>JAUIMM010000351.1:1670000-2270000 GCA_031769625.1 Taudactylus pleione | reverse complement strand
AACTTTTCACCTGCTATAGAGGTGGTGAAAAAAAATTGTGTTAAGTCCTATGAAGAATTATCGCATGTTAACTTCACCTGCGATTAAATTGGGCAATAACCAAAAGTGAAAACTTTTCTAAGTTTATAACACCTGTGTTAAGAAATTAACACATTTCTGACTATGTATAATGTCAGCTAGATAATTATTGGACTACCAGGTACCATGCAACTCTGCTAGTGTTGGGTGTCTTTTTTGCTGAAAATACATCTGAGTCAGGACGCACCAGGAGATTGAGTTGATTAATTTTATTTGTGACACAATGTGTCAAATTGCTACTATATGCATATTTCTAAAACAGTGAAATAATGATTGAAAGCAAGTTTATTTTTGGCTAAATAATAATAATAATAATAATAATAATAATAATAATAATAATGTCTAATAATGTTATTTTTAATTTGGAGGTGCATTTAATTTCCTACTATATGTGTCATTAAAGACACTTTTAAAAAACCTTTAAAATACGCTTCTAAAACCTACCAGCAATCTTAAATACACCTCACATTAATTCACCCATTTTCCATCATTTTGTACTTTTTCACCACAAAAATTACATGTCATTATTGCCCAAATTAAGCTAATTAAATTAGTAATGTTGCCTAACTAGTCATTAAGGAGGGCGTCCCAGGGGTTCTGAACCAAGGGGGTGATTCAGCTTTGGATGTAATTACAAAGCTGCATGCATTGTTGCTAGTTTTTCCCATCCCACTTTTCTTTGAGTTTGTCGCCAAGTCCCATAGGCTATTGTGAAGCCCAAACAATCAAATGTCCTGTGCTACAAAGCAAAGAATTGTCAATGTTACTGTTAGAATATTTGTATAGAATTATAATTGTGTATTTATTACAGAAGAGCAGAGTCCTCTAGGTTCTGCAGCAAAGAATGAGTTCCCTACACAGGTGAAATACAGTGGCGTAACTAGGGCAGGGTGAGCAGGGTGCGTGCTCAGGGCGCCGTGGGACCGGTGGTGTGGGGGGCGCCGCCGGCCATGGTTCCGGCCCGCCCTAGTTAGCCAGTGTAGCGCCGACCGCAGTGAGTGTGGTCAGCACTACACATTTACACAGGACCAGCGCTAGGTTTCCAGCATCGGTCCTGTGCTGCAAAGCTGAGCCCCTTCCCTCCCCCTGAGCGCTTGCCTAATAGCACCAGGAGGAGAGTGGCAGGTGGGCTCAAACTGTGCTAACACACACATCGCCGCCAGCATGGCAGCAATGTGTGTGTTATTCAGCAGCCAATGAGAGTCAGACAGACTCTCATTGGTTGCTGCTGCTGCACACACATCTCCGCCAGTGCTGGTGGAGATGTGTGTGTTAAACCGCAGACAATGAGAGTCAGATAGACTCTCATTGGCTGCTGCAGTGCCCACTACAAGAGCCAGGCTTCCGTCCAGCTCCTGCAGTGGGTAATGGGAGAGATGTCATGCTGTCATGACGTCTCACCCATAATGCAGAGCGCGCCAGCCTGGGAGGGCTGACGTGCGGACGTTACGGCACCGGGAGCTGGAGTAGGAGCAGGAGCGTGGATGCAGGTAAGTTTTTTATAATTTTTTTATTTTTTTGCTATGTATTGGGAGGGGGATAGCTCTACTGGGGGAAGTAATTGGGAGTACCCTCTACTGGTGGCAGTAATTGAGGGCACCATCGGGGGGAACCTCTACTGGGGGCACTAATTGGGGGGACTACTACTGGAGGCAGTAATTGGGGGATTACTACTGGGGGCAGTAATTGGGGGGACCTCTACTGGGGGCAGTAATTGGGGGACCTCTACTGGGGGCACTAATCGGGGGGATGTCTACTGGGGCAGTAATTGGGGGCACCACTGGGGGGACCACTACTGGGGGCACTAATTGGGGGGACTACTGCTGGGGCACTCCATCAGGGACCACTACTGGGGATACTAATACTGGGGGCACTATATAAAGGACACTGCATAGGGGGAGACTACTACTAGGGGCACTGCATGGGGGACTGCTACTGGAGGGACTATATAATGGGCACTGCATAAGGGGGGGTCTTCTACTGGGGGCACTATATAATGGGCACTGCATAGGGGGGTCTACTACTGGGGGCACTATATAAGGGGCTTACTACTGGAGGCACAAGGGACACTGCACTGTGGGCACTAAATAGGGAGGACCACTACAAGGGGCACTGGATAGTGGTGACCACTACTGGGGGGCTGCATAGCAGGGATTAGTACTGGGGGCACTGTATAAGGGGCACAACTGGGGGCCTGCACAAGGGGGACCACTACTGGGGGCACTGTATAAGGGGAACTAATGGGGAGCTGCACAAGGGGGACCACTACTGGGGGTAGTGTATAAGGGGAACTAATGGGGAGATGCACAAGGGGCACCACTAATGGGGGTACTGTACAAGGGGCACTACTGGAGGCCTGCATAAGAGGGACCACTACTGGGGGCATAGGGCGGACTGTATAAGGAGCACTACAAGGTTTAAGGTGCATATGGAAAGGAATGTTAAGAGTGACAAGAAAGGGTGTCCTGTTGACACTCCCCATTGTCAAGTGACCCCACCCCTTGTGACCACGCCCATTTTCTTTGACGTGTGCACCTTCGGCGTGCGCATATTGGGGGGGCTCCATTTTTACATTTGCCCTGGGCTCCAAATAGCCTAGTTATGCCACTGGTGAAATATCTCATAGTAGAATCTGGAGACAAAGTAAGTGGTCTACTTATCCATCACCCCCAAGCTTAAAAAGAAGCAGCTTACAGGCTACCACTGAAGTTTGGCCTCTTTCCTTATGCTACAAAATGGCCCTGGGCCAATACTTAGGTCCCACATCCCTAGTCTTTTAGGCCTCAAGCAGAGTCAGCCTCTAGGCCTCAGCCAAAATGCCCTCAGGCCCCATCATTGATGCCATATCCCTATCCTGCTTGCCCTCAGGCTCAGCCAGTATATAAATAAAGGGGAAAACATCAGTTGCAATAAATATAGCAGCCACACATGTCTTTGACCACACTATAAAAATACAGATAATTAAAACACAGAGGGCAAAATCATTTCAACACTTTAAATTTAAGGAAAAATAATTGTCAGATACATCCCTTAGATATGTAGGAAATACTTGTCCATATAGAAATAGAAGACTGAATATGACCCACTCAGAGTGTCAGGATGCAGCCTGGGATCGGCTGCTACTCAACTCTGTGCTGGCATCCTTTGGCTTCGGTGTTCAGTCGTTGGGAGTGAAGGTGAATGGTGTCTGAGTATTCTCCCTGGGGTCTGCTAGGACTTCTGTGCATGCATCCTGGTTTCCGAGGTGCCAGGCATCGGCGCAGCCATGTTGGTCTATGTCACATGACTAGTCTCTCCCAATGGTAGTCCTGTAGTCACTCAGCTGATCCTTTGATCCAATGACCAGCTACCAAGGGGTATTTAAAGTCTGACTCCAGCTACTGAAAACTGCTGTTTAACTTCACTACTCCAGTGACTGTGATACTCACCAGAGTTGCTCTGTGCTACTTCCTTTAGAGTGTTGCTTCAGCCTACTCACAGTTCTCCAGTATTTCCTACATTAGCTTCCATGCTAATTTTCAACCTGAGACTCTCAGTTTTTCAGTCTTTTATGTTACTTTTCCTGTGTATTTTGTAGTGTGAATCTCAACCTCTATTGCAGCTTCTCTGTGGTTTTGAGGTGTCAGGTTTCCTGGTATATACTACTTAGCTTTCAGCTGGACCTCTACCAAATCCCAGTACATGCCTGTGTCCAAATTTCTCTGAGTTTCTCTATGCAAATCTACACTAGGAAATCCACATTCTCAATTTCATTTCCAGTGTTCAAGTATTCCGTTTATTTTCAGTGTTCAAGTGTTCCATTCATAACCAGTGTTCAAGTATTCCATTCACCACCAGTGTTCAAGTATTTAGTTCATGTCCATTGTTCAAGTATTACGTTCGTCACCAGTGTTCAAGTATTACATTTATCACCAGTGTTCAAGTATTTAGTTAATCACCAGTGTTCATGTATTTAGTTCATCTCCAGTATTCATGTATTTAATGAATCTCCAGTGTTCACGTATTCTGTGCATCTCCAGTGTTCACGTATCATTTCTTCTCCAATATTCAAGTATCCAGCTCATCTTCAGTATTCCAGTAATAGTTAATATACTATTCTTTAAATCTAGTTCCAGTCTTTCTGTTATTCCCAGGTACCTGTCCAGAGGGCTGCGACCTGCCAACTTGGTGCAGTGAAACCCAAATCCCAACTGGAGGGGTCACTGGTGAAGACCACCAAGTGTGTTAGACTCCACATCTCTGGGCAGGTCTAGCCATACCTGGGTTTGGCCGCAATAGGGAGACCTAGCCATCTCTCACCTGCTTATTCCCTAGCCACCCTAACCCCCTGGCTATTGTCCTCACCTGAGGAGTTCCCATATGGATCGTGACACAGAGCTAATAATGGAGTCATGTGATTGTTCACAATCTATAACCCTTCAGCACCAAGGTCTTCTGTATAATAGATCCTAAAATATCATCTACATAGGAGTAATCCCAGGAGAAAACAGATAAACTGATATATAGTGTAATACAGTGTTTTAATAATATAACATTCACATAAATAAAAATTGCATACAAATACATCATGTGTATGTATGAATAATGAGTGCTCCTATCATGCCTACCAAATGAGTGTGATGTAAAGGAAATCCAAAAGAAAGCATGCAGCAACCACTGAAGAGTAAACTGCAAATGGACAAAACCCAGGTAGGTCGTCTCACTGGATCTGAAGTACTGGCCCACCGCTGATGCATTTTAATCCCAATTGTGGGTCTTTTTCAAGGTAAGCTTAGCCAAGCCAAGCACTAGCCCTCTGCCCAGCCAGCAAAAGGACTAGGCAACAGCTCAGCCCTAGATACTGAGCTACAGGCCAGTCATTGGGTTTCAGACCAGCCACAGTCCATTAGCCACAGCCTGAGACACAAGACCTCCTTGTCTACTGCAACTCACTCACATTGTGTGTTTGTTGTGTATGCATTTGTACAGAGGTTTATTAGGAAACAGTGGATAGAGTAGAATGCAACATCTAGTCTGGTAGGTTTTTCTAGTCAAACAGAATGACAAGTTAGGCCATTGTACATGCACTGTCAGTCTATGTAGAGGGCTGTTCCATCTCACCCATACTGGTACAGATAGCAAGATAGGACACAGCTCAGGACTTTTCTCAGTGATTATGTTGAGTATTCCTTTCCCACCCTCTATTGCATCTCATCAGATGTATTTCTTACTCTAGGTCAGACAGGGTCAGTGAAGGAGGAGTACACCAGAGTTAGGTGGGGTCATCTCCATAAGTGTTGGTCAAGATCAGGTAACTTTTTGGCTCTCCTCAATACCCCCTCCAGAATAAAAGTGCCAGGGGTCCACAGCAGAGCTAATGGCCATCAATGATATGTGTTACTTTCTACCATTAGTTTTTCATTCTCTCTATTTCCTGAGCATCCCATCCTCTGTGGGTGAGGGTCCAGACTGTGCACTTGAAACATATATTGTTACTCTATGAGGGACTTAGTTACCTAGTGTAGCCGGAGTACTTCTATAGAAACTACAAGATTCACCTTCCTGTCAATTAAAGTCAGTGATCACAACACAAACCATGGGCCTGATTCAGACCCGGACGCAAGTGGCCATTGGCTCATCCGCCTTATGAGCGGAAAAATTTAAATTCAAGCGCTCGCTCGCCTGTTCGCTCGTAGCTAACCTTCCGCCCCATATTCTCCCAACCCCTCCTCTAGCTAGCGAACGTTCAAAATAGCGAGCGTCCATCTCATCTTTGGTTGCATGGAGCGCTCGCACAAGTCAATTCTGGAAGTGGCCCTGTCAGTTTTCGATTGCCTGCTATTTCATTCTGCAAACATACTTGAATCGATGACTGGCAATCACTATATTAATTACCATAATTGTTTTTCACATGTTTGCAATCCTGGTTTTTTTTTCAATGTCAATAAACTTTAATCATGTTAGTGAATGTCATTTGTTCTGCAGAATATGTACGGTTTGACCAAGGGTATGGTTTTTCTAAATTAAAAGTTTGTTTGAATGCTACTATTGTTTTGCGGTTTTTTTATAGGCAGATTTTACTACTTTATTTTTTTATTTAAATTAGCTTACGCATGTCACTGCATCAAGCCTATCATAACTCACATTATATTTGTGAGGGTGTAGGTCACATGACTCATACAATAACCAATAGAATTGTTCCTGTTAATTTACAAAGTACATTAGCTAATCAAATTTTTTCTAGGACTGTTTTGTGTAAAAAAAATCATTGTCATCATGAGAGCCACCGCTTTTTGTAGGTGTGAGCTACTGGTCCTCACTGAGGTGATGGACCACCGAATAACGGACCATCCGCCCCCATCACCAACCTCCTGAAGCGGAGGGCCTGCGCGGAGGTGCGCCGCCGCCTGCATTCCCTCAGCAATTGCCGAAATATAGGCCAATTGGAACGCAGGTGGTCGGATCTGCGGCACAGATCACCACGCCTGCTGGCCCTTTTGTGTCTCCGGATTGCCCAAAGTAAGTCTTTCTGTGTGTTTTTAAGTTTCATTTTTTTTTTTTGGCTCATACCTGAGTGTGCATGTTTACAGTATATCCCTGTTGGTTTATTTTGGACATACCTGCGTGTGCATGTTTACTGTATAACCCTGTTGTTTTATTTTGGACATACCTGCGTGTGCATGTTTATAGTATAGCCCTGTTGGTTTATTTATGTATGTTTACATTTTAAACTATGCTTTTTTTATTTTTTGATTTTGGTTGATGTTGTCCTTTTGCCTGTGCAGTTCAAAATAGTTAAGTAGTTCAAATGTTTTTTATATATATCTTTGGGAAACAATGTCAAGGATGTTTTCCCCTTACACATATGACACATGTCCAAACACTCACACTTGTGTCTTGCTTGTTTACGGTACCAACAAATGTCGTAGTTTTGCTTAGTTTTAAATCTTTTTTTTTCATTTTTATTTCTTCATTTTGGGCCCTTATTTGTTTTAAATCTTTTCGTTTTGCTTTCCTTTTGTTATGGACAAGTTTTGGTAACTGATGTTTTTTTTGGATAGTCTGAATTTTTTGTTGTTTTTTAAAATCTAAGTGAAGGTGTCATTTTACTAATCCGCACATTTTTTAACCAACAGAAGACCAGAGGTGCAATTGCTGGCGTATTGCTGGATCTCCGGGGACATGTCATTGCCATGCTGGTGGCATTGGACCACCTTTTGGCGATCCTGCGCCACTAAGTTTTTTACAATCCAAAAAATAATTAACCCAAAAATAAAGTTTATTTATAATTATTTAAGTCTCATTCCTTGTCTGTAAATCTTAGATTGTTGAACCTTACATAAGTCTACTATTTGTCCCTGAGTTTTTAAGTTATGTAAATTTGTTTGTAGAAAGCTCAAGTAAGTATGTAAGCTTGCACATTAAACACATAACAATACCAATAGGTTTGTAGAATTAACCTCAAAAATCGTTTTTTTTTTGGGGGGGTAATGTAAAAATTAAAGCTAACTGCTTAGGCCTAGAATTGAAAACATACTGATTCACCATAATACCTTTGGTGTTTGGTTTTAGCAACAAAGCAGGGTACAAAAGTTTACAAATTAAGAAATTACTGTATTAGGCATTAAGCAAGTTTGCTTTTTTTGAACAGGTTACACTTGGTTGTAATTTACGAAGGAAATGGTTGGTTAGCATAAAAAATAAATTTAATGCACACAAATAATAAACACCAAGTGAATAGACACAATAAATTTACACATTGAAAACACACACAAAAGTCCAAACAACAACAAAATCCACCCATAAAAAAAAATATCAGGAACTGTTTGAAGAAGTAGCATGCCAACATGAATCCACAAATGAGGAGAAGAAATCATTGTTCCTGAAGTTATATCCAATGTGTCCACATAAAGTCATTTGTGTTGATCAGGTAGTATGCATGGATTTTTATTGTCATTTTAGGGAATAAAACAAAAACAAACAAGAAAAAAAATTAAAAGTGTACATTAAAATATTACATGTCTACATTGTGTCAATTAAATGAATTTGTGGAAATAATTACCTAAAAAATCTTGCAACAACTTCATCGCGTATGGCCCCCCCCATACTGACCTCCGAACCAACCTTGGGGGGGCCGTCCTCAGGCAAGGCATCCTCTGGCTGCATTGGGACACCACTCCTTATGGCAATGTTGTGAGATATCCCACACAGGACTACAATTTTCGAAACAATAGCCGGCAAATACATGATGTCGCCACCAGAGCGGTGGAGGCATCTGAATCGGCCTTTTAAGAGGCCGATACAGTGCTCCACCACCTGCCTGGTGGCTGTAAGTGCGGAATTATACTGACTTTGTGGCACTGGTGTGGGAACCAAATAAGGAGTGAGCAGCCAGGGCGTGCAAGGGTAACCACTGTCTCCTGTGAAAAAATATAAAAAAACATCAGGACCATTGTGTACCAAGCTTTGCATTGGTTTCAACAGAAGGTGTCAACTTACCCAAAAGCAACGCATCACCAGCTTGTAGGTTGTTTAATTTGTGCCAAATCCCTGATTGCCGGATGATGAAGAAATCATGTGCACTGCCTGAGAATTTGGCATTCAGGGACAGGATCTGGAGGGAGGCATCACATACCACCATTACATTCATCGAATTAAAGTGCTTGCGGTTCCTAAATATTGCCTCCAGACTTGCTGGAGTTTGAAGTGGTATGTGAATGCCATCCACAACCCCTATGATATGTGGGAAGTCAGCAATTTGGTAAAAATTATCCTTCACCACATTAAGGGAACCCATATCCAATGGCATTTTAATAAAATGATGGAGGTGTTTAAAAAGAGCATCCATCACTGCTCTCAGGATCCTTGAAAAGGAGGATTGGGAGATTCCTGCCACTATTCCCACGGTGGTTTGAAAGGATCCTGAGGCACAAAAATGTAACACCGACATTAATTGCGTAAGTGGTGGTATTGCTCTAGGACTGTCAATTTGCCGTTCAAGATCACTCTCTATTAATGAGAGAGTGTCTATGATGATTTGTGGCGGAAGATGGTAGCGCCTTAACACCTCATCATTTGGCATTCCAAAAAAGGGTGACATGTGTTCTATATATCTGGGGCCTTGCACGCCTACGAGGCCTACGCCTGGGACGAAGATGAGGTTGGTCGGGTTCTGGAACCAGGGCCAATATAATAAAACCAACATCAACCTGAAATGTTAAGCCAGGTAGTTATTGTTTTAGACAAATGTGTGAAGAAAAATATACTTAACTTTTCAAAGAAAACCAAAGATTCTTACAGGCCTGGGTCGTGTCATGTTAAAATCCACCTACATTTCAAAAGTAGAAAATATTTTTATGATTAATTTAATAGAGTAGGAATTAATCCAAATATAGTTTTCGTAAATTAAGAGAAGGGAGCACACATTAGTTTGCAAAATAATACGCTACATTTAGAGTTAAGACATGATTTTACACAGAACAAGCACACATTAGTTCGCAAAATAGTACGCTACATTTAGAGTTAAGACATGATTTTCCACAGAACAAGCACACATTAGTTTACAAAATAGTACGCTACATTTAGAGTTAAGGTATGATTTTACACAGAACAAGCACACATTAGTTTGCAAAATAGTACGCCACATTTAGAGTTAAGACATGATTTTACACAGAAGAAGCACACATTAGTTCGCAAAATAGTACACTACATTTAGAGTTAAGACATGATTTTACACAGAACAAGCACACATTAGTTCACAAAATAGTACGCTACATTTAGAGTTAAGACATGATTTTACACAGAACAAGCACACATTACTTAGCGAAACATATGCTAAGACCAACACATCTAATTTGTTAATTAATAAAACCAAAAACACTTACCAAAAACTGACAAATATCCCAAAGTTCGAAAAGGTCACTTGGTCACAGCCAAAATAACTGTTTAAAAAAAAATAAAAATAAAAAATAAAATATTTGAAAACAATTTAGTAATAAATATTTATGGGAATTATTGATATACTTACTCAAACCCCCCCCCCAAAAAAAACAAAATGAAACGCAAAAATGCTAATGTAAACAAAGAAAGTAATAAAAAAATGCTCCTTTCAAAAAATACCAACTACTCCTTCACGAACCAACAAACAAAGAACCAACCACTACACCGAGAAACCTCCAGCAATCCAAAAATGCCACCTCGAATTGAGTCACACCAAGCCATAAATAGTCTTTAATTTCCCGCTCAAATTAAGGATGGACAATAGGAGCGCACAAGGAATGATGCGGCCGAATAATGCTGACGCATGTATAAAAGCGTCACTGAAGGCCAAAATCGGTCTGCTACATTGAGAAAAGACAATGAGTACAGAGCAGCAAAGTACTAGCCAAGAGGCGCCATGTAATTATTTTTTAAATTATGTGAAAATGCTTATGTTTAACATTACATTTTGAAACATTTAACTTTAATTTTTTTTAAACCATTTAAAACAAAGGTGTGGAGGATGCCATGGAAGAGGCTGCTGGGCCTAGTAGGCAAACTAGGGCCAAAAAAAAAAGTCAGCCACAATTCACAAGGAAGGAGATGGAGGTTTTGGTGCAAATGTGCAACGACAACCTGGCACAGGCACCAAGGAATATGGGTGCAACCCAGAGATGGAAACTGTGTGACAACATAGCCAGTGCTGTCAATGGGGTGGGTGAGTTTGAACGTTCAACCAGGGAGGTCAAACGCTGGTACGTAAAAACTACATTTGACTAAAAAGTGGTTACAGGTCCAAATACTGCAGTAATAATGCCAACTTTTTAACCAACAGATGGAGCGACTTCAAATATCGGCTTAAACAAAAACTGGCTGTTAGGGCTAGGCATGCAGGGGGAACAGGTGGGGTCCCACCCGTGTGTCACTTGAGCTCATGGATTTGGAGGAGCTGTCCCAGAGGTGTGTGCAGGATGAGGAGGTGTTTGGCATGTCGAACATGGATACCAACATGCCAGACTTTGCAGCTCCTCATGTTGCCCCAGGTAAATGTTGTAATGTTAACAACTCAGAAATGTGTTTTGTAAAATATCTCGATTTGAATTTTACTCTTTTCTCTTTTTTCTCACAGAGACACAGGCGGATGAGTCTGCTCCAGAGGTGAGCTTTGGCCGCAGAATTTCTTCTGGCTCTGCAAGGGAGGAAGCAGTAGATCCAGCTGGGGACCCTGTGGCAGACAGTCCAGGGCATTCCCCCTCGCAGGCAGTGGCCCTCCTCACTGATCTCAATGTTAAAATGGATAAGCACACCGAGATTCTGCTGAGGATGGACGCCAATCTGCTACAGCTGGCAGACGCCCTGGAGGAAAATACTGCGGCCAACATGAGAATTGCAAATGCCCTGGTGGAAAATACTGGGGCAAACGTGAGAATAGCAAATGCCCTGGAGCCACTCAGTTGCCAGCACATGTTGGAGCCAGCCTCCCTTCCTGCCGGAACATCAGGAACCTCCACCTCTGGCACAACAACAGCCATCCCTCCAAATGTGCCTAGCCCTATGCCTAGTCCAGAGGCCACAACATCTGCCTCTGGCCAGGCCAGCCAAAGGAGCTCCCTCCAACCCCCGGCCAAATGGCCTAAAAGGCAATGCCAGCACTGGCTAATTACCCGACAATCCATCTCTGTTTTTGCCCCATATTCCTTCATGACAACAACCTCTCTCTCCTTTCTTGTGAATTGTTTTTTTGTTTTTTTTAAGTTCAAATGCCACTTATTTTGTGTGTGTGTGGCCTAAATCATTTTTAAAAATTTTTACCTTATAAAAAATATGTTTATGGAAAAAAAAAATAAAAAAAAAAATAAAAAATGGACACAATCATTTAATAAAATTATGATAAAAATCTGCAAAATTATATTGTTGATTTATTCAAAAATGGGATAAAAGGTAATCCCTCAAACAAACTTAGAAACAATACAACGGAAATAGAAACATTTAATTTTTTGAAAAAAAAAGGGTTAAAAACAATTTATGAGTTTTAATTAACACTTAGCCAAAAACAAAAGGATGATTGGTTTCTTGTCCCCCCAAAAATTCAAACAAAAAAAAAATGCGTACAATATTGTTTCCCTAAAAAAGAAACACTTACACATATTTTAAAAGCCCCCCCAAAAATAATTTGTTTAGCTAATTGATTGTATGACCCAGAAATTAGCAGCTGAGTAGTTCACCTGAGTTCGGTTTTTAGCTACTAAAAAAGATCTATTTGCTAAACACCTTACAAGCAGTTTTGCAATTAAAAGATGATTGTTTTGGGGCCTCAATTGATAAATTGTGACACCATCGATGAGCCCAGGGAAGTACGAAGAGACCATCGTCGTTGTGGTAGACTATACCAGACCACCAGCTGAGCATGCAGTCTTAATGGAAATTGGATGAGACAGTGACGTATCACTTGTTCCGTTCACATTTGGCGCTCGCATAAGATAATTTATGTACGCCCAAAAAACGCCTAAAAAACACCTCGACACGCCTGCGTTTTTCCATCTCCACCCCCGTCAACACCCCAAAATGGACAGTTCTGTCAATCACATTTGACATGTCACTTCCTGTTCGCTGTGTCTATGATCGACTGAAAAATGACCGCAATCAGACGTACGCACATGCGCACTGTTACACCGACGCATGCGTGGTTGGACAACATCGACTGACTACGAACTAGCGGCCGCTTACGAGCGGCTCTAAATCAGGCCCCATGTACCTTCGTTTTGTTAGCTGTAGTCTTTTCAGTGATTGGAATGGCATTTTAGCTCTGTATTCATTCACTAACCTACAATTAAATTATCCCAATGATAAGAGCTTAGATAGTTTTTTTTTTTTTATAACGACATGTACTTCACCTTTACTAGACCTAATGCAGTTCTCATTAAGTTTTGGTCATACAGGAAAATCATCATGTGCTTAATATTTTATATTATACTGTATTTACAGGACTGTGGTGTATTCACTATACTGTAGAGAATCACTCATCAATCTGGTACATTATTGTGTTATCGTATTTATTATAAATATTTATAAAGGGGCCCAGACCATGTGCTCTCTAATTGTCAGCAAGCCTCTGTGGTCACACCTCCTCTGATGGCTGACCACACTTCTTAAACATGTGACCCTACAACTGCATTACCCCGGTGGGCCCTTCATGCCCCAGTCGACATTGTGCATAGAAAATATAACCATCAGTTATCACTTATCCATGAATTGCAAAGGAGAAAATATTCAGTTTGTGCAAGATAGAAAATGTAAATCAGAAAAGCCTGTATAATAAATATCTTTCTTCTCCCAATGTACATAATCCTGTGTTTTGGACTTGGTAACTAAAATGGAATCCAAAATTACAATATTAGGGGGAGAGGAAATTTTATAAAATAATAACATTTGTTATTAATTGTGTATATATAAGTATTTTTATAATACGAGAATATATATCCAAAATGCTTGGGACCAGGGGTATTTTGGATATCAGAATATTCTGTAATTTGGAATATTTGCATACTATAATGAAATGTCTTGGGTATGGGACCCAAATCTAAGCACACAATGCATGTATGTTTTATATACACCTTATACACATAGCCTGCAAGTAATTTTATACAATATTTTCAATAATTTTGTGGCTCAAACAAAGTTTGTGTACATACATGAAATTAATTTATGTTTCATATACACCTTATACATAAAGTCTGAAGTTAATTTTATACTTTATTTTTAATAAATTTGTACCTTAAACAAAGTTTGTGTACATTTAACCATCAAAAAGCAAAGATTCCACTCTCAGGTATGCTAAAAGAAATCTGTATTTCGTACTGTAATATTTGGAGACTCAACCTATATATGTAATATATGAATTTAAAAAGTATGTCATAAAGAAACAAAATATAAAAAATAGTTTGACAAAACAAAGAATATGCAATAACAATACAAAAAAATGCTTTATTAGACAGTACAATGTTTAAAAATTATATGTAATCTGCAAAAATTAGGATTACTTTTTAAATTATGCTCTCAATGGATACAATAGAGATTGCATAAACAATATTGTTTAGCTAATTCTTTAATGCTACAATTAATAGAGTTTATAAAAAGTTCAGTTTATAATCTTGTTTAATATATATCAATTTGATCGACCCTTTAAGAAAAGTACAAAAATTAAGATTTCTAATGGAAAATTTTTGCATGTGAGCAGGAGTTTGCAGTCACTTGCATTGCTTATTGCACACAATGAAACTATGTAAGAAACAAGGAAGGATGTTTAAAGTGAAGAAAATTTACATGAACTGCAATTTGATATATGTGTGGAAATAGAGTAAAATACAGGGGTGGTTCAGCCCACTCCATTTGAACTCCGATGCATCTACGATCCTGGTTGCAAAGGCTCTTTATCAATTCTTTACTCACTGCCTGCTAACCCCCTCACCCTCCAAATTCAAGAACCATTTGAGCTGTCCTGGGAGCATGACAGTGGGTAGCTAGAGCATCCATTAATACCAACATAAAAGTAAATGCCTATAAAATGTAATCATGGTGGTATTTGGTCCCTCCTAAGTTGCACCAAATTTTTCAATGGACCTCAGACTTTTGTTTGGGGCAGTGTGGCCATATTGGCTCTTTTATGCATATGTGGTGGGATTGCCCCATTATACTGTATCTAAATATTGGGACAAAGTCATATCTTTGATGACTAAGGTGATTGGTATCTCCCCTTCTAAGGACCCATTACATATGCTTCCCTGTAAACCCTCTAGATTCCTCTCCAAACCGCAGAATATATTTTTGTGACCATATTTTGAATGCAGCTAAACTACTAATTGCTGTAAACTGAAGCAAATCAAAGTCCCATTAATGCAAGCTCTTATTAATAAAGTGTGGTTATTAGCATCCATGGAATATGTAACTGCATAACTCAATGATAACATTTCACACAATTTGGGACCCTTGGTATTCCACATTTCACAGACATCTTCTCTGATTAGAGTGAAGCTGGTCTTCACAGGGTTGTGTAGTGCATTGTCTGTTGCCATTTCCCCTATCCCCGCTGTTTTCTTTGTATTTCTTTGAACACAATTTATAATTGCCTGCGCTACTGTTGAATTTTTGGTCATCTATTGTGATAAATTTAAGAGATGAAAAAAAAAAACAGGGGTGGTTCAAGAATGGGGGGGCCATGTGTAGTCTCCGTGCGGGCCACCCTCTCTCACCAGTGCATGTCCCCAGTAGACTCTGGCACTACGCGATCTACAAGAAAATGGTGCCATCATAAAGGTAAGTATCATGAATGGGTGTAGGGTGTGCAGTTTCCCTGGACCCATTATATTAATCTGGAGACTCAATAATATATTATGTATTGGCAAAACAATTATTAGAATTACGGAATGGGAAGCCGTTAACATAATAAAATTAAGTTTAATTTAAAATAATTACATTTTTACCAATGGATCAACGATCTGTATCACTAGACAAGGTATGTAAAATAAGGAAAAAAAGAAAAAACATCACCTCACAGTCACATTGAAATCAAACTCAAGGGCCTCAAAGAATAACATAGTTTCTTGAATTCGATTTAGCAAGGGGCATTTATACTAAATCCGGATTAAGACTAAAGTCCAGAAAAAAGTATATGCTCATGATGTGAAGCAGATATAAAGTAAACAGTCATTATAGCATGGGATCAGTCATCAGCAAATATTATCAATATTGTATTCACACATTATTAAAGCATAGGGAGAGTTCCCAATCTGAAGTATTTTCAAGTGTTCTCCTTTTTTTATCAACAATGCTGTAATATAAATATAATATCAGTTAAAAAAAGTATATGCTTATGTTAAATAAAGTTTTATATAAATATTTTTTTTACAGTGTATACATTATACATATTTTCCCTCTCTAATTTTCCTATAATCATGAAACATAGGGGGTCATTCAGACCCACTCGCGAGCGGCAGTACGCTCGCAAGTGGGTCGATGGTCTCCACTGCACATGCGCACGATGGAGGGAGCTCCGTCGTGCGCATGCGCGAGACCCGGCGAGCGAAGGACTTTCCATCGCTCCGGGTCTCACACCAAAGGGGGCGTGCTGTCGATGTTGATTGACAGCACGCCCCCTTTGGTGGGCGTTCCGGGGGCGTGCCTGACAGACGGAGGCGTTCCTATGGGAATGCCTACAGTCTGAAGCCGGCCCCACTGACATCACTAGTGATGTCAGTGGGAGTGATTTTGGCTCTGATAGAGCCAAAATCACTCCTGGCCTTGCGGTTGAGAAACCTGACCACAGGGTTTCACTCGAAAGTCCGATGGTCGCGATGGTCAAGACCAAGTCCAGCTCTGAATCAGGGCCATATTTCACTGCTGTTTCTTGTCACACATTCATCCACGCATTGAACATAAAAAGTCAGCCTAAAAAGCAAAATAAGAAGGTGCATATAGTGTGATACTGGTAAAACAATAGAATCCTGTCAAAAAGTTACATCATACAGTGTGGCTATTATACTTATGTATCACACAGACATCCAGATGGTCCTCTGAAATTAAGGTATTTACATTTTTTTTTTTTTTTAGTATACATTTGTGAAAATACTACACTCTGCTAGTCTGCTGTGTCTTGTTATTCTTCTGCACATCATAATTCCATAGGAATAAGATATGCACATGATACATAAGTATAATAGATACACTGTTTTAGATTTAAATAGTTGTACATGCACTACTTTTACACAGGAATCTATTGTTTTAACAGTATAACACTGTGTACCTTTTTGTAACTTTTTTATTTTATATTTATATTGTAATGAAGTATATAAAAAATATCCAGTAATTTATCAGTTTTTTTTAAACTGAATATTCTGTGTAATTTATGACACTACATAGTCTAGTAGCCAATTATCTGTTGATGGCCAGATTATTTTTGTTTACAATCTGCGTTCTACATTGTATTGGATTATTGCATTTCTAAATTATTTATTTCTGTTTTGTAAGTAGTGCAAGACTCCTTTGAGATGTCACACTTGATTCAGAATATTAATGATAACCTTATATGTTTACTGGTCATAAAATGCAATCTATTTTATTGTGCAAACATGTTGTGATTTAATTGGTCTATCAGACATGCACCCACAGCTGCTTTATTTGAAAGCCATTAATTTAGTGGCCATGTATTCTGATGTTTGAGGTGGGGGACTGCACCCCTGATGACGTTGTCAAGCAAAACATATAGAGTGGTATTCAATATGAAACGTAAACTTCGCTGTTGAAGTTTACTTTTCATATCAGAGATTTTACCTGCGTTAAAATATCGGGCGCGCTCCCGCTTATCCCCGTATTCAATTTGAAATTGTCGAGAACGGGACCCGGCGATACTTGGATCGGCGAAAAAAAAAAGGAATTTTCAGGAAATAATTGTAGGAGCCCCCTAAAGATGTCCAGACCTCAGGGATCACTGTGGATACCCCCGTTTTTGCCTGCAGAAGAAAGTCGGTGTTTTTAAATAGCCGCGCAGGTGTTTTTTTTCCCGACATTGAAAAAGTGATGCAGTAGAGCACTTAGGGTTTTTTTTTCATTTTTTTAAGTGGTCCCATCAAATTTGTGGTACATGAAAATGGGTACTAGCATATTTTTAAGTCCCTAAAGGTAATTTTTCAAAATTCTGCAAAAATGCACCTGCCGCTACTTTGCGCAATGAATAAAACACCTGTCCCATACTTGGGGACCCCACCAGAAATAATTTCATTAGTTTGGTAATTTTTTACCTATTTTTTTTTTAACCCAAAAATTTTTTTTATTTTTTTTTAATGGTGTCCCGGTTTTTTGGGGGACATTTTTTTTAACATTTCCTTTTAAGGGGACATTCCCAAAACTACAGGCTATTTTTTTATAAGCCTACACCCCCAAACCCCTATTCTGCATTTTTTTCCCTTGCTATAGTGATTTGAAAAATTATCCCTGTCTTTTTAAAAATGACCCTTGACCCCATTTAAGGGAAAAAACGGGAATTTTCGGGAAATATGCCTGGAACCCCCCTAAAGATGTCCAGACATGGGGGATCACTATGGGTAACCCCGTTTTTGCCTGCAAAAGAAAGTCGGGTTTTTAAATAGCTTTGCAGGTGTTTTTTCCTGCAGCGGCTATTAGAAACCCCGACTTCCTTTAGTAGTTAAAAATGGGGGTACCCATAGTGATCCCCCATATCTAGACATCATTAGGGGGTCCCTAGAATATTTCCCAAAAATTCCCGTTTTTGTTAACCTGTAAAAAAAATCTGGAAAAATTTTGAAAAAAAATGACATAAGTCACCCCCCCAATAGCCAAACCAGCCCCAGGCTTGCCAGCCAGTGGTGGTTTCTAAAAATACGGGGAACAAAATGTGTAGGGTTCCACCGTATTTTAGAAACCAACACCAGGCTGCAGAGACTAGTGCTGGTTTTAAATATAGGGGGCAAAAACGACGTGGGGAACCCCCTATATTTAAGACCAGCACCAGACCCAACCGACCAGGGTGTAATGCCACAGCCCGGAGACCCAATCACCGGGGCTCCAGGTCCAAAGCATTACACCCCAAGTCAGTCAGCGCAAACCGGTGATCTCGGGGGAGTTGGGGACCACCCAAAAAAGGGTACCCCCTCTCCCGAGCACAACAGGCTTACGCTGAAGCCTGGGGCTCATCCCCATACCCCTGGAGTGGTGGGTATAGGGGTAATAGGTCAGCGCAAACCGGTGTGGCATTGCACCCCGGTCAGTTGGGTTTAGTGCTCGTCTTAAATATAGGGGGTACCCCACGTCGTTTTTGTCCCCTATATTTAAAACCAGCGCTAGTCCCTGCAGCCTGGTGTTGGTTTCTACGGTGGAACCCTACACATTTTGTTCCCCGTATTTTTAGAAACCACCACTGGCTGGCTAGCCTGGGGCTGGTTTGGCTTTTGGGGGGGGGGACTTATGTCATTTTTTTTCCTAAATTTTAAAAAATTTTATTTTTAAAGGTTAACAAAAACGGGAATTTTTGGAAAATATTCTAGGGACCCCCCTAATGATGTCTAGACATGGGGGATCACTATGGGTACCCCTATTTTTAACTCCTGACGGAAGTCGGGGATTCTAATAGCCGCAGCAAGTGCATAAATGCGACTTTGAAGAAAATGGTGCAGAAGAGCATTTAGAATTTTTTTTTTTGCGAAAAATAACTATGCCCAGCAAATTTGGGGTACTTGAAAATGGGGGTCAGCATATTTTAAAGTTGCAAAAGAGACTTGAAAAAATCATGAAAAACCCACTTGCGCAAGGAGCTGCAATGAAAAAAACACCTGGGGCATACTTGGGGACCCCCCCAGAGTCAAGTTCACTATTTTTTAACTTTGTTCCCCAACATTGTTTTTTGGCCCCCAAATTCAAAGTGCTTTTTTTGGGGTGTCCCGATTTTTTTTTTTTTGACAGATCGTTTCAAGGGATCATTCTGAAGGGTGCAGGCTATTTTTTTAAGCCTGCACCCCTAAACTCCAATTCTGCACTTTTTTTTGCCACCTATTCAGTGGTGAAAAGTTATCCCCGTTTTTTATCAAAGACTTTTCTAACCTGCGAAAAGTCTTTGAAATTGAATATGGTGTAAAACTAAAACCTGCGATAATGACGTCATAATTGCGATATTAACGCAAAAACGATGTCATCGCACCCATATTGAATACCCCTGATAGTGTGGCCTCCCATGTTGCGCATAGGGATATTCTGGCGTTTGGCAAGAATCTGGTTAAGGACAGATTCAGACTAGCTGATGACTTTAGATAGGGACAAACCTAGTGGGGTCAGGAGACTTCAAATAAGCTATTTTAATAATTTTTTATGTAACAATATTATATTATGGATTGGTTGTAATAAAAATTGATTGATGGTATTGCGCCACAGCATGAATCTGGTGATTCTGGTTGGTTTTATAGATACTGGCATTTAGATTTTGGCTACATAGAGGAAATCATTTTGAATTATTTTTTGAATGATTTCCTAAAGTATATGTATTATTTCCTAAGATCTGTCCTTTTTCTTCAATGCATGTGTTAGCCACCCCTATATTTGCTCCCTCTACAAGGGAAATGAAACAGATCTAGCACAGCAGAAGAATACAGGGGTAGGGTAAGCATGGGAGTGGGAGGCAGGATGGAGCAGTGGGGACTGACTGACGGAGCGGATTTGGGGGCCAGGCAGAGCAGGGTGTGGGATGGAGAAGGGAGCTGAAGGACAGGACAGTGAGAAGCAAGGGTGGAGGTTTGAATTGAGCAGAATGCATGGTAGTAGAGAAATTGAATAAGCATCAGTCAGTGCTTGGGGTGGGGCCAGACAGCTGGGGCAAGGCTGGTAAAGGGGCTGCAGACTGAGCAAATTTTATTAGTACATAGATTTTATATATATATATATATATATATATTTATACATATATATATATATATATATATATATATATATATACCCTGTACACATTTTTTTTTTGTGTAGCTTAATGTATTAATGTTAGCCATTTCATATATAGGCATGGGTTTATTAAGCAAAGTTTATGTTTTGGCAAATTTTGTAGTAATGGAGCTAGTTGTCCACTAGATGGCAATATTTTCTCACTATGCATTTATGATGTGTTACGTTAGATCAATGGATTATAATAAGAGGCAGTGCCTGTATTTATAAATGATTTTTTATGACAAAATATTTTTCTACATGTATTTCTGGTTTGTTTGTGTATTATTTACACTTCACATTTTTTGTATATGATTTATAGGCTTATGTTTTTATCTAGATGTGGTTTTTCACTATATCATTTTTGTATTTGCTGTGTTTGAGCACATCATTTTGATAGTTTATTACACATGTCTCTTCTGTGCATGATTTTCATGCATAGATCTTACATATATTTATTTTTCACATAGTATGTACTTTTGTATATGTTATTCTTAGATATGTATACCAAGTGGTTGCACCTTGGTACCTACAGGTTTTTATGTACCATAATGATGTCACTATTTATGTTATTATAGGTTGCCATGACGCCGGGTCCCTGCGGGGTGACGTCACTTCCGGTTCCTGCGGAGTTGCTGTGACCGGAAGTGCGGCTGCCGGACGGAGCCCGGGTGTACATGGCGCCTCGTTAGGGGTGAGTAGACATAATGTATAAATACTTTGTTTGTCTGTATGTTTGCCATTCTGTTGTCCTGAGGAAGGGGTGAAGGACCCCGAAACGTCGACTGATTAAAAGTCCCTCGGCTGAGGGTTTCACGTGTTTTACCAGTCTCTGAGTGCCGCCTGTGATTTTGTGTACAGGGTGTATTGGGGGTGCTGTCCTCCGGGAGGCACTGGAGCAAGGTTTGGACTCTGTGTCCATTTGACACGGAGTGAAGGAGTGCCGGAGCACTATACATATTTATCTGGATCTGCCTAACCACTGGTTCATGGCCAGGTGGGTAGTTTCTCTCAAGGCACCCTGCATGTGGTCTCACCTCGATTAGACAATGGTAGTCTTTATATACCAGATTTGCACAGGGATTGGTGTGTGCTGCACCATCTGTTTTTTGCATACTGCAATTAGTACTGAATTTTTGCACTGTGTCACTTTATTCGTTTGTCAGATAATAAGATGGCTAACCCAGAAATTGAAACAGACTTCACATCATTTTTGCTTGAATGTGATAATTACGAAACACTTAGTTTCTCAGATATAGATGCTGAACAGATTTTACATAAAGACCCAGCTTTAACTGAAGAAATAGTGGATTCCAATTTGGATCGCTTTAGGGAATTATTTAAACTTAAAAAAAGAGAACTAGATTTTCTATATCATAGTAGAACACTATCCGACTATTTTAGGTAAATAGTCGGATAGGTAACAATGCCGTGGTGTTCCTCCATGTATTAGTCCAGCAATGCGTTCAATCCAGCCGGATCCTGCTGGTACACTGACTGGCTCCCAGACAGAGACTACCAGGTGTCAGAGTGAGGTCAGCTGGCAATGGTAAGTCAAATCATAAATAGGTCCCGCCTAATGCGTTTCGTCACAGATTATGTGACTTTTTCAAAGGACTAATACACGGATGTACACCGCGGCATTGTTACCTATGGCACTGGCAGCTTTCAACTTGGCCACTGGGCACTACGGAAGGTATTGGATATCTGGGGGGCCCCCATACCACTTGATCTACTGGTCTGTGAGTACTCAGAGCAACGCTCTAATTATGCAGCACGGATGCTCGGGATGAATAAACATATATACTAACTGTCAAATGGCTACTCATGCCTTTAAAATAACATGATTCAGTTCCCCCTAAAAACGTTGGGGTTATCTTGGAGTTACATGACATTTATTGAGTATTAATCCCCCAGCAGAGCTACTATTAAGGTCGGAATATTATATATGATCCACAATCCTAATGTGATCTACTTATTAACTGCTGCAGGAATCATGACATGATCTTCATATACTGATTTACAGCAGCTATGTATACTGGAGATAATTACAACGGTGATCTCCTACATGTTACAAGTGATACTGACAGTCTTTATCAATTTCCAGTGGAAACATTGTCACCGGACACAATAAGAGGCTTTTCATAGTATCAGATTCTAGCAGCTATTATTTCCATTCACTTTGGATAGATTGCAAAGGTGCTCAATTACGGTCACTGGCAATCATTTTCTTAATAATAGTTTTTTGATTGGTGATAATATTGTTATTGCTGTGTATTTTTAATATGTATTAAATTTCATGTTATTTTATGCTCTTATTATCTGTTTGTGATATCACTCTATCTATTAAAACCAGTACATAATATAGACAGAGCAGATTCTCCCCCTTTTTTTCCTTTAGATCTTTTTTCAAACTTGCACGGAGTTTGATATCTGCAGCAGTCTTTATTATATTGGACTACTGTTCACAGCGCCAGAATTGTTTTTTGTTTCTTGTTACAATTGGGAGATACAATGTTTTGTTTTGCAAAAAATGGATCTCCATACTCAATAAATGTTCAATGGACTAACTACTTCTAGTAGTGGAAGAATCCACATGGGAGTTAAATGTAACAAAAGATAAAATAGTAGCTTTTGAAATGGAGCATTTATCGGTATTAGCCAACAATACATCGATAGATTGGATGATGAAATTGAAGGAACAACTTGATAAATATAAGACTGATCTTCTAAAATACAAGAAGAAAAATTTAGAATGGTTCAAACTGACTATAGTCAGCATAGAGTTTACCCATGGCTTGGGAGTACACAGAATTATAGCACGCTTCATCAATCTACTAAGCCTAGGAAACCATATCAAAAAGTGAGATTCTCCAGCACATCGGCTAGTGAATCAGAGGACTATGTATCAGCCAGTGATAGATCGACTAAGTTAGTGACCCCTTTAGGGGTAAGCACCCGGGCTGGGGCCGCAGCCCGCGGAGAAAATGTACAAGGAGAGGGGGCCAGAAGAGGTGGCAGGTACACAAGGAGGCCGATGAGATTGAGGAGAATTAAATTTTTAATTTATCATCTTCAATTTAACAACAGCTGAATGCAGTGTGCTTAATAAGGGACTTTATTTTGTTCCCACTCATACTTCCCATGGTCTAACATGGAAAACCGATGTTTATAGATTCCAGCGTTCTTTAAAATTGAAAGAAAATTTTCAGAAACAACCATTAAGCATGCAGCAGGAAGCGTTACCGGAGCGGGTAGCTAAATTAGGGTGTAAGTCCAAATTTGAGCCTCAGTCATCTAATGCTTCTATAAAAACTTTTACTAGACTATTGGAAGATTCAGTGAAGGAAGATATGGGACCAATGTATCATAATTTATAGTTTGATGAAAAGTTGGCTTTGGAGAATTTAAGTAAGAGGAGAGACATCATTGTAAGAGGGGCCAATAAAGGCGGCTCCATTGTTATACAAGATATGGAGTGTTATATCAATGAATGTGATCGTTTACTCAATGATTGTTTTGCTTATGAATTATTGTCTTGTGACCCGGTAGAATTGTACAAAAATGAACTGGATTTGATTCTTGATATGGCATATACAGATGGGTTGATTTCTTTGAGTGTGAAAAATAAATTGATGGTGACATATCCTGTGGCACCCATTTTTTACACACTGCCTAAAATCCATAAGGATGCACAGAGGCCCCCTGGTAGGCCTAGTATTTCGGCCAGGGGGTCTCTGAGTGAGCCTATTGCAATATTTTTAGATGCCTTTCTGCAGCTGTGTATACACACACCTACCTTAGAGATTCAGGGATGTTGTTGTATAAACTTGATGAATTGGGTTAGGTCCCAGAAGGCACTTTTTTAACAACGCTTGATGTTACAAGCTTGTATACATGCATTCCACATGCTGCGGGCATCATGGTAGTTAAGCAGTTAATTGTTGGGAATGTGCTGGGGCCCTGATACAGAGATTTTTTTGCAATTGCTGAATTTCACACTTACTCATAATTATTTTTTGTTTAATGGAAGGTTCTATAGACAACGCACAGGTTGTGCTATAGGGTCAGCAGTTGCTCCATCCTTTGCTAATAGTTACATGTGGCAGATTGAGAAAGAGTTGTTTTTTGTGACTCCAGCAGTTACTAATAATATACTAATGTATTTTTGATACATTGATGATGTCTTTATTATGTGGCAAGGTGACATCGAGTTCCTGATTTCATTGGTGACTAAACAAAACCTCTCTAATAGCCCCATTAAATTCATCCTAAACTACTATGACACATCGATCTGTTTTCATGATATTTGCATCACATTAGAGAACAGAAGAATTAGAACATCACTGTTTTCCAAACCAACAGATCGCAATACTTTACTCCATTACAGGAGCTGTCATCCGATAGCTACTGTAAAGGGGTTACCATTTTCCCAATTTATCCGAGTTTGCAGGTGTACGATTGTTCCTGTAGAGACTATTAGACAACTAGACATTATGTCAAAAATATTTCAGAAGAGAGGATATCCTCTGGATGAGTTGGTTAAGGCTAGACAAAAAGCATTGTCTGTAAATAGGCAAGATCTGTTGAGGACTAAAACTAGAGACAAAGTGGTAAATCAGTTACCATGGGTTCATGAATATGATGTGAAGAGCAAACATATCAATAAAAGAGCAAAGAAGTTATGGCCCATTATTACATCTGACCCTGAGTTAAAATGTTTGCATAACACCAAATTATTACCTAGTTAAACTAGAGGGAGAAATATCAAAGATTTGGTAGTGAAAACAGACGTGACTAATTTTCTAAAACCTACTCCCAAGTCTAATTTTCTGACCCATAAAGATGGATGCTACAAATGTTTGGGGTGCACGACGTGTTCATATCTAGAAATTCTGGACACCATACTTCACCAGTATTCTGGTAAAAGATACAAAATTAGGTGGCCTCTAACGTGTACCTCTAGATTTGTCATCTATGTTATTATATGCCCATGTGGTCTATATTACATAGGCAAAACTGAATGCCAATTTAAAATCAGAATGGCCCAACATAGATCTGCTATTAGAGCAGCAATTTCTACCAATGGCAGTGAACAACCGGTGGAACGCCATTTTGCACAATATAAACATAATATGGCCACTCTTAGACACAAGATCATTGATCATGTTCCTATGTCATTGAGAGGAGGCGATAGGGGTAGGAAACTACTACAATTGGAAACATGGTGGATCTATAGATTGGACACCCTGTCCCCTCGAGGGTTAAATGAGTCCCTAGGTCTTATTAATTTTCTTTAATTTTTGATATTTTCTTTGTGTAGCTTAATGTATTAGTTTTAACCATTTCATATATAGGCATGGGTTTATTAAGCAAAGTTTATGCTTTGGCAAATTTTGTAGTAATGGAGCTAGTTGTCCACTAGATGGCAATATTTTCTCACTATGCATTTGGGATGTGGTAAGTTAGATCAATGGATTATAATAAGAGGCAGTGCCAGTATTTATAAATGATTTTTTATGACAAAATTTTCTCTACATGTATTTCTGATTTGTTTGTGTATTATTTAAACTTCACATTTTTTGTATATGATTTATAGGCATATGTTTTTATCTAGATGTGGTTTTTCACTATATCATTTTTGTATTTGCTGTGTTTGAGCACATAATTTTGAAAGTTTATTACACGTGTCTCTTCTGTGCATGATTTTCGTGCATAGATCTTACATATATTTATTTTTCACATAGTATGTACTTTTGTATATGTTATTCTTAGATATGTATACCGAGTGGTTGCACCTTGGTACCTACAGGTTTTTATGTATGATAATGATGTCACTATTTATGTTATTGTAGGTTGCCATGACGCCGGGTCCCTGCGGGGTGTCGTCACTTCCAGTTCCTGCGGAGTTGCCGTGACCGGAAGTGCGGCTGCAGGATGGAGCCCGGGTGTACAATGCGCCTCGTTAGGGGTGAGTAGACATAATGTATAAATACTTTGTTTGTCTGTATGTTTGCCATTCTGTTGTCCTGAGGAAGGGGAGAAGGACCCCGAAACGTCGACTGATTAAAATTCCCTCGGCTGAGGGTTTCACGTGTTTTACCAGTCTCCGAGTGCCGCCTGTGATTTTGTGTACAGGGTGTATTGGGGGTGCTGTCCTCCGGGAGGGCACCAGAGCAAGGTTTGGACTGTGTGTCCATTTGACACAGAGTGAAGGAGTGCTGGAGCACTATACATATATATATAGAGAGAGAGAGAGAGAGAGAGAGAGAGTCACAGAGATGGCAGCACTAATATAAGTAAAGGCAGCAAGACACAAGACAACGGTATATTAAAACATTTCAGATAATTATTTATTCCACCATCATCAGGGTACTCTGATAATGGAGGAATAAATAGTACTCCAAAATGTTAGAATATACCTGTGTCTTGCTGCCTTTACTTAGCTGAGTTCCGCCATCTCTGTGACTGTATCTTTGGACTCCTGTGTGGGTCCTAATAGGGAGGGCCACCGGGGACTGTTTTATGTGTATTTGGAGTGCCACCCCAATTGATTGTTTATATATATATATATATATATATATATATATATACACACACACTTCACAAATCCACATATTTATATTTTTCTATACTCTGTCTCCTTGCTTTTTTCCTCTGTCGATGATTTGAAACCAACCATTGCATTAAACATAATTTGTTTCATTGTTCATCTGTTACATTTAAATGATTAGTTAAACATTAAAGGGTAATATTCTTCTTTTAGCTAAATATTAAAACTTATTAACCAAATAATATACTTGATGAATTAAGTTCTCCTTTTGAACATGAACACAGACATGCCTACAATAGTTATTTCTATAATAAAATATCAACAATAGTGGACAGTGACATTATTTTTACAAATACACTTTAAATCTCCTTAATTACCTGAATGATACATTGGGGTTTATGTAATAGAGTGTGAGCAACAGATGCTGTGGGAAATTCTGCGAGACTTCCTGCATTTTTAAAGCGGCAATCATTCTAAAAGCAAAACCAAGCTGGTTTTGCCTATAACATAAGCCTCATTATCTTTTTCTGGACCATGACTTTTGAGATTTGTTTTGTTTCTGTAAAAAAAGTTCAGATTGTTACCATTGTATTGTCAATAATAATATTGAACACTTAATATTATTACATTTATTATATTTGACTTTTAAGGCACCACACAGTGACCACTGTCACTTACAGGGAACATATATACTAACAGTGAAAACTGACAGGACATGAGGAAAGGGTAACTCATTGTATATTGATTGACAGACAAAGGCGACTCACAGGGATGGGATGACAGCACTCAATGAGCCTGTACACTAAAAAAGTCAGGATATGGTGTCAGAGTGACTGAATTGGATTTGGAGATAACAGAAAAGGAGTACTGGAGGCATGGGTTGTGTTAGGGGTTGGACAAGAGGAAACAGCCCTTATCATGTGAGCTTAAATATTAAGAGGAGGGAAGAGAATACTAAAATGCATGTTTGAAGCTGGTGAGACTGTGAGATACTGTAGTGCGACTTTGCAATGGAGTAAAAGGGTGCCATATTTGGAGATATCTTAAAGGCAATGGAAGAGCGGAGGTGATTGGAGAGAGTGAGGATAGCATGAGATTGAAAATGTCTGAGGTAGTGGAAGGATTAAGTACTTTGAATATAAGAGTTAGAATTTTTAACTGGCATTTGAGGTGAATGAGGGACAATATAGCAGTTTAAAGAGGGTGGAGGACAACACAACGCGGTTAGGGAGAAAAATAAGATAAGCAACAGATACATTTAATTGGAAAAAGCAATTTTGGTGGAGGCCACAACTCGTGTACAATTTAAAAAGCACTGTGACATTCAGGATGAGATGACAGAGAGGTTCGAAAAGACAAAAATGAAGAGTAAGGAAGACAGGGGAATGATAGGTGAATTTGAGTATCATTAGGATAAAGGTTCCATTGGATATCAATAGACTTGAAGACTTTCAAATGGGAGGATGTATGTAGGGAGAAGAGGAGGGATCCAACAACAATACTTAGAGATACCAACAGGTAAAAGAATGTGGGGAGTGGACTTAGGGCCTGATTCAGACTGGCTTTTGAGCGCTGAGCGCTCGCAAGCAGGTCAATGGTGCCCTAGTGCGCATGCGCACGATGGAGGGAGCTCCGTCATGCGCATGTTTGAGACCCACATACTGATAGCCAAGCTGTCGCTATGGGTCTCGCACCAAAGGGGGTGTGCTCTCGATGGTGACTGACCGCACGCCCCCTTTGGTGGGCGTACCGGGGGCGTTGCTGCCCAGACGGAGGCGTTCCCATGGGAACACCTACCGTCTGGGGCCGGCCCCACTGAAATCACTAGTGACGTCAGTGGGAGTGCTTTTGGCTATGCGAGTGGCCAGGAGGCCGCTCCAATTTTAGGTACGAGGGCCCTGGTTCAGAGCGAGCGCTCTGATCAGAGCGTCCGGCTCTGAATCAGGCCCTTAGCCTGTTGAAGAATGGGCAAGGCTTCTGGAGATATGATGCTAAAGAGGTAGGATGGAATGGTGTACTTGGGGTATATGGTGTCAGGTAATGATAACTGGAGGACATTAACTACATCACCAAAGGAGAGGGAGATGCAAGATATGGTGGGATGGAAAGTAGGGTAGGTATAAGAACAGGTTTGAGAGATGAGAGAGCCTTTTGGATGATGTCAATCTTGGATGTGTAATAGATGGCAAAGTCAAGGGCTGAGAGGGAGGGGGATAAGGGAGGAGTTAAAAGACAAATGAGGGGAGTGAATGTGGCAAAGAGGCTACACTGATTGGAAGATTTAGATATTGGTTTTGTGGTTGGAGACTTAAAGACTAAGGGGTGTATTTATTAATCCTTCATTTTACGTTTTCATAAATTTCCCAACAGTTTTGTGATCTGCTTATTTACTAAAACCGAATTTACAAAAAAACCCACTTTACAATAGAGTTGAACATCAAAGACAATTGATGTTATTTTCTATTAATTTTGACAATGATTTTAAATTTAGTTTATTTGCATTTTTAAAATTGTGGCTTAAAGTCACATTTTAGTATTTTTTTTTGCTTTGTTTTAGTGAAGATTTAGTCAGCAGACCTCAGTTTTCACTTTGGTCTAGTTTTAGTCAATGTTTTAGTCATCATTTTTTGCAAACAGTTTAATGATATTGTAATGGATTTACTAAAGTATTTTTCTCTAAAATTCCCTTGAGAACTTGCAGTCAGCATAACTTCACCTATGTGTTTAGTAATCTATTCTCAATAAGCTGAGTGAGAATGTGCTACATACTTATATAACATAGTACTATTCAATATTTCCCATATATAATATACAAATTAATGCCTTACATTTGTTAGAACAAGTTTAATACACCATCATATTTCCTTTACACAGGTCATATATTTATTTTATGCAAATATCTAGAACATATACTTGTTCTTTAAAAATGAATAAAAACCTTACTTCAAAAATAGAAAGTAGTGTATGTAGTAACCAGTGTTAATGTAGGCAAGGATTTAAATTGAGTATAAGGGGTAAATATACTAAGGTTCGATTTTGCATTTTGAGTGATTTAGCATTCGATTTGCATTTGATTTGTATTCGATTTTGCATTTGAGTATTTACTAAAGACCAAATCAAATGTAAAATTGAATGTAAAATCGAATTTTAGTCAAATCGACCTCAAATCGAACATCGGAAAAACATTGGTACTTTTACATAGACCAACACTCAAATCCCTTATTTACTATCATTCAATTTGAAATCGTACACAAAATTGAACTTCTAAATCGAACTTCAAATCCCCAAATGAATAGACCTGCTTTATGCTTTCGATTTGAGCATAAGAAGATCAGATTGACACAGATACATGCATAAATCAGTGAGATGCATGCATGTATCTGAATGTAAAAAGCAAAGAATTTGTTAAATGTAGAAAAAAAAAGACGTGAGGTACCTCCCAAAACAGAACCAGCCCCAGACTTTTCAAAGCCAGTCATGGTTGTCTAAGTACAGGGAAAAAATTGTGTAGGGTTCCCCCATACTTAGTACAACCAGCACTGGGCTCTGGGAACCAGTTCTGGTTCCGAAATTACAATGGAAAAAATTGTGTAGGGATTCCCTGTAAAGACAAAAAAGGGAATGGAGTCCGCACTGGTGTAACATAAAATAGATATTAATTGTATCTCAATTATAGAACCAAATTCAAGTCTATCACCAAAGTTTAAACAAATGATATTTATTAAAGAAGATTTTTACTCTGGATGACTTATTATTGGTGGTGCACCCAAAACAATTTGTGCTATACACATATATCAAAGAAACAGAATTTGCAAGAGGGCAAAGTCTGAAAAAAGACAAATAAGTCTTTATAAGTCTTTATGGGGCACTCTTGAAACAAATGTCAATATTGGAAATATTAAAATATACTTTAATTAATTGCCTTGGCTAAAATAAAGTCTAATTCACAACAAACTTAGTAAAAGACAAACATATACAGTAAATGTGTGACACACAAATGCACACAATAAGCAAATCATAATCAGGATCGTATGGTCTGTGGTAGCATGAACATGAGGTTGGTATATCCTGTGAATAGGTAAATCGTAATTACAATCGTATGCTCTGTAATAGTATATATGCAAGGTTAATATATCCTATTAAATTACATAACTCATAATACTATGTCTACCTCTAGGTATTATGAGTATCAGTAACATAAATTGTATTATTATGTACTGATAGTTATATCAATATAAATAGGCAAAAATATGATGATTTATAGGGTCCTAATAAGTTACCCACTAGATAAATTTCTGTAAGGTACAAGTAAAAATATATCACCCACAATAAATAGAAAGGATGATCAATAAGTCAATAAATTGTACAATAGAAATCGAAAATTACTTGTTTTCCATGATCACATCTATTAGCATAACAGAAAAACTGTTAATCATGCAGCATATCCCAAGATCAAAATTCCATAATCAATAAGTACATCTGATTTATTTTGGTCCGATGAAAATTCCAGTGGTAAGGGAAAGTAACCAGTTTACAGTTAGGTATAAGATATCATACAATAGTCAGATCATTATTAGTGCAGTATGTATCCACAATCTCAAAATAATAAAGGCATAACATTACACTTAATAATGCACATAATCCAGAACCCAATGAAATCACAGGTTATATCCTGGCATTGTCAATAATTCATAGAGACACCTACCTTATATAATACCAATATTAGTTAAATAATCAATTGTATAGTCTGTATGAGGAAATATAATCCCTTGATGGGCCAGTGCAAAAAATTGTTTTGTAATAATGTTGTATGTATGGTCTACAAGTGATTATTGATACACTGTTATAGTGAATTCAGAGTGATCACATTAGATGAAGGTCCAGTATCACATGGAGATTATACTGGTGTATGTGCCAAGGGATTTGACTGATGTATAGAGTCAGGGATGAAAAAAGTAAGATCTGTGGTACTGGGAACGCATACCCACTTCTGCTTTCCCTGGTCTGGTTCTGACAAGAGATGAGAGAGTGGGACAGCGTGACACACAGATGAAATGAAAGTTAGGCACTTCTGCTGTTTGAGGAAAAGCTGTGTCTCTCCCCTGTTACCAATGGGCATTGCAGGGGGAGTCACATGCAGGGACCTCAAATGAGAGAGTGCTTTGAAAGGATAGTGAAGTACCTGGTTTGGAATGGAGGAAGGACCACGGCTGCAAGTGCTGTGTGTGAGGACCCTGGTGCTGTACACTGTTCAGACGCGCATTTCGCCGGTATGACTTGGTCACCTGATCGTGAGGTGGTGTACTTGCTTCCTGGTAGTTAAAGGGCGTGTGCCCAATCAGTGAACTGTATTGGAAATTGACTGCTGTTACAGCCAATCCTGGTAAAGCGAGTGTTGAGCCAATCAGCATAGTTGAAAGAATCAATGGGTGTGACGAATAGGTCAATTAGCATAAGTAAACAAAGCGGAGCGAAGGAATCATTATAGTGTGTTTGTTAGTGATCCAGCTACTGGGATATGGTCTATGTAGTTACAGGAGTAAAATATAAATAAAAAAGTTAAATTAGATGTATTAATAAATAGAGAGATCATAATCGTTAATACAATAAGATATATAAATACAGAATGTAAATACACAATGAGAGTAAAACTGACACAAATATAACCGGGCAGTGAGGCAAACAGATCCCAGGAGTAGGGATGAATGAGAAGAGAGGAAAAAGGAAGAAAAAGAAAAAGAAATATAGTAACTTATTTGCAATGAGGTGGAATAATATTTAAGGAAGGAATGTGATTGGTAATTTATTTACCCTGGAACTTATTCCCTTTTACTTTATCCTGTTAGTACAAGATATCGTTTCCTAAATTCACTTTTTTCACCACTACTTCACTTTCTTACCTTTGCTCACTTACGTTATTTATATGTACGTGAGATCTCTACACTTCTCTAACATATCTCAGGTCTGAATTTTGCCTCATTCGATCCCTCACACACCTTATTCAATCCGCATATTTTATTACTTAATTTGTCACTCCATACCCATCATACTTCTCCTTTATATGATTTCACATTCATTCCTTAAATATTATTCCACCTCATCACACATAAGTTACTATATTTCTTTTTCTTCCTTTTTCCTCTCTTCTCATTCATCCCTACTCCTGGGATCTGTTTGCCCGGTTATATTTGTGTCAGTTTTACTCTCATTGTGTATTTACATTCTGTATTTATATATCTTATTGTATTAATGATTATGATCTCTCTATTTATTAATACATCTAATTTAACTTTTTATTTATATTTTACTCCTGTAACTACATAGACCATATCCCAGTAGCTGGATCACTAACAAACACACTATCATGATTCCTTCGCTCCGCTTTGTTTACTTATGCTAATTGACCTATTCGTCACACCCATTGATTCTTTCAACTATGCTGATTGGCTCAACACTCGCTTTACCAGGATTGGCTGTAACAGCAGTCAATTTCCAATATGGTTCGCTGATTGGGCACTCGCCCTTTAACTACCAGGAAGCAAGTACACCACCTCGCGATCAGGTGACCCAGCCATACCGGCGAAATGCGCGTCTGAACAGTGTACAGCACCAGGGTCCTCAAACACAGCACTTGCAGCCGTGGTCCTTCCTCCATTCCAAACCAGGTACTTCACTATCCTTTCAAAGCACTCTCTCATTTGAGTTCCTTGCATGTGAATCCCCCTGCAATGCCCATTGGTAACAGGGGAGAGACACAGCTTTTCCTCAAACAGCAGATGTGCCTAACTTTCATTTCATCTGTGTGTCCCGCTGTCCCACTCTCTCATCTCTTGTCAGAACCAGACCAGGGAAAGCAGAAGAGGGTATGCGTTCCCAGTACCACAGATCTTACTTTTTTCATCCCTGACTCTATACATCAGTCATATCCCTTGGCACATACACCAGTATAATCTCCATGTGATACTGGACCTTCATCTAATGTGATCACTCTGAATTCACTATAACAGTGTATCAATAATCACTTGTAGACCATACATACAACATTATTACAAAACAATTTTTTGCACTGGCCCATCATGGATTATTTTTCCTCGTGCAGACTATAAAATTGATTATTTAACTAATATTGGTATTATATAAGGTAGGTGTCTCTATGAATTATTGACAATGCCAGGATATAACCTGTGATTTCATTGGGTTCTGGATTATGTGCATTATTAAGTGTAATGTTATGCCTTTATTATTTTGAGATTGTGGATACATACTGCACTAATAATGATCTGACTATTGTATGATATCTTATACCTAACTGTAAACTGGTTACTTTCCCTTACCACTGGAATTTTCATCGGACCAAAATAAATCAGATGTACTTATTGATTATGGAATTTTGATCTTGGGATATGCTGCATGATTAACAGTTTTTCTGTTATGCTAATAGATGTGATCATGGAAAACAAGTAATTTTCGATTTCTATTGTACAATTTATTGACTTATTGATCATCCTTTCTATTTATTGTGGGTGATATATTTTTACTTGTACCTTACAGAAATTTATCTAGTGGGTAACTTATTAGGACCCTATAAATCATCATATTTTTGCCTATTTATATTGATATAACTATCAGTACATAATAATATAATTTATGTTACTGATAATCATATTTACCTAGAGGTAGACATAGTACTATGAGTTATGTAATTTAATAGGATATATTAACCTTGCATATATACTATTACAGAGAATACGATCGGAATTACGATTTACCTATTCACAGGATATACCAACCTCATGTTCATGCTACCACAGACCATATGATCCTGATTATGATTTGCTTATTGTGTGCATTTGCGTGTCACACATTTATTGTATATGTTTGTCTTTAACTAAGTTTGTTGTGAATTAGACTTTATTTTAGCCAAGGCAATTAATTAAAGTATATTTTAATATTTCCAATATTGACATTTGTTTCAAGAGTGCCCCATAAAGACTTATTTGTCTTTTTTCAGTCTTTGCCCTCTTGCAAATTCTGTTTCTTTGATATTCCCTGTAAAGACCAGAACCAGCACCGGACCCTTTCTAGTGGGGAGCTGATGCCACAGCCAGGGGAGCTCTATCACCAGGCACCCCCAGCCAAAGCATCAGCCCTGAATGCTAGTCAGCCAAGGCCAGGGATCCCTGGGGAGTTGGGGACCCCCCAATAAAGGGGTACCCTCTGCAGAGCACCCCTGGCCCAGATTTATAGCCCCGGGCTTTTCCCACCACCCCTGGGCGATAGGTGGTGGGTTGATAGTGTAGGTGTACTGTAAAAATACAATAATAAAAACATTGTCTTTACAATAGAACTGCAGGTCCCAGCAAGCCTCCCCCACATGCTGGTATTTGGAGAACCACAAGTACCAGCATGCAGGGCATTAAGTGCCCACTGGTACCTGTAGTTCACCTGTAAAGAGCTGCTTGTACTTGTGGTTCTCCAAGTACCAGTATGCAGGGGAGGTTTACTGGGAACTGCAGTTCTACTGTAAAGACAATATTTTTATTATTCTATGTTTACACTACACCTACACTATCAACCCGCCACCCACCGCCAAAGGGTGGCAGGGATAGCCCCGGGCTATCAGTATAGGCCAGGGGTGCCCTGGAGAGGGATCTCTGGCCTGGGCTGAATAGTGGTCAGAGCTGATGCTGCAGCTGGGGGGGCCTGGTGAAAGGGTTCCACTGGCTGTAGCATCAGCTCCTTCCCCTGCTAGAAAGGGTCCAGTGCTGGTTCTGGACTTTGCAGGGGATCCCTACACAATTTTCCCCATGTAATTCCAGGACCAGGTCTGGTTCCCAGACCCCAGTGTTGGTTGTACTAAGTTTTGTGGGGTTACCTCACATATTTTTTTCCCTAAATTTAACTATTTAGAAGCTTGTTACAGTCAAATACTTGCATGGATCTCACTGATTTCTGCATGTATCTGTGTGAAAACGAATTGCTCATGCTGAAAGTGAAAGCATGAAGCAGTTTATGCAGTTAAGGATTTGCAGTTCATTTTGAAGTGGGATTTGCCATTCTATTTGAACATGAACATGTCAAATTGAACAGCAAATCACTGTTCCAAACCAAACCAAATCAAATTCGAGTTGAGAAATGCATCTCAAATCGAATGTTAGTATATAAGGTATTTGAAGAGAGATTTGAACGTTCGATTTGAGTCGGTTTGAGGTGACCTAAATCGAACTACAAAATGAAAGTCAAATTGACCCTTAGTAAATTTAAGTCTTAATCGCTTAGATTAAAATTGAACACAGATTTTATGTCATTTTCGATATGAAAATGTTTATATTATCGATATCATTACAATTTAGTCCAAAAAAAATGTCCTTACAATTTAGGGCCATATTCAATTATGCTGCGAAAAGTTGGAATTACTGATGATGTCATTTTCGCATGTTTCAATTATCCCTGTATTCAATTAAATACAGGGATAAAAAAATAGGGGTATGTTTTCACCATGTTTTACATGGTGAAAAAAAGTGCAGAATTGGGGTTTAGGGGTGCAGGCTTAAAAAAAATAGCCTGCACCCCTGGGAATAGCCCCTAAAAATGAACTGTGTTAAAAAAAAAATAGGGACACACCAAAAAAATGATTTAAATTTTGGGGTTAAAAAAAAAATGCGGAACAAGTTTTTAAATAACGAAATTAATTCAGGGGTGTTCCCAAGTATGTGGCTGGTGTTTAAAAGAATGCGGCTGGTAGCGGCAGGTGCATTCTTGCTGAATTTTTAAATATAATTTTAGGGACTTAAAAATATGCTTACCCCCATTTTCATGTACCCCAAATTTGATAGGAATAGTTATTTAAAAAAAATCTAAGTGCTGTTCTTCACCACTTCTTCATAGCCACAAATATGCACCTGCTGTGGCTATTAGAAAACCTGACTTCCTGCAGCAGGTAAAAATGTGGGTACCCATAGTGATCCCCTATGTTTAGACATCTTTAGGGGGGTACAGAAACACACAAATCTCAGGTGCACAACTTCCAAATTATTAATAATATATAAATGCAATAAAATTTTGCAATCAATAGAGGTTTTTAGCATAATCATGGCCAAGGTTATGGGCCTACCCACCATATCCAGGTAACCTCTTTAGGGTAGGTCCCTAACATACTAGGGTTCAAATCCAGAGCACAGAATCACCCAAAACTGGCCCAGCCAAGCTGCCCCAGGGCACCACCATAGTAAGAAAAGTGCAGTGTAAAGAGATAGTTAAGAGCAGCTGCAGCTGCATATAAAGAATGAAATTAAAAAGTGAAGTACATATATATTAAACACACAGTGAAGGGTTAAAATGTGTCTTTAGGGGGTCCCTGGAATATTTCCCGAAAATTCCTGTTTTTTGGCGATACTTACCTTTCCGCCGGCTCCGTTTTTGTTTATTTCTAATTGAATACGGGGATAAAGTGAGCATGTGCCCGATAATTTATTTCCTGAAAACCTCCAAAGTGGAGCGAAAAGTCCAGCACGGACTTTTCACTCCAAATTGAATACCCCCCTATGTCGTTAAAAAAATGTCATCATTAACTATTACTTAAATGAACACTGCCTATAATAGATAAGTAGGGATGCTTTACATATGAAAAAATAGTGTCACACTGATTGGTTAGAATGTGGCAGTTCTCTGTGTTTCCTTAAAACTTTCATTTCAGAAATAGGTGAATTATTTGGGCGGTTTTGTGTCGGTTTACAGGTGTTTTTGAAGTCTGCTGCTTTTTAAATATGGGACTTATATTCTTTAAATAGTATATTATTGATGGCACTTTGATGGTAAATTATATTGAAAATTCTGTTTTCTCTGTGATTTCCAGTCAGTTTGGGCTTTAGTAATCAGCAGATCAGAAAACTACAGAAAATGCAAAAGCAGTGCTTGGTAAATATACTCACAAGAGTCAATGTTATAAGTAAAATTCCAAACCTAACTGTCTTCATTGTTTAGATACATCTTTGCACAGTGCTTCTAACTATATCCGGATCTGAACACTCATTTTTTTTCATTTCTCTTTTCTATTTTTGGAGATATAATTTATCTATTTCTAATGGGTGTGGGGAGAAATGCTCCAATAGTCCAGTATCTTTTAGTAATGCTGCAGTGATGCTGACTGCCAGGATCCCGTACCCAACCTGCAGAGACACAGAGACTGAGAATGGGACAACATGAGGAGAGTCAGGGGAGGAGCAGGTATTCCTACTTACCTTGAAGTTCTGCAGGAAACCCTGGGGCTAAATCTATTAAAGGTTGGTTTTGGGTTCTTGGGCATTTTTTCATCGTTTTTGTAAACTGACTTTACTAAGGGCAAAACCGACCAAAGTACAGACTTTTATAAACTTTAGAATATCGGACAAGCAAACGATTATTAAACATAAAACAGAAAAGGACCCACAAATTTACTAACGATTGGTAAATCGACTGCAAATCTGGTCAAACAATAGACCTGCCTGAGACAGGTCAGTTTGGGAGAAGCACAGTATTATTATCACATTTTATTTATAAAGCACCACAAGTGGTCTGCAGTGCCATATATATGGCAACAGTAGTACAGTACAGGGTACACAGAATATTATATTACAAGACAGTAACCAAAACATAAACAGAGCACAAGTAACAATTACCACCACAATTCTCAGTACACAATACAGCTGGGAAGACTGTCTTTGAAGTGCTAGAGAAGAGGGCTGTGAGAATGGTAGGGAGGAGGACCCTGCTCCTACAATCTAGGGGAGAGGAAAGGCAGACATATGACATTAGGTGTGAGCATGTGGATGGGACCTGTGGGCAGGATGTAGGTGGGGTACATATGGCTGAGGCAGGAGAGTGGGGTGAGTGACCTGGTGAAAGGGTTATGTGGTTGAAACGTATGCTTTGATGAATAGGTAGGTTTTTCAGTGCACGTTTGAAGCTATGCAAGGTCGGGGAGAGCCCGTTCGAGTGAGGGAGCTTATTCCAATGAAGGGGGGCTGCAGGGACAACATCTTGGATTCAAGCATGAGATGCAGTAACCAGGGTAGAGGAGAGGCAATGGTCATTGGCCGACTGGGAATGACAGAAGGGAGTATGTAAGGAGATAAGACTGCAGATGTAGGGAACAGTGGAGTTGGATTTGAAAGTGAGGAGTTTGAAGAGGATTCTGTAGTGAAATGGGGGCCAGTGCAGGTTTTGGCAGAGGGGAGTGGTGGAAGTTGAACAGGGGTAGAAGAATATAAGTCTAGCTGCAATGTTGAGAACAGATTGGAGGGGAGTGAGATGGCAACGTGGAAGGCCAGTGAGGAGAAGGTTGCAGTAGTCAAGGCAAGAAATTATTTGTGAGTGAATAATAAGTTTGGTAGCATTCTGGGAGAAGAATGTCCTTCTGCAAGCAATGTTGCATAGCTGGAACTGACAAGATTAAGCCAGATATTCAATATGGTGGGGGGAGAAGGAGAGGGCGGAGTCAACGGTGAAATTGGAGAACAGGGGAGATGATGGTCTTGTCAACAGTGATAGAGAGATTGGTGGGGTGGAGACTCTGTTAGGGGGGAAGTTGATGAATTTGGTTTTGTTCATGTTGAGTTTCAGAGAGCACTCGGACATCCAAGCAGAGATTATGGAGAGGCAGCTGGATACCCGAGAGAGGACGGAATGGGAGAGTTTAGGAAAGTAGAGGTATAGTGGTGTGTCATTGGCATAGAGATGGTATTGGAGGCTGAAGGAACTGATGAGTTCTCCTAATGAAGAGGTGTAAAGGGAGAAGAGAAAGGGGCCCAGGACAGTAACCTGTGGGACACCAATGGATAGAATTGAAGGGGAGGAGGTGGAGCCAGAGGCAAGTGAGGTAAGAGGTGAACCAAGCATGGACACTGTTGGAGAGGCTAATAGTCTGAAGGGTGCGGAGGAATAGAGGATGATCCACAGTGTCAAAGGCCACAGAGTGGTCCAGGAGGATGAGCAGTCAGAAGTGGCCCCTGGATTTGGCTGCAAGCAGGTCATTGGTGACTTTAACCAGGGCAGTTTCAGTGGAGTGAAGTGGACAAAAGCCAGATTGGGATGATCAAGGATGGAGTTGTCAGAGAGGTAGCTGGTGAGGTGGCTGTAGACAAACCTCTCAAGCTATTTGGAGGAGAAAGGGAGAAGAGAAATGGGGCAGCAGTTTTTTTTAGTATAGGTGTGAGAAGAGCATGTTTGAATGGCAAGGAAAAGATGCCAGAGCGATAAGTTGAAGAGGTGAGCAAGGTGGGAGCAGGTAGTGGTGGAGTGGGAGTGGAGGAGGCTAGAAGGGAGGGGGTCAAGAGGGCAGCTGGAGGGGGGAGAGGAAAAAATGAGGGAGTGAAGCTCATCACCTGTGGTGTGGCAAAAGCAGGACAAGGTAGTGTGACCAGGAGGAAGGGATGGTGGGGATAGGTGGGGCTGCAGCGGGGAGATCAGAGAAATTGTGAGGAATTACCTAAATTTTGGAAGAGAAGAAGGAGGCAAAGTCAGTTGCAGCAAGGGATGATGGAAGGGGAGGAGGGGGGTGAAGGAGAGTGTTGAAAGTATCAAAGAGGCAGCGGGGATACACATCATTATAATCTGTACAGGCTTTGTTAGGTGTAAATGTATAGAATTGGTTAAGAATATAAAAATGTGTGGATTCCCCCTAAAATCAATTACCAGTCCTGGACCTCTCAGTCTGGGCTGGTAATGGAAAATCGGGAGAACAAAATGGTGTGGCTTTCTCTCCATTTTCTAATAACTAATGCCATTCTTAACCAGGCGGAGGGTTCTGCTCATTTTGTTATTTTATCAAGATCATTGGATGCATACTTGGACCGAAGAGGAAATAAACAACAATTTGGTAAGTATGTAATTGGTTTATTTGGATTATGCAGTGTTTATTTTTTTTATAAAATATTACACAGTCGATATAAAAGTCTTGTCGTTATTGCTGGGGCTGGCTTATTTGCTGGGGCTGGCTTGCTGGAACTTGTAGTACACCTGTAACAATCAATATTAGTATATTTTTTACCATTAACCCTGAATTCACCACTTAGTCATACTGGAACTGGTAGTTTTCTTGGGAAAGGGAACCCCATTTTATTTTTGGAGTCCCCAGTTTATGAAAAATTCCAGCCCTGGCTGACCAGTGTGGGAGTGGTTGCCATTATGGTAGGGGGACCACATCTTGTGGGTCTCCCTGCTATAGCATGATCCCCCCAGATGTTTCAGCCCATTTCCTAGATTTTTAGAATTCAGGAGAACCCCACACCATTTTCCCCCTGATTTTCCATTACCAGCCCAGGCTGAGAGGTCCAGGGATGGTTATTGATTTGGGGAGGAGAACCTCCACATGTTTTTTTCAGTTTTAACTAGTTATGTGCTTTTACCCTAACAAAGCCTGCACAGATCATAGTGCCATAGTGCTCTGTGTAATACTTGCCCTGAACTCACCTGCCTCAGGCAGCCCTATAGTCTGGGAGGGTTTGCCATCATTTTATGGTTGAATTTTAACTTTTAATGGTCAAAACTGACAGCAAATACAACAGAGAAAAACAACTGATATCAATTTAAATTGAAACCCGATCTAGCAGCCTAATTCAGTTTGAATTTTAAGAGCTAATATGCATGCAGCCAGCCAATTTTTGCACTCTGTGCATGGCTATGCATTGCCATGTGTGTGTGCGCTTTCTAGCCACTGCGATTGGGAATGAGAGCGCAGTGTGTACGCAGACTCATTGCACAGTGATTGACAGGAAGTACCGTTTGTGGGTGGTGACGGGGGGGGGATTGGTCAGGTGAATGCAGGCATGTCAGTGCATTGGGACGGCGTTGCAGGGGTGTGTGTAAATTAGTCACTGCAATACCATACGCAGCCTGAGGCCTCATAGCGTATGCTGATTCTAGCAATTCTTGAGTTAGGTCTAACCTACTTTAACTGTGCATATGGGTCCGATTTTACTCGATGTTACTGATTGTTTCGCTATGTTTCCCAAGTGTACAGATGTGAGTAGTAGTTTATTGAGCGCCCTCATTTTAGGCTGAGATTGCATTGCAAATGCAAGCATTTATATATCACTGCTGATATCTGCAACCGCGTTGCGAGCGTATAAGCAGATTTATGATCCTTGTTGAATCAGGGCCTATGTCTTTCAGTTTCCATCATTTTTGGCATAAAACCAAAACCGAGGATTAGTAAATATATACTGGCTGGATCCTGTGGAGAAGATGTTACAGAGGAGAAGAATGGAGAATGGAGGGGAAATACAGAAATAGTGCATATTGTCTAAGCAGTCATATGCTCTAAGGTTCCAGCCAGCATGCAGTTTGGGAATCATTGTGATAGGGGAGTCACTCGCTCTTTCTGTTTCCATGCTGGATACACCACTGCTTAATTTGCATTAAGAACATTTACATATTAATAAAACAATTGACATAATTTAAACTTATTACCTTGGTAAATAAAGTTTAGGCATCATTGACGTCCACAGACTTCTATAAGAATGGAGGTCATACTGTAACAACAGATTATCACACAGCTTCAAGTTGACAAGTAGAGTGGCTGTGTCACCCATGCCTTTTGCACGTTTTGCAATTATGGGCAACTTATCATTTGTTATCCACTCACAGTCATAGAATCTCCTTCTGCTGTTGTCATTCCTGTGATGCTTTTCCAGGTGGCCACTTTTTTATTTATGAGGTATATTCAGAACTAATATGCCATTCAGATCATTGTAGTTCTGAAGGATTCTTTCAACCAAAATGCATTCCTCCTCAGAGAATGACAGGGCTCTTGAAGTGTTACTGCCCTCTTACATATTGAAGGATTTCCATCATCTCCTTTTCCTTAGAGCTCTGTCTCTGTATGGGTTTGGCGGCACTTAAAAGAATCTCTATTTTTACTGTACTTCCTTTATATCATTGTCAGATGGTGGTGGTCCCACTTTCTCCACTGTTGGTTTGGGGTTGTGGGATTACTTCCTGGAGAACCTGTGGAGACACTTTGTCCCTATGCTTCATAGCCAATGATACAGTACTTTCTAATTACTTTAAAAAAATCAACACTAGTATTTAATAAGCTACAAAAATCATCTAAAATCAATAATTTACAAGGGTGGCCAAATACTTTTTTCCATTTAGTGTATAAATATATATTACAAAAGAGAGAGAGAACATTTTACCTTGTGCAACAAAAGTTTAGGGATCCAGGGTGTGAACAGACCCTTCTACACATTCCACAAGAGCATGAGTTATGCTGTCACAACAGATCCAATATCTGCATTGCCACCTGCACTCTTTGCATGTTTTGAGTTTCTGGACCTCTTATCCTTTGTGATCCACTTCCTGCAGGTGTCAATCACTTCTGGGTGTTGTGCTACAGCACTGATAGCACATGCACTGCTTTTCCAGATTGCCATATTTCATTTGTGAGGTGTTTTCTGGACCTTTCTACCAATCAGAACATCACATTTCTGAAAGAACATCTCAAACAAAATGTAATTCTCCTACCCAGAGAGAGACTGTTGTATGTACAAGATAATTTTTAAATTTACAATATTATGGTTTGTAACATTTTGGGCCTGATTCAGAGATGCCACCCCAACACACCAAAAAAGCTGGGCGCTAATCAAAAACAATCCTACTATATCACCATACAGCAGCACACACCAGTAGGTTGTGTATACCTACTAAAAAACAAATTTTCCCAAGAAAATCAGCAATAACCACAGAAAATGACCAAATGGTGGTGTGCTAATAAAAAATGGTTGAACACACTAAAATAGGATTGACAGGGCAGAATTTAAACCAGGATGCCAATTTTTGCTCAATATATTTTATATATCAATAATGAGTATCAAATGACAATATACATACATCAAACACACATAAAAAAAAATATATAAAATATAGACCACAATTCGGATCCTCATATATCTATACTAGGACCTAATATTTAGTCCACAGTGCCACTGTTAAGTATTAGTATTTTAAAAACACTTGACTCTCACCAGACTTGTAAATATAAGGAAGTTCTTTTAATGGTCCCACGGACCAATTTTCTTCAGTTTTAATAAAAACGGGATATTCGCAATGATAGTCCTTTATAATAAAGAACTTTTGGTGTGAACAATTCCAATCAGCCCGCATGCATAGTTAGAAGGCTCTGGTTTGAAGGTACATAAAGGCTCCAGTAACATCAACCTGTGACCGCCTCTCTTCAGCCGCTTGCACACTCCGACTGCTGGAGATTTATCTCCGTTGGATTTCCAAGTGATCGGCTTCAGTGATGTACAGAGGCACTAATTAAGTCAGCCTGTGACCGCCTCTCTCTTATCGCCCGTGTGCTGCTAGTCCTGGAAGTCCGTCTCAGTTAGCATATATGCGGCTCACTGTATCTATGCAGCAAAGCTTCCAATTAAAGCAAGATGATGTCTGGCAAGCAGTAACAGCACAATTGTAGGTAATACTGACGCATTTCGCTTCCGCCTATGGAAGCTTTATCAAAGATTATGACCATTCTCTTATAGCAGCCGATGAGATGAAGACAGACTCACATTGGCTGCTGCGTCTATGGAGGGAGCCAGCTGGAGCTCACTCATGAGCTCCGCCTTCTGGCTCCCCCCGCAGTGGGTGATGATGGGAGAGATGTCATGACGCTGATGTTTCTCCCATAGTGCAGGAGAAGAGCCGGTATTCGGAGCGGACAGTGGCGGTCACGTCGGTAGCGGGGATTCAGGTATGTTGTGGAGGTTTTTGTGTGTGTGTGTGTAAGGGGCACTGCATAGAGTTGACCACTACAGGGGTCACTGTATAGGGGGGCTGCTTCATTGGGGCACTGGGGAGGGCGCTACTAGGGTCAATACATAGGGGGGACTACTACTGGGGGCAATGCATAGGGGGCACAACTACTGGGGGCACTGTATAGGGAGGGACTACTACTGGGGGCAATGCATAGGGGGGCTACTACTGGGGGAACTATATAAGGGGCACTGCATAGGGGGGGACCACTACTGGGTATGGGGGCACTATATAAGGGGCACTACTGGGGGCACTGTATAAGGGGACCAATACTGGGGGCATTATATAATGGGCACTGCTTAGGGGGACCACTACTGAGGGCACTGCATAAGGGGCATTACTACAGGGGGCACTGCATAGGGGACTACTATAGTGGGCACTGAATAGGGGTACCATTACTTGGGGCACTGCATAAGGGGCACTGCTATTGGGGACATTGCATAAGGGTCACTACTACAGTGGGCATTGCAAAAGGGGCCTTACTACTTGGGACATTAAGGTGAATAATAAGGAAAAAAAAATGTTCCTAGGGTGACATGAAATGGCGGTATATACGGGTCCCACAAGTTTGTTGCCCAGAGGCCCCGACAGACCTTAATCCGGCCCTGTTTGTCACTAGTGTTAAAAATAAAATGTATCTGTTAAGACTATGGGAAAATAATATGTGTGAGTTGGTTGTAGGGTATATATTGTAGCTGTTAGAGTTTGCTATAATAATTAGAACATTAGGATAAAATACATGTTAGTGTAAAATATTAAAAAATAATATGAATGTGTGCTATTTGTGAACTCACCAAATCAGTTATAGCCTAGAACCTCTTGAGAACCAGAGAAACTGGCGTCTCTGGAACCAAGAACCATAAACAAAGACCAGTATCTCAGCAAAATTGTAGTTTGCTCAGGGTCGCCGCTGCAGCATTCTAGAGACGCAATTCAAGTGCGGTAATACAGTACAGAACCTCCCCTCCTTCACCAACACTACTGAATTATGCATGATGTGGGCAGAGAGTATATTCAAATAGAATTACGCGGTGTTTGGCAGAAAATTCCGAGTTGTTCTGCTGGGATCGGTGACGTAGACGAATATGTGATGTTGTGTTCACAACATCATACTTTATTGAAACAATCTCAGATGTATATGGTATCAGCATTCAATGTAATTCTGTGCAGTGCACAGGTGAATAACATATTTTAGCTTTTATTTATGTAGCATGACAAAAGCTCTACAGTGCCGTCCATGTAACCAATAGTGTAACATTGCACTTTGAAACAATAATGTGTAACAATTTCTAATGTAATAGTGTGACAATAGGCAATTATTATGCAAACACATTTTGTATAGTAAAATAGTTGGGTATAATAAAATGGACAGTTTTGTAATAATTTACTTTATTTGTACTAAACACTTCCATGTTTTTTTTATTTTTAATATTTTGCTCTAAGAGGATCTTGATGTTATTTTTTTTTTTAATTGAAAAATGTAGATTTTAATTAACTAATTGTTGAGACACACAATTGAATTCATTGTTTCTTTATTTCTTAGCTGTGTTGTTTTGTGTTGTAGACTGATCAATCTGTTATTAGTTGAAAACTGAAGCAGGATCCATTCTATTTGTTATCAGCAGATGTGTAATACCCACCCTTACATTATACATAGTGCTTGCACTGTGCATGTTTCCTGATGAGAGCTTTGCGGGCTCTGGTATATAGCAAACAGTCATTATGTCTAAATATTTGACAATTCCACCTGACACACTGACAAGAGCATTATTTTGTGTTGTACCCTATGTAACATGTCAATCATTTGTGATGTGTTAAATTGGATCAGGAATAGGCAACTGCTCTGATCTGTGGACCTGATTCAGAAATGTATGCTTATCTGATAATGGACATACATCCCCGATGTTTCCGGGTCGGCGCCTGCACAGGACCCGTTCTGCGCATGTGTAGAACAGGTCCTGTGATTAATCTCACAGGCCACCCAAGCCACATCTTGATTGACAGAGAGGAACCTCCTCACCATTCCCAAAAATGGAATTGACAGAGGGGAGGCTTGTCATTGTCACCATTCTATTTTCTGGGAGGGATGAGGCCAGGGTCTGCGCCGGCAGATATATAAGCGACTAGCACCCGGTCAGGCTGCTGTAAGCTTCAGCTCCTGCAACCTAAAGAAAAGAAGCAGCTATCGCCACCATAAGTAGCGATGGTTGTGATGGTGATCCCAGCCTGTGATGCCAGTCGCAGTGCTGGGATCGCAGATGCAGCAAAGAGGTGTCTGACACCTCCTTCTGCATTTGCATCAGAGATGGACGGATTTGCGCAGCCACTTGTGTGTGGCTCTACAAATCGGTCCATGTCTAAATCAGACCCTGGGGAGAATTTTTGAAACAGCAGCATCTGTAAGCCACTGCTTCTCGGTGGATTGCAGCTACATATTAAAACGGCACCCGGAGTCAGTGTAAAGCATGCTTGATTTTATATTGACTCCGGGTGCCGTTTTAAATATGTACCTGCAATCCACCAGGAAGCAGCGGTTTACAGATGCTGCTGCTTTGTAAATTCTCCCCCCTATGTAAGTTAGGTACAATTGTTTAGGCAGTTGGTAGTATGATGGTTTTAGGCTTTGACCAAAAAGCTACAAAGTCAAGTTAATGAAAACAGAACATTATTAAACATTTTCAACTATATTTATGCAATAAATGCTATATTTGGGTGGAAATCTGAAAGGTTGACATCCTGTGTGTATCTGTGTATATGAAACTGATTGAACAGTGCTTGTCAAATATCTAAACTTTAATTGGCAGCTATAGCCTGTTATGTTATATTCCAAAATAAAGTACTTACCTGTGCAATAGGTTAAATGACGAACTGGTGTTCCACTCAGTTTATATACATAGTATCCACCTGGACAAGCTTTAATCTGGACATTTGATGACCAGCGACAACAGTTGTTATTCCAGTTGGCACAAGCAGTGCGATTTATTATACCATCACTGAGCATCGGATGGGATCCATTCAGCCACATTGGGGCATGTGTACCACAACTGTAACTTGGTACACAGGTTTCTGTCATGCAGATGCCTCCACTGCCAATAAAGCGATACCATCCTCTCTTATTACTGTCACAATAAAGATCAGATCCATGAACATTGGATGTACTTCTCCAGGTTTCATTGAGAACGATGTGGTCTGAACATGGGTCAGAACACTGGTAAGACCCAAGTGATTTCAAACAGTCTATTCCTAGCCCACATGCACCTCGTGTACATTCATCAACTTCACAATAGTATCCATCACCAATATAGCCATAGGGACAGACACAGGAGTAGGAACCCTTATTGTTAATATATGTTGCTAATGAATGACACCTGTTTAGGCCAGTACTTGAGCACTCATCAATATCAATACAGGCATTTCCTGAAGGGTTGATATAACCACTTGGACAGACACAAATATAAGAGCCAAAAGTATTTCTGCAAATGCCAGCAGAGCAGTTATTGGACCAAGAGAAGGCACATTCATCAATATCAGAACAGGTGACTCCGTCTCCTATGAACCCATCCTTGCATGAGCATTGCACATAATCTAAATAATCTCCACAGGTAGCATTTGGGTGACAATCTGAACAGTAAATGGCAGCTGGGAAAGAAAATGAAATATTCTAAATAAATTGGAAAATATATTAATAATCAACCAATCTAATAAATGTAAATAGTGCATAAACTAACAGCTCAATTAATTAATCTAACTACCATATTTAACAAACAGTATTGCACTGAAGATACTGTAACAAAGTATACATTGAATTGTTGCTCCTTATTCATATTTCAGTGACTAGATAAAAATTAAAAATATATTTTTATAAAATGTGTTTTTAAAATAGCATTTATGCTGCCAACATTCATCTCTCTGTTTTTACTTATATGTAGGATTGGGATGTAGTTATTATTATATCGGCTGTTGGGATTGCGGTGCTCAGAATTCTGGAGCCAGAATTTCTGACACCAGTCAGAACCCTGGTGCCAGCATTCCGACAGCCAGCTTCCTGACAGTAAGTCAAGGATTTAAGGGGAGGGTTATGGTTAGGCTGCGGGGAGGAAGGTCAGGTTTAGGCTGCATGGTGAGGGGTGGGTAGGTTTAGGCTACGGGGGGATGGGTTAGGTTTAGGCTGCAGGGAGGGTTAGGGTTTGGGTATCGGAACTTATCTACTCCTGTCAGGATTGTGACCCAGTCGGGATGCCGGCATCGGGAATCTGACCACTGTGATCCTGAGCATCAGCATCCTGTACCCAACCCGTACAATCATGTTATCTTAAGAGCTGCCTGGCCAATTGGTTTCTGATCTGCCACTAGATACCTGGGCTTTCATTGACAACAAGAGCAGTCTAGAATTGGCAGCAGATGGTTTAGGGCTCAGACACCATCTTGTGCAGTAGGCCATTTGTAAGACAAACTGCACGGAAAGGAGCCCCCTAAAAGGGTTCACCCACCTTCCCCCCGGGCCAGCCACACCACCCCACCTACAACCCCCCCAAGGGACCATTCTGGAGCAGCACTGTGTCTTCTCAATAAACAGTTTGGCCCCTGACCAGGTTGTTCTGTTTTCTGTTTTTCAGCAACACCATAATTACACACACCCATCCTCTTTCCTGCACATCCAGAGAGCGCACCTGAACCACCATTTGTAAGACAAGTTGTTTTCGCAAAGTTGGGAAAATACTCCCCCACCTTTACATGCAAACTACAGTACCTATTCCCAAACATTCTGTTAACACATCATACTCAGTGGTGCTCTCACTCATGAAGCCTAGTATACAATATACAGTAGACCACATTCTTTTTTGATCAATTGTCACTAGAGAGCACACTGTCTGATAGATAGAGAGAACAGTCTCTGGTGACCCATTGCAAGATAAAGAGACCAGTCCCTAATAGTGTAATGTAAGATAAAGGTCCCATTCACTGATAGTGTAATGAAAGATAAATGTCCCAGTCACTGATAGAGTAATGTAAGATAAAGGTCCCAGTTACTGATGGCTTAAGAGATGATGCTAAGATGAACTTACAGTATGCCAGTTTGTGTAGGGTTAAAATATGCAAACTTGTACTGCCCAGAAAAGAGGCTGAACAGATAAACATGTATGAAGATTTGCATGAATCTAATACTTCCTACCTCCTTTACCTGGAGAGGCAGAATGGGGAAGGGAAGAAGCGGCCTAATGTATAATAAGACTGTGTTTGCATAATTAAGAACAGATGCAGATGGGCACAGAGATACCTATAAGCCTATCCAAGCTGCATCATTCTAGGGCACAGGTTCTCAAACTCGGTCCTCAGGATCCCAAACAGTGTATGTTTTCCTGGTCTCCTCACAGAATAGCCAGTGAATAATTAGCTCCACCTGTGGATCTTTTAAAATGTGTCAGTGAATAATGAATACACCTGTGCACCTGCCAGGAGACCTGGAAAATGTGAACTGTGTGGGGTCCTGAGGACCGAGTTTGAGAGAACCACTGATCTAGCGTGCCCATTGCAGGTGCAAATACATGGTGAAGATTATAAGGTTATCAGTGCTACCTCTCCACTTCTGATTATAAATTCATATTTTAGAGCAATAGGTAGACAACATGTGGCTCTCCAGCTGCAGTAGAATATAAGTCCTGGCATGTTTTCTTAGTAGCTATTTGTAGTGAATGTTAGGATACAGCCAGACACTTACTAGTTCCAAATGTTGGCCACATGGGTCAATGTTACATGTGGGCTGACCACTGAGTGACAGGATCTGTGTTCAACTTGCCCAAACTTGCAAGTGAGATCCAACTGGGACACAGTATAGGCTTATAAGTGTGTTTAGAAGATGATTGCATGTACATGCTAATAACGGTCATTCTCTAACCACATTTACAAATATGTACAATAGTAATCTTACTGATAAATTTCAGTTATAATCCCTTTGTGTTGTAGGTTTAGGGCAACACACACAGCTGTTCCAGGCCAAGTTCTCTGTTTCATGTGATTGCATAATGTACTGTACAATAAATTACATATGATTATAGCTATAATATCCAATTAAACATATTGGAAATTAGATCAGGAGCATCCAGTAGCTGTTTATTTGTGCAAAGTGTATTTCTTTTAAATTTAACTAAAGCAGTTACCATATATGGATGGAATAAATGTCATATAGTATGTGTCTGAACAGATTATGGGGGAATTGAAGTTAGCCCCAATAATTTTTCGGGCACAAAAAAAAGGACTTTTTGGCATTTTTTTTTACCTTTGAGCAACTCAATTAGAGCCCATTTGTGCCCCCAAAAATGATCTGCTTTCACGTAAAAACACATAGGGCTCAATTCAACTCAACGCGAATTGAATAGCGCCGAGAAGGAGCTCCCAGAGTTATTCAATTAAGCACACTGTTAAGGTGCCCATTCATGGTGCGATATAGCAGCTGATACTATGGATTGGTACGATATTGCCACTATAATGTACCATGTGTGGGGAGATACATCACACCTCCAGATCTTACTGCATGTTCACTTGATCTGGGGGAGTGATGTATGATCCCATGCAGTGCTATGCAGGTGGGGGAGGGGGATGCTGGCATATCAGGCGGTCAGCCACCCGATTGCTCTATGTGTGGGGACCACCCAATATGTCACCTGTCGAATCGCAGGTCACATAGCAAGGTGCATATCACACTGTGTATGGACACCTTTAAGCCCAACTGAAGGATTTCTTCTCGCACCCCTCCTGGGGTGAGGGCAGAAATCTGACAAGATTGCTGGCGTGATAATTTGTGTTGAAATTTGTGTTGAATAGAATTGAGCCCATAGAATCCATGATAAGTTAACAGACCTATGTGTTTTCACTGGCCAATCTGCGAAAATGGGATTTTTTTTCGGATCTTTCTGAGGTCCCAAAAAATCCCCTATAATTGCTGCAGGCAGCCGCACTTTGGGGCCCCAGGAGGTTAACTAGCCTGTGGTAAATTACCATGGATAATTGAATTCCCCCTTATATACTATATGAAAATAGGAGCTTGTTCAGCATTGCATGTAAGTGCAATGCTGAATGCAGATTCCTGATTATTGGGAATCTGCGCATGATTGCACGCAGTCCCTGTTATTCCTGTGCCTGACTGACAGGCACAAACATTTAAGGGGCAATGCTGGGGCAGGGACTTACAGCATTCCCAGAAACCAGAAACGGTTGTGTGTCAGCCAGTTTTCTGGGAGTGGCAGGGGCTTACTCAGCTTGCTGGCGCAGTCCACCATTGCAACTGATGGCCGCAATGGTTATCCCTGCCTGTGACCTCTGTCACAGTGTTGGAATTGCAAATGCAGCTTGGGGTGTCATACATACATACATTTGCATATTTGTAAGGACAGAAATGCAAAGCTGCTTGTATGCAGTTTTGCAATTCTGTCCATTACTGAATCGTTCCCATAGACCATGATTTAAAAGGCTATCCTGTTACAAAAGTAAACTACTGTATGCTGATATGAAAACAAATATTATAATGTGAAACAGAAAACTTATATACTAATTAATTTGATACTTACAAAAAATATTCACAGCTGAAAAAAAAAATTTTGAAAATTAAATTAATTTTCAGACACTGCAGAAAATAACCAGTTTTATGAAAATATAAATAGCATTCTATGGGCACCCTATAAGACCTCTAAATGCAGCTATCAGAAAATCCTTTTGTCTTTGCTACATTAGTGTAACACATTTTTGTAAATTTACATACACTTAAGGGTATATTTACTAAAGGTTGATTTTGATCAATTTAAAACCCGATTAAAACTGAGTAACATCTGTATTGTGTTTTTGGGTTTAGATCACACATTTACGTACCGAAAATGTAAGATTTTTTTTTTAAGTATTAGTAAATGTGTGATTTAACCCTAGAAACAAAACATCGATGCTGACTGATTTTCATTGATTAAAATCGACCCTTTAGTAAATATGCCCGTAAGATTCTATATTACAGAAATATTTTTTAAAGGGGAGTAAAACATTTTTGTGTCATTTCATAAACCATGACTAATAATAAATGTATCTCCAGATATTGCTTTTATATTGATTTAGATTTTTCTGTTTTATTTTATTTTTTTAAAAAGCTAGATAAATAGATAGATATACAGATAAATAGATGTTTCTTAGGTAGTATAGCAATTACAGTATATCCAATTTTTATTAAGGACGAATGGGACTTGTCCTCGTGAAGTACATCTAAGAAGATGAGTATGAGTCCCACTGGTAAAAAATAGACTTACCATACCCCCAATGGTGATTACTACAATGAGGGAGGAGGCGGCATTGAGCCAGTTTGCAGTAATGTCACAGACGAGGGCAGGGCGAACCCCGCCATGCATTTAAAAGTGGCGATCAGTGTCATTAGTTAAACTCCCCAACTCTGCAGAGTTATGAAGTCCTCTTTCAAATGATGTGACCCCTTAGAATATTACAACAATAGAAGAAAGAGAATTCAGTTTATGTAGCACCCTTGGGACCACTGGTTATTTCCTAAAATGCATTGATTTATTTAATTATTTGTTAAATTGCAACATGGTTTGGTACTTCAAAATGTTGATGGTATAATATCAATAGTATAATTCCAATATAATACTAGTGGTATCTAATGCATGTTAACGATGTCAGCATTATAACTTTAAACATGATGCTTTACTATAATGTTTAAAGTTAGAATTCCAACAAAGTTGGCATGCTTTATATTAGAGATGAGCGGGTTCGGTTCTCAGAGAACCGAGGCCACCCGAATTTAGCATAACCGAATCGAATCCAAGAAGGCTCGTGGTTTCCCGCCTTACTCGGTTCTCGAAACCGAGGCAAAACCATAGAGACGGAAATCTCACGGTTCGCAAGCTTTCGTCTCTATGATCTATGTAGTATATAAGGGACCACGTGACAGATGCCATTTCCACTCCGGCTGTGTAAAGTGAACAGGGAGGGTGGATATTGTAGGGCTGGGAGAGTACTGGTGCTATCTGCTGTGTCCTGGGCTGGTGACTGCTGATCCATTCTGGTCTCTGGTCATGGTGCTGTCACTGTCATTGTGCTGTCTGCTGATCCATTCTTGTCTCTGGTCACGGTACTGTCACTATCACTGTGCTGTCTGTGCTGATCCATTCTGGTCTCTGGTCACGGTGCTGTCTGGTGATTCATCTGGGCTGTCAGCTGTGTCCTGGGCTTGTGCTCTGTCCATCTCTGGGCCCAAGTTCTGAACAACAAAAAAAAAACCTCTGTCTTTTTAAGTTTTATATTTTTCTGTGTGTGCATGCGTGTTAGGCAGGCTTAACCACAGTAGCGCACAAGAGCCAGCCAGCAATGCACGTTGCAATTGAAACCTTGTGCTGCCCGACTACAGTCGATCTTAAAAAAAAAAAAAAAAGTGTCACTGTCTTATATATTTTTTTCTTCTGTGTGTGCGTGGGTGTTAGGCTTAACCACATTAGTGCACAAGATACAGCGACTACAGTCGTGTTCAATAAAAAAAAACAATTAAAGTGTCATATTTTTTTCTTGTTTGTGTGGGTGGGTTTTCGGCTTAACCGTAGTAGTGGACAAGATCCAGAAAGTAATGCAAGTTGCAACTTTGTGCTGACAGACTCCAATCGTTCTTAAAAAAAAATACAATTAAAGTGTCATATTTTTTTCTTGTTTGTTTGGGTGGGTTTTCAGCTTAACCCCATTAGTGGACAAGCCAGCAGCGCAAGTTGCAACCTTGTGCTGACAGACTCCAGTCGTGATCAATCGTTACTCTGGGGCCAAGTTCTTCTGGAGCTGACAAAAAATATAAATCATCATTTGTCGTTTTTTCTAATATTTTTGTGTGTGCGCACGACTGCACGTGTGTTAATTTTGTAACCGCACCTTGGCTACACTATTGGTGATTGTGACACTGCTTCTAGACTGCAGAAAAAATATGGAGGACTGTCACATGACAGGAGAGCAAGACCAAGAACCACATGTTGTAGCTGCCGGCAGCAGTGCAAGGCCGTCAACTTCCTCGACCTCTAGGAAGGCCCATGCCCCAGGGCTTAAGTCACGCCATCGATATGGTAAAGCAGGTTTTACTGTAATTAAGAAAAAAAAATTGAAAGGATATTTGACTTTAGATAAACATAAATATGGCAATATGCCATTCACTACATGAAGTGTCAAGGAAAGGAGAAGGTCTTGGCCTTCTTACTTTATGAAGAAGACTGCTGATTCTGATAGCCCTTCTGCTTGTAGTAGTAGTGGTGGTCCAATTAAAAATGTGAAAGTTGTTAAGACAGCTCCGTAAAAACCAACTGTGTACCCTGAGAAATTGAAATCACAAATCCCCGAGGAGAGTGCAAGTGTGTCCGTGGTTGCCATGTGTGAGCCCGACCTAAATACTAGTGTACTGGAGGATCCTCCAAGTTCCAACATTTGTGTGCCCTCTGTAAATGTGGGGAAGGGCAGTCAACATCTTGCACATGTAGTCACTGAGGATGCTTCTGTGGAATTGCACATGGAGGAGGAGGATATTTTGGTGGATGAAGGCGCTAAGGATGATGAGGATGTTGATGCTGAAGATGTTGGTGTTGGTGATGAGGATGTTGATGCTGAGGATGTCCTTTGTGTAAGTAAGGCAACAGCTGTTGCCCATGGTTTGAAAAAGCCAAAGCCCATTGTTGTCATGCCGGGACAAAAGACAAAAAAATATACTTCTCACGTGTGGAATTATTTCCATTCCGATCCGGACAACAGTTGTCAAGCCATATGTGCATGTTGCCATGCAAGAGTGAGTAGAGGGAGGGACCTAAACCACCTAGGAACCTCCTCCTTGTTACTTCACATGGAGCGCATTCAACAAATATCAAAGTGTACATTGCCAAGTTCCAAAACTCAAAATGTAACAACAAGTCCAGTGTCACCTACCTGCTCCCTCTCTGTGAGATCCAAGCACCTTTGATCTCCAACACCAACACCTGCATCATCAACATCCTCATTCATCATCATGAGTAGTCCTGCTGTATCCAATGTTGGTATTCCAAACATCATTGACTCCTCTCCTATCCGTGATTCCTCAGAAGGATCCTTGATGACTACGCCTGTTGCTGCTGCTGCTGTTGCTGTCAGTGGATCTTCATCCCAGAAGGGGACTATTAGAAAGACTACTTGTAGCGTATCCTCCAAAAAGCAATTAACTGTTAAACAATCATTTGCAAGGGCAAACAAGTATGACAGCAATCAAAGAGTTGCACAGTGGATTACAGACGCCATAACAGCTATGCTGGTATTAGATGTGCATCCAGTATCCACCATTACTGCAGTGGGTTTCAACAGTTAATTCAGGTCCTGTGTCCTCGCTACCAGATCCCTTCTAGATTCCTCTTCGCTAGAAGAGCAATTCCAAATCTGTACAAGGACATTAAAAAAACCTTATTAATGTACTCAGAAATGCCATTGTACCCACTGTCCACTTGACCACTGATATGTGGATAAGTGGGACAGGGCAAATTTAGGATTACATGACTGTGATAGCCCACTGGGTAGGTGTATTGCCTACAAAAGCAACAGCAGCAGCAACATCTCCCAAAACACAGCTGATACAGAGGCAGGCTACTCTTTGTATAACTGGTTTCACTAAGAGGCATACCACTGAGAACCTCTTAGAATAACTCAGGGAAATCATTGCTAAATGGCTTACCCCACTTGGACTCTCCTCAGGATTTATGATTTTGGACAATGCCACCAATATTGTGAGAGCATTACATCTGGGTGAATTCCAACACGTCCCATGTTTTGCTTACACAATTAATTTGGTGGTGCAACATTCTTTAAAAAGTGACAGGGGCATGCAGGAGATGCTCTCGGTGGCATGCAAAATATCCGGACATTTTAGACATTCGGCAACCGCTTGTCAAAGATTGCATGACCAGCAGGTACAGTTAAATTTGCCCTTACATCAGCTGAAGCAAGAGGTAGTAACTCGGTGGAATTCTACCCTCTATATGCTTCAGCAGATGGAGGAACAGCAAAAGGCCATGCAGGCCTATATAGCGGACTATGACAGGGGGAATGCACCATACTCAAGCGCAGTGGAGAATAATTTCCATGTTGTGCAAGGCTCTCAAACCCTTTGTACTTGCCACACGTGAAGTTAGTTCAGACACTGCCAGCTTGAGTCAGGTCATTCCACTCATCAGACTTTTGCAAAAACAGCTGGAGAAACTGAAGGAGGAGCTGAAACGGAGCATTTGCGCAAAGTATGTTGGACTGGAGGATCAAGCTCTTGATTCACTTCACCAGGATCCAAGAGTCATCAATCTATTGAAATCTGAAAAATATATTTTGGCCACCATTCTGGATCCTAGGTTTAAGTCCTACCTTTTGAGTTTTTTTTCCAAAAGACCAAAATCTAAAACTATGCAAAGAGCTGTTGGTCAAAAAATTGTTAGCTGCAGCCACATGTGAAATGCCTTCATCTCCTCCTTCAGTTTCAACAGCTGCCAGGAAAAAACTACATTTTCCTTACAGAATGCCTACTGGTCATGCAGATCAGTCACCAAAAAATTACATCTGGTCAGGCCTGAGAGAACTGCCTACTAGTGACATGTCTTCTACCGTGGACATGTGTGATACGGTCTCCATTCACAGAATGGTGGAGGACTATTTCAGAGATAACATCCTAATAGACATGTCAGACAGTCCCTTTCAGTACTGGCAGGAAAAAGGGCAATTTTGAGTCCCATACACAAACTGGCTTTGCATTACTTAAGTTTCCCACCCTCCAGTGTGTACTCAAAAAGAGTTTTCAGAGCATCTGGCAACCTTGTCAGTGATCGGCGTAGAAGGTTACTTCCTCAAAATGTGGAAAAGATGATGTTCATTAAAATGAATTACAAATTCCACGAGGAAGACCTCGACCAACAATTACATCAAAAAATGACAGAGGCGCCTATGGTGAAATCCATTGGGGATGAATTGATATTGTGTGAAGAGGAGGATGTACACACTGATATGGAGGATGAGGATGAGGATGATGACAACTTGTAATGTAAAGCCAGTTTGTGTATTGGATTATTTTCTTTTCCATGTCCAAAGCACATTGGCAACTTGATTTATGAGGGTCCAAACAAAGCAATCATTTCAACCACAATTGGCAATCCTTGTCGCTGAAATGATTGGTTTGTTAACCTGTCCTGTTGCATATCCAACATAAGGGTGGGTGAGAGGGCCCAAGGACTATTCCATCTTGCACCTTTTCCATTCCATTACGTGCTGATTGGGGCATTGCTGCCTGACATTTGAAATTAATGTTATGGTTGGTTTAGGAACCAATGATTTTTTTAAATTAATTTATGAACAATTTATCAGCCAGGGGCTACAACCAATGAATTGTTTTTTAATTAATTTATTATCAATTTATCAGCCTGGGGCTGCAACCAATAAATTGATTTTTAATTAATTTATGATCAATTTAACAGCCAGGAACTGCAACCAATGAATTGTTTTTAAATTAATTTATCATTAATTTAACAGCCAGGGACTGCAACCAATAAATTGTTTTTTAATTAATTTATGATCAATTTAACAGCCAGGAGCTGCAACCAATTAATTGTTTTTTAATTAATGTATGATCAATTTAACAGCCAGGGGCTGCAACCAATGAATTGTTTTTTAATTAATTTATTATCAATTTTACACCTGGCTGTCACTGTCATTGGTGTAGCTGTGCAGGGGTGCTGTACTCTTGTCTGTTGAGGGGCTGCTGCCCAAAATAATAAATAAACAATTTTTTTATGTGCGTGTCAGCCACACCTGTCATCGGCATAGCTGTGCAGGGGTGCTGTGCTGCTGTCTTGCAAGGGGTTGCATGAATATTGCAATGAAAACTGTTTTTTTAAGTTATTGGGTTGCAAAAATGTTATTTTGTTTTAATCTTAAACATAGCAGAAATGTTATCCTAACAGCTTATAAAGTTATATGCTCTAAAAAACTGAAGCCTATATTTATAATATTTGTAAAAAACTAAAGCCTAATTCAGCCAAAAGAGGGACTGACACTGCGGCTAAACATAAGAGTCACCTTCTGGATGTGAATTGTCTCATTTGCATGGGGAAAACACAACCTCAACTCTCAGATGAGATGGATCTCAGCCAGTGGACAACATTGAAATCACAATTAAAAAGTCACAATCGAAGACTACAGTGTGGAATAGGCCTCAGTCAGGATAGGCCTCAGAGAACATGAAAAAAGATGCTCTAGGTGCTGAACTTCAAGGGATTTCTCCATCATGTTCTGCAGTATGGAAAGGTTTCATTCACATGTTTTCTATAAAGCAGTTCAAAGTTACAGCCTTCAAAGTGTCTGATAATTCCTGGCAAAGGTGGGTGTTATAGATAACCAAAGATTATTACAAGCAAAGGATTCATCTGTCCGGAATCTGTCTGGGAATTCATGGATCGTATTTGGCCTGAATGCACTTAGACATCCAGTGATTCTGTCACTGTGTTCTGTAGCCCACTAGTTTATTCCTACCTGAATGGCAAACTGAAATACGGAATAGTAAGCACAGACAACATGGAGGCCCTTGTTATTCTGCTGCCTGCATGCCAACCAATACCTCCCAGACTACACCCACTTGGGAGACCAGGTCTTGATAATGACCATCCCCATCTGTTGCTAGGCTTTCTTCCTCCAAACCATCCATGCTGGACTTACTGTCCAAAAAGGGTAAGCAGGGTACAGAAAAAGGAGATAGATGTCCCCAATGAATAAGAGCTTCAAATGTTGGACTTGGAACAGGGGCTCTCACCTATTTGGCTTCCATCCAGAGAACAGAGCTCTGTTCCTCAGGAACTGTCTATGCCTGAGCTGATAGGTAGGTAGTCTCTGTCTGTTGGTAAACACCCTTCAGGAGATGGAAACCCAGAATAACAAAAAACTATAATTAATGTGTCCACTGATATAACCAGCCTGATCCCTTAACAGCAACATACCCCATATGGCCAAATCATAACATGACACCCAGTTTGCAGCCTCCTCAAGTTATGATGACACTAATTCAGTCACCATGGTTTCTCCAGTCCAAGAATAAGTGGACAGTATGAACAATGGCAATTTGAAGGTCACTAACTAACTCTTTTATTTTTAATGTCCCTTTACATGTTGGAAAAATTCTGTTACAGAACAGAAGATTTATTTTTGGAAAGCACGCTTCCTGGTCTCCTTCTGGGATGAAAAAGTAATGCCAGCAAGCAGGCATGGCGCTGCCGCACAACATAATACTTAAACCTTATGTCAGTAATGTTGCATTTGCTGCTCAGTTCTGCTTGTTCACAATATATCTCATATAGTTAAGTGGACAGTAGGAACAATGGCAGTTTGAACTAACTATGTTTTTTTGCAAAGCATTATTTAAGTCATTTGTTTATTTATTTTTGGAAAGCACACTTCCTGGTCCCCTTGTGAGCTGTGAGATGGTCAAAATTGACTGGAAACGAGTAGAAATAAATGTTATTAAGGTTATTATTACTGTAGGAACAAAAAAAGGCCCATTTTATGTGATTTTAGCTGTTTTTTGATCTTTTTAAGAAAAAATCCAGATCCAAAACCAAAACACGAAAACAAAACATGGAGGTGAGATTTTGGCAAAACCAATCCAGATCCAAAATCAGGGGTGATCCAGATCCTGAACCAAAACCAAAACACGGGGGTCGATGCGCATCTCTACTTTCTATACCTTTATTACTGCATCAACATTATGCAGTTGACATTTTAATGGTTGTGACAGAGTGGGTCTCTCCCACATTATGAGCAAAGGGTTAACTTCTTGTAGCCAGGGAGGAACCAGACCCTTACCTCAATTAAGACCAGCTAAGGTATAAAAACTTGGTAAGAAAAGTTAGTCAGGGGGAATGTGAGGGGGATTGCAGTCAAAAAGCCGGCAATCGAAATGCCAACCCCCAACTTCCTGACTCTCAAATCCTGGGAGGGAACTAATGACAGGCATTGAAATCCCGACACCTGTCATTAAACCAATGCTGGGAGCCTGATGCCTGGCATACCAAACAAAGGTAAGTTGGGTGCCAGGTGCAGAAAGCTGCGGGGGAGAGGGTTAGGTTAGGAGCTCCTGGGAGGGACTTAGGGTTAGACACTCCCCCAGGAGGGTTAGGCTAGAGAAAGAGGGGTTTAGGGTTAGGCACACCCAGGGAGAGGTCAAGGTTAGGCACCCCCCCATGGGTTAGGTTTAGGCTGTGGGCAGGTGCGGTTAGGTTTAGGCACTTACAGGGGGAGGTTAGGGTTAGGCACTAGGGGAGAAGTTAGGGTTAGGCACCCCTAAAGGAGGATTAGGGTTAGGGAGGGAAAGGTTAGGGATAGTTAGAAACTTAGTTGGGATTTTGCTTTTCTGCTTTCCGGCATCGGTATAACATCCGCTGGGCTAACAACCGGTGGTATTTCATACTGATCCCTGTGAGGGAGAAGTTGCACCTTTAGCAGCTCTCTCTATGCTGGACAATCTGAACCCTGACTCTGCTGTGAATACTTTGCTCATTTGAAGTACTGAACTGCGTTTGCCTTGTGTTAGAACTCATTACACTGGCTCTGCCTTTTCAAGTCTGGAATAAAAGCTTATTTGTTTGCAACATCTCAGTCTCCCATTGGTCATCTGGAACTTACTCGCTATATTGTGGTGTCAGAAGTGGAATAAAGTGGGTCCTGTGCCAGGGATCCTAAAGAGACCACAATGGAATCCATTTTGCAACAAATGTTGGACTTCTCTAAAACAATGATGCAAAAAAGAGGGGAAAGGGTAAAATACTACCCAACTCCCGGCGCTAGTATAGATAAATATAAAACTGTCAATCATGATCAGCTGCAGTTGCTTAGAGTTTAGTGTGAACTCAATATAAACACATATACAATGACACAGGCACTGCGCTGTGATCACATTTGACTAAATAAAATGTTCTTTCATGCAATGGAGCACACACTATGTAAAATTGAAATGGATTTTACTTCTGAAAAATAGATACACACAATACATACAATACATGAAACATAGAAACACTGAGCATGAGAATAAAAAATGAATTAATGGATGAATTGTAACAGCATGAATGTTTGTATCAAAAGATAGATCTTCTATTAAGCATGTATATAACAATTAGAAACAAATAATTTCCATTGTATCACATCAATAAAAATGGGATAATACTGAATATGCCCTTGTACATGTTGTTTAAAAGTACTGCATTCTGACACCTGAAATCAGCAACTGGAATTGTTGTCTTTATCTTGTAGATAGAAAGAGTGGTATTAAGTCCTGCTGGCGTCCCAGCATATAATAGACTCGGGTAAAAACCAGGTAAATTGTGAGACTTCTAGTGTATTGTGAAGTCCCCCGTGGGAGACTTCACAATACACTAGAAATTTCACAATTTACCAGGTTTTTACCCGAGTCTATTATATGCTGGGATGCCAGCAGGACTTAATACCACTCTTTCTATCTACAAGATAAAGACAACCATTCCAGTTGCTGATTTCAGGTGTCAGAATGCAGTACTTTTAAACAACATGTACAAGGGCATATTCAGTATTATCCCATTTTTATTGATGTGATACAATGGAACTGATTTGTTTCTTACTGTTATATACATGCTTAATAGAAGATCTATCTTCTGATACAAACATTCATGCTGTTACAATTCATCCATTAATTCATTTTTTATTCTCATGCTCAGTGTTTCTATATGTTTCATGTATTGTATGTATTGTGTGTATCTATTTTTCAGAAGTAAAATCCATTTCAATTTTACATAGTGTGTGCTCCATTGCATGAAAGAACATTTTATTTAGTCAAATGTGATCACAGCGCAGTGCCTGTGTCGTTGTATATGTGTTTATATTATGAGTTCACACTTCTCTAAAACAGTAGCAAGCAGTGGTAACTGCTCCATTACTCCACAAAATGAAGGCCTCAGATGATGTGAAGGCCTTTCTTACCATTTTTCAAAGGGTTACTACCTTACAACCATGGCCAAAAGATTCCTGGGCTGTACGGATTGCCCCTCTGTTAATGGGGGAGGCCCGAGCTGCATACACCGCCCTCTCCCTGGAAGATGCAAAATTATATGACCGAGTGAAAGCTGCTACAGCGGATAGGTTTGGCCTGTATCCAGAAGCGTACTGGTGGAAATTCAGGTCTGTGTCTTATGTTCCTGATAGAAGGCCACGCATCCTGGTCAACAAACTGGCTCACCTTGCAGTTAAATGGCTGCAGCCGAACCAACATAATTCTGCCCGGCTGGTAGAGTTGGTCACTCTGGAACAATTTATTGCTTTTCTTCCTGCCAAGGTTGCTTGCTGGGTCCAGCTGTATCGAGTTGAGAATTTGGATTCCACTATTCAGCTGGTGAAAAATGCCTAGTTGGCACAGGAGGGTATGGAGAGCCATCCTTCTTTAATTATGCTGCAGTCTCCCTGTCTGTCTCTGCAGTGGGTGTTGTCTTGAGGTAAGGTGTCCCCACATATAATTCGGTTAGGCACCAGTACCCCTCGCAGACAGTGGCTTCGGGTAAATTGAGGCCCATGGCTTTGCCCTTATCTTCACGAATAAGAGGGATTTTGTGGCCAGAAGTCATTCTATGGGGGAGGTTATGGTCACCCATTTTCCAGAAGTTGGAGGTCCAGAGTAGACTTCCCCAATAACTTCAGCTCAAGTGTGTTCCTCATGTAAACATCAAGAATGGGCGTGGCCACAGATGGATTGCTCTTTTTCAGCTTCAGACATGCCCTCTTCCAACTAGAATACAGGTATGTGTGCTAGTCGGGAATAGACTGGTTGAGGAATTGGTGGACATTGGCTCTGCTACTGTGCTGATACAAAGGGTTTTGTTGTCCCCAGAGTTGTTGTTGATCCACAAAATAGTCCACATCTGTTGTGTACATGTTCCTTTTGACAATCTGGGGAAATACCACCAAACTACAAGTGGGTGTGTGTCCTTGGTTACTGACCACTCTGCTAATAGGTTGTGACTGGCCTCACTTCTGGGCTCTTGTTTTTCTGCAGGAACAGGTGCCTGCAGCAACCCTTGGAGAGACATTTCCCTTTGTACATGATTTGTTTTTGTCTCAGGTAAAGGCTCATAAATCTAAGAAACAAAGGAGAAGGGATCACAGTGACTGGATTGCGCGCAATGTTTTGCTGGGACAAAAGGTATTAAAAAAAAAGGAAAAAAAGAACTCCTATGTATAGGGACACACCTCAATAAAATATAACTTTAAATAGGAAAATCAATAAAATATAGGAATCAATTAGTAAAAATAGAACACATGTGAGATCAAACACAAGATCTCAAAATTTCACATAGTAATCTATGCTCAACAGACAATACACAAGTACATACAGTAATGAAGTAACATTAATCAAATAAAAACAGGGGGAAATATTGAAGTATTAGTGCATAAAGTGTAAAGTGAATTGGTGTAGTTAGTCACCATTAGGTGACGGCGAAAATAAATCAAAACATATATAAATCACATGTTTAAAACACATGCATATTAAAAAGCAACATGACCACTTGTATGCTCAAAATTATTAATTCATACACATATAATTAATTTAGGTGTCCCTCTAATAAACTGGAATGTGGAGTATGCTTAACACCAGGTACAATGTACAATGATTCAAGTGTAGTAACTACTAGAAGAAAAATATAGACTGTGCATTTACATAAACTGGGATCTGCTTTTCCTAGTCCTGCCAAGCATCAGACTGGGAATGAGAGTCCCATGCAATGGCACAGTAAAAGAACAATAGGCCCATTTCTGCTGCCATCACTGGATTATGAGTGTCCCCTGTTGCAATGCTTTACAGGATGCAAATCAAAGTTGCAACTGGTGAGAGAACAGAGAAAATAAGTAAAGTACATGTCACTGGTTAGCAGAAAGATTCCATGAGGGAAAGTGGTCAATGATGCAGGGGTCCACTGTGCACACAGGGGTACCCCTCGAGCAGTGCTAAATAATGTCTTACCCACCAAGGGACAAACTGTATGTTTAAATTAATGCAGGGGGTGTTAAAGTTGTTAAAAATTAAATCTGTCAGATCCTCATGATATCATCCCCAAACAGATGGCTTAGTGAAAATATTCAATTGTGCCCTAAACTCTATGTTAAAGAGGTTTATAGAGACAAATAAAAGGCAGGATGAGCTTCTACCCTATTTGTTATTTGCAATCAGGGAAGTGTCCCAGGTTTCTACTGGCTTTGCCCCTTTTGAGCTTCTTTATGGGAGGAAGCCACAGGGTGTTCTGGACCTTTTTCGGGAAGCATGGGAAGAACAACCAATAGAGGGCAAAAGCATCCTTCAATGTGTTGTCCATATGAGTAATCACATAGACCTACTAGGTTCTATAAAGGTAGGCAGATCTACCATGTTAACCTGTTGGAAACATGGAAGGATCAGAAGAGTGTTTTTTGCAGACCCAGTTAATATCCTTAACGACCTTGATCCACAGATTTCCCAGTCTGATGGGGTTTTTCCATCCCTTGAACTTTTGGATTCAGACAAGCTGAAGCCTCTCTTGGGGAACCTTGTTAAAGTTGTTTTTTCTGCTAAACCTGGGAGGACCAATTTAGTCTTACATGACATTGTAACCCCACCTGGGGCAGTGGTTCGACAAAGACCCGATAGGCTTCCAAGGGAAACACAAGTGCAGATAATCAAGGAAGTACAAAAGTGTTGAAAAAATGGGAAATAGAGGAGTTGTCTAGCGATCTAGGTTCAGCCAGATATATTTCTAACCTTGATCTTACAAAGGGATTTTGGCAAATTGAGTTAACTTAGGAAGCTAGGAAGAAAACTCTACTCCGTTGGGCATCTTTCAGTGGAAAACAATGCATTTTGGTTTGCATGGTGGCCTGGCCTCTTTTCAGAGGTCAATGTACTGGGTCCTTCATCCTCATCCCAATTATGCTGCAGCATACTCGGACAATACTGTTATTTATAGTCAGCATTGGAATGCCTATGTTAATAGACTTAAGGCTATTCTTCAATCTTTGAGGCAGGCACATTTACGTGCTAATTTTAAGAAATGTCTTCTAGGTAAAAGTGAAACCAAGTTCTTAGGGTATGTGGTGGACAGTTGGTGTCTGACACTCCTTGTGAGTAAGGTACAGGCACTAGCCCATTTCCCAGTTCCAACTACAAAGAAAGAGTTAAGGTCCTTCTTGGGTTGGCAGGCTATTACAGGAGGTTTTTGTCTCAATTTTCTACCTTAGTGGCACCCTTAACAGATTAAAAAATTCTGCCCCAAATAAACTTGAGAGGTCCAGGGACTGTTAGTCAGTGTTCACCAAAATTAATTATCTTTTCTGTAAAGGCCCGGTTTTAAAGTCCCCAGATTTTACCAAGCCTTTTGTTGTACAAACAAATTCCTCAGATGTGGGATTGGGGGCAGTTTTGTGTCAGGAGTTTGATGGCATTGAACACCCTATTGTATAGCTTAGTAGAAAGTTGTTCCCACGAGAGACTAGGTATTCTGTAATAGAAAAAGAATGCCTCGCTATAAAATGGGCTCTTCAGTCATTGAGATATTATCATTGTGGGGCGAGGTTTACTGTAGTTACTGATCATGCACAGTTAAAATGGTTGGAGTCCATGAAAGATTCTAACACAAGACTTACAATGTGATACCTGGCTCTCCAGCCTTTTTCTTTTGAAGTCTGGCACTAACCAGGATGTCTTCATATGAATACATATTTTTTGTCCTGAATAGGGCTGGAGAGTGGGGCTTCCGCCATGGGCAATTTAGGTTAGCTCTTTAACGGGGGAGGTATGTGACAGAGTGGGTCTCTCCCTCATTCTTAGAAAAGGGTTTGAAGTGCTGTCTCTTGTAAGATGAATTATTGTTCCTGAACTGTGTTTGTTTACACTGGCACTGCCTTTTCAAGTCAGCAATAAAAGCTTACTTGTTTACAACATCTCAATCTCCCATTGGTCATCTGGAATTTACCCGCTACATTGGTCAACAGCATAAATGTCGACAAAACGTATGTACACCATAGTGAAAATTTGCTTTTAAAGATTAAAACAAAAACAAACACATTTTAGGAAATAATCAGTGGTTACTAGTGTGCTACCTAGCTAGAACTTCCTTTGTTCTTGAGCTGGTGTATGACCACCAGACAATATAACACTACTCTATGTAAAACATTGTTTTCCCTATTTCCCACATACTGGCAACTACACATTCAGAGTTACCCTTGTTTGAAATACTATGACCCTTTAGTTGTTTTATTCTTTAATCATTAGATAATTACATCCAACACTACAGAAAATATTTCATTTTGCAGAGATTGAGTTCTAATGTCCAGATCTAACCCATCCTAAGTAAAATAAAAACAGCTGTTCCCTCATTTGATGCAGTAGCTATTGTAAAATGGTATGCTTGGTTGGGTTACCATATTATTCCTAAACATTGTATACATTTCATTCAAGATGGCAAGAACTAGCAAAATTGAGATTATAATATTTAAGTGCAGTTTTTATTTTAAAAAATGTAGAATACTGGGCTGTTTGTTTTGTTGCTGTTTTGCAATGGTGTATACACATCGAAGAAGGAACTATAAATTTTAAAGTATTATGTGGCGATAATTTGGAAAGAAACAATACTGTATAAACATTTGATTTTAGTTTATGTTCTTGTAATTTCAATAAAGAAAATTTACTTTTTTGGCCACTTTGAGTAGATTTTATTTGCTATCTCAGAGGAACACTAATGTTGTTTTCTGAAAAGAAAGTTTTCTGAAAAACAAGGAATAATTTGTGTGGGTACTTTAGAAACAAATCACTAATATTGATATTACAATTTGTCCATCCCAAAAGTGTCAATAAAGGCTCAAACCAGGTTTAAGAAAACCCTCATTAGCAAAGGGATTAAGGACAAATTCTCCTAGCAAAACACAATTTTCTGACTAAATGTAGAGGTGAATATTCCAGGGAAAACTGTTGAAAACGTATCTAATCTCTAACAAATATATAGATTATAGTATGGTACCTGTAAATCCTTCCACTCGCACAGAACATTGACCTCCTGCATTTATATTTATACTCCATGGTCCATGTGCTGGTTTGTCCAAGAGGTACATAGAGGCCCAAGTCTCTGAAATAATCTTTATCATTTGAAAAGCTACAAGAGAAATAAAATAGCCAAGGAATAACAAATATATTGTAGGGTAAAACAGTATTAGAATATGATGGGGGTGTGGTACAAAATGTGAACATTTAGATGTTGACTTCACAATGTCGACATTGACATATTGCCTACATTAGCAGATTGTTGGAATTATGATAGTGGACAATTGGCATATTGACATAGCATTTTTTGGTGATTGTAGCACTAACCTCAGTCTAACCATAACCCTAAAATTAACCGTCGACATTCACAATATTGATATTTGGTCCATGTCCACATTTAGACCATGTTGACATTATGTGTACATTCTGAATGACTGTATACCGCTTCATGAATAGGTTTTGTTGCATAGAAAGAGAATAACAGGAATCCAGTTACTTACAGTCAGGTCCAAACATTTGTATGGAATATATCAAACCATCCGTGGTTATTATTAATTTGGTAAAATTATCTGCAATGTGGAAACTCCCAGAATTATTGCCAGCAGTATACTCCCCAGAGAACAGTCGCCAAGAACTGTTAGCAGGTCTCGAAAGTGTGAAGTCAAAGTAGATAAATGCCTGCAACAAATAAAGCTATTTATAGGCTCCATAATAAAGGCAAAATAAGGTGACATGCACACCAAATTCAGGTAAAGTTTACAGTGGACAATTAACTATATAATAGACTCAAGTTAAGTGTTTTCTGAGCTACAGAAGAGGCAGCCATTTTGTAGCATAGCACAAAGCCAGTAGCAGTTGGTCAGGATTGATAATTCTGCTTATTGGTAATTGATACGTTTAATAAAAATAGAATGTTCATTACGGCATAAATCATTCTACAGCATGTGTTGCTCCAGGATTCTGGAAGCTGTTGGGATTAAGGTGCCAGTATTCTAATCACTGGCAAATCCCTTGCCGGGATTATGACCGTATCTCATTTGTTGTGCTATGATACTATGGGGTCTAGTTACTAAGCAGTGTTAAGTGACAGAGTGAAAAGCGATAAGTCTGTGATAAGTGCCAGCCAATCAGCTCCCAACTGTCATCTCACAGGCTGTGTTTGAAAAATGACAGTTGGTAGCTGATTGGCTGGCACTTATCACAGACTTATCACTTAACACTGCTTAGCAACTAGACCCCTAAATATTGTTATGATGTTATGTACTGTACTGTGTCATTACTGTACAGTATATAGTGCTTTGTTTAATCAGATATCAGAGTTGGTTGGGAGAAAAATCCAATTTTACACTCAATTGTGAAACTGTCAATATAATGAAACAACTTCTGAATGATTATCGTTCAATGTATGGACCAGAACAAAAATCGTTCACAGCCTGAAAATGGCTGAAAAATGATCTGGATCATTTGATTTGGTTATTAAACTTGTCTGATCCTCCTGACCATCTTCCAACCCACTCCAGGCAGTGAATTAAAATCACCTCCATCTATCTTATAGTACTATATGCAGAATCCTTGATTATCGGGCTGTCACGCCCTCCTAGTTAGTGTTAGCTGGTCGGCAGCACTATAGTGCTATCTACAGATAGCTTGAGGCATTTAGAACAGAGAGTAGTGCTGCTGGGTAAAAGTACAATCATATTTAATAAAATATAATTTTATATTTTGGTTCAAACAAACTGTATTTGGTTAATTACTTTATTCAGATCTGAAAAGGGAACTTGAAACACGTGTCCAAAACTGAGAGCTGCAATATCCCGATATACAGCAAAACCTGGATCACTAATTTTCCCGCAAAGCCCGGTGGTAAGGAAGAAGATCTGGATGAAAAAAATTAAATTAAATAGTTTATTCAGAATAAATGCTTGCATATTCTTTGTGGTTACAGCATTGTATTTTTTCTGATACACAAACACAGCAGACCATCAACTGAGGTAAATGTAGAACATGTAGAAATATGTCTAATCTACATTTACATACCTGCGACTGTGTTGTGCTTATTAGTGAGTGGATATTGCTTATCAATGTTGTATTCAAGTAATCTTTAGCAGATGCATCTGTTAGTACCAGGATGAAAGATCTGGGTGGAGAATTCTCCAAGGCCAGTTCAAGACCTCCCATAGACAGCTCTGGACAGTCTCCACCTCCAGAGGCTGACAGTGTTTTCATGAAAGTATTAAACTCAGCCTCTGACTCTGTAATGTTTACAGGCCCAATATCTGTGAAATTAATGTGAAAATATTAAGTATAGGAAATACTTTTTTATGTGGTTATTTACAGCCCACACCCCATGTCTTTCCTTGCTTTAAAGGTCTTCCCTGTGGGCTTAACTACTGCAAATATTTTTCTTTTTCAATATTTTGGTGTTTTTCTTGTCTTTAAACTCTTTAAACCAGACAGATTAATTTATTTTGTTGGCCCTGCATATGATACAAATCCACAATTTTGTTGCAACTGTATGTAAAGCACTAAGTAGAACTAATTTATTCTATATCCAATTAAAATAGACAACTTGCACAGATAATATATAGGCTTTGGTGAAAAACCCTGAATGAAGTCTGAAAGATCAAAGCATATATTTTAGTAGGTTTCAGGAAGAGATGTACAGTAGAAAGCAATAATTGTTTTGGGGTTTTTTAGACCCATTTCCCACTTAATGATTATGTTGTGCCTCAGTGACCAGATACATTTTTGTGTATTTATGATGTGTTGAGTTATTAATATTATTATTATTATTATTATTATTATTATTATTATTATTATTATTATTAGTAGTAGTAGTAGTAGTAGTAGTAGTAGTAGTAGCAGTAGTAGTAGTATTATTAGTATTATTATGCATTATATAGCGCACACATATATTATGCAGTGCAGTACAGAGAATATTTCAGTCATTCACATCAGTCCCTGTCCCAGTGGAGCTTACAATCTATATTCCTTACCATATGGACATGCACACACACACTAGAGTTAAATTTTTTACATCAGCTATTAACCAAATAGTATGTTTTTGAAGTGCAAGAAGAAGCTGGCGCATGCGGAGGAAACCCCTGCAAATACAGGGGGAACTCTACACTGAGAGCGCCTTTGTCTGGAATTGAACTCATAACCTCAGGTCTGCATGGCAGCGATGGTAGAACTATACCACAGAATTGGAGGCAGCAGGAAAAAGATTAGTGGGCAGATATGGAGAGATATTAAAAGAGGTGGCAAGTGTCAAATGCACTATAACCAGTGCTATTTGACACTTACATTAAACTTTGTTATGTATGTAAGCAGATAATGTAGAGAAAATCACTGTTCTCTAAGGTATCTTCAAACATTTAATGATTTTGCCATCACAACAGAAAATCATTCAGATGTTACAACACAATGATACTGTAAGTGCATTATTCTAGCTTACCATTTTTTCACAAATCATAAGGATTACTGCCTATATGTGTTCTGTACAGCTGTAGCATCTGGGGGGTCCATCTGCACACAAGATTTCCACTGATATCACCTCTGCACAGAACACATATCCAAGTATCCAGTTCATTCCTCCCTGCTCCAGTCCGGAGTCAACTCCAGGATTCAAGTTCATTCCATATTACTCCAGTCTGGAGTCTTATTTTAAATTCTTCGATTCATCCTCATTGCTCCAGTCTGAAGTCTAATTTCAATTCATCTGTTTCATTCAGTTTCAAGTCAATTTTTTAAGAAAATACAGATCCAAAACCTAAACAAGTGATGGTGGTTTTGCAAAACCAGAACCAAAACCAAAACATGAAGTTAATCCAGATCCAAAATCAAAACACGGGGGTCGACGCACATCTCTAGTTATAATTCACACACTTTATGCAGTTCCTGTCTAATTTTCCTAAATCAAGAAATTGTTTTTGTTTTGACACCTGTACAGAGCTGGTTTTGTTTATGTATCTGACTGTTGTCACAACCTCTTATTGCCTGCAAGGTAGAAGGTTTTGAGGTCCCTTGTTGACAGTGACACTCAAATTGATTTGATATAAATGAATGCAATCTTGGTGATTTAGTTTGCATTCCTTTAACTCTGGGTTTGCAGGAGGAAAACTAAACTAATCTATAGACTGCCAAGGAATAATTTATAGCTCTATTTTTAATATCACTTTGCTAATTGTACTTCTTGTCAGAAGTACAAATGTATTGTTCTGTAGTTATTACTATTGTTGTTATTATTATTATTATTATTATTATTATTATTATTATTATTATTATTATTTTTATAACTATACAAAGAGAATTTTGTTTCAGCGCCCATAATTGCTGCCTTAACTTGTGTAACACACATTTCTTATTTAAAATAAACTATTTGTAGAATAATGCTTACAATTATTTAAAATCATTACTGTACAGTATTTGTCAATTACTGATTAAAGCTTTTTCTTGATCGTTTGTCATAAATTGTAACAACAAAACATTCTCTTATATTGTTATACTGTTCACACCACTCAGCATTATAATTAAATATCACATATGCAATAACTTTGGCTAAGTGACACAGGCAACTGGCATGTTCAGTTTAATGCAAACAAAGCTACAGTTCTGGTAACATAAAGTCATACCTGGATCATTAAACTTTACCATGGTATACTGGTGAACCCCACATGGAAACTTAGCAGTTACACGATTCAGTAGCCAGGTATTCACAAGCTTTAACTGTATAAACTCATCAGACATTGAGCCCGTTGTGTCCACCAGATAAGTCAGGGACGAGGATTCTAAAGGATACAAGAAAATGATTTAAAACAATATATTGAGGCATTTGCTAAAACATAATTTTTAATTTTTTAATTAAATGCTGTTTATGGACATAAAAAATGGCTATACAAAGCATTCAGCTTGTGTTACAATGGAGTGTTACAGCACTGATTCATCATTTTAGTATTTTTAATATTGTTATTATTATTTTTTTCAAATCATAGGACCAAAATTAATTGAAGTCTTACCACTAATCAACACAAAACATATTTTGATTACAGATGCTAAAGAAATCTAAGGGGCATATTGAATTGCACATAAAATTTTGATAATCCCCGCGAGCAGGGATTTTCATGCAGCATCTTTTTTGCCTTGATAAAGCTAACAAAGCAGCGAAACGCGCATCGGCGCACCCGCTGTGTGTACCTCTCACATATCCAATCATCAAAATGAAATAATATAAATAGATATGTTGAAAGTGATCAGATTGTACTAACCCTGCTATGCAGGAGGATATGTAATGTTAATGGAACTCTAATTTTACTGAATCTCATCACTGTGCAACATTGTATCCAGGCAGTACTCTGACTGAGAGCAGAGCTGCATTGGTCATATTGCAAATAGCTCCGTTTATTTACAAACAGGATTTGTGTGCAATTAGGCTAATACAATATCTGGATGCTTTAGAACCCAACCACATTTGTGGACAATAATATTGGGATAAAGTTTCAAACATTTCCATAGCTACTCTAGGGGAATTTCCTGAGATTTTGGACTTAACCCTGTAAATCCCTAGATATGCGCATTAACTGAACACAGGCTGTGACTATACAAGGGAAATGAAATCACAGGAATAACAATACCCTTGAATATTAAAGTCTTACAATAATAAGACAAATACCCTATTTGAATGCAATATTATAACTACTTTATGTGTGGACATAAAGGGGCCTATCCATTAGCAGATCTTTCTGTATGATGAAAGACAAAAGATTTATTTTTTGAAAATTCCTGGGGCTGCTATGACAGATATCTGTCATGTACATGACAGATTTTTGCAAACGACAAACGACGAACGATATTGCATGACATCATTCTGGGAGTGGATTTTTTTTTCTGTTTCTATTCATTTTCATTTAAAAAATTGTTCGTCGTTTACCGCAACAGATATTTCTAATATCTGTCAGCGATAAACGATAATTGACCAACATGTTGGAGAGACAAAAGACAACATTTGTCGGCAGCGGGAGAGCGCATTTTTATCATTCAGAGCCGATCCATTAGCAGATAAATTGAACGACTGAACGATAAATCATTCATCTTTCACATTTATCTGCTAATGGATAGGCCCCTTAAATGTGACAAATAATTAGTCACTGCAAATAAATACATCAGTGATAACTAATACTAAGGAACTCACTGCTTAAACTCTGTGGTTATTAACTTAGCATTCTACAAGCAGGGATCCTGTGTAATAAATAACTACCATATATAGCTACATGTTGCCAACCCAATGACAAGTAATGAGAATGATAATGTAACTGAGATGTTCATAAACAGTTTATTTGAATAAGGAGGAGGTCACACAGTGTGGCTATTCTATTCTTTTATTTCACATTTCTGATTATCTTTCATCACACTATTGACCTAATTTTTGAACCTCTATTTCTCTGGTTATGACCCGTAATGGGACATTTTAATGTTTACCTAATAAAAATTGATAACTTTTAATAAGTATGGTAGACACACCCTTTCTTTCTTCTTTGTAATTTTCCTGCAGCCACAAGGTTTTTCCTATTCAATTGCCTACATGAAAATCATGCTAAACCCCTTAACCCCCCCCCACCAATGATGAATTAGGTAATTGAAAGTTTCCAATTAGCATAATTAGTCATTATTGTGTGTATAAACAAGGCCATAACTAGAGTGGTGTGACACGACGCAAAGCAAGTAGCGCTGTTCGGCGACACCCACTGTATCAATTTTCTGTTTTAATCATTCACACACACACACACACACACACACACACACACACACACACACACACACACACACACACACACACACCATCTTCATCTGATCAGCCTCCCCCTATGTCCTCCCAGGCTGACTTCCCCTTCGTCCCCTCTGCTGCTGTTTACATCCTCTCTTGATCCTAAGGAGCTTCAGTCAAATTCCAGTTAATTTAACACACATATTTCATAACACTGTTATACCTGGAATTCAAATCTATTGCCTTCCGCACTGAGCTATTTGCTCCTGCAAGGGAAGCCTGTGAATTCTAAGTAAGCTGCTTGTAACTGTTAGTATAAAGTAACCAATGTAGCTGAGCAGATCTATGTAGTGTGGCTGCAGCGTATTGGTTATGTGACTGCACACTAATAGATCTGCCTCGTTGTGAACTAGCAATGGTTTTAAACTGACAATTAAAAGAAACTTTATATACTGTAGTTTGAATTCACAGACTTCCTATGCACATATTTACCTCCCAGATCCCCCTGGAAAGGTAGGCAAACAACCTCCCCCACCGCAGTTTTAAGAGAAACCCCTACAGCAGGGGAGATCAATGACTCGTCATTTTGGCCCCGCCCCCTGCTTGACAATGCTGGTAATCTCTGCATTGTGTAACAAGGGTGGGGCCAAAATGATGTGATCGCGCGGCCACGCCACCCACAAAAAGTTGTCAGGCCACACCCCTATTCGAGCCAAACACCCTGCAATGCCAATTCTGGGAGGGAGCAGCCAGAATATCAGCAACCCTGCTTATGCAGGTGCACCCAGGCCCACTGAGAGCCATGGCGGGCCCGGGTAATAGGGGGCATGGCCTATTTGTGGGAGGTGTGGCCACGCCCCCTGCCTGTGAAAAATAGAAGATATGCTGTGCCGCAAAGTGGCGCTGTGTGCTGGGGAGGGGGGCGCTCTGTGCCCCCTCAGCCCTGCTCAATGCCAGGGGGGGAGTGATCAGTGTGATCGCTCCCCCCCACAGGCATAGGAGACTGCTGTGGCTGCTGCTCAGCAGCCTCGAGCAGTCTCCACTGCAGCTCAGCACACGTTGTGTGAATGGCTGCTGTGAGGGAGGGGGAGCGGCGCCGGATGCGGGCCCCCACCGGGCCCCTCAGGAAGCCCGGGCCCTGGTAATCTGTACCCGCTCCCCCCCTCTCGGTGCCCCTGGGTGCACCACGCTCATGTGTAAGGCATCTGATTGCAATGTGAAAGGTAATGTATTTGAGTCCCTGGTTTGTCAGTATTGAGAAATGTGTGTGATAAACAAAGGAGTTTGAAAATTAAGGTGCTCAAATACCTCTGTATTACGAGAGCCATCATGCCTGTCAATGATAGAGGTGCTGCATTCAAGTCCTGGGTATTACTGTTACGGCAAAGCTCTTTTTGGCACATGGCACTATAAAATGCTCCCCTCACTGCTGCCAGCCTTTGTTCCCTGTAGTTTATTATACAGTATGATACATGTGAGTGTGTCGTCTTGGCCGATTCTAACCTGAAGCCACTAGGCTGGAGGTGTTAGAGATTGTATGGACCTCCAGCACCTACTAAAACTTCCCAGAGTGTTACCCCAGTAAGGAAGCATGGAGTCAAGAGTCCCTGCTTGATGACAGGAGGATGAAGCCAGTTTACTCCATGCGATTGGGTCTGAGTTGTTCAATCAGGTGTGTGTAAAAGAGAAAATGCTTGGATTAATAATAATAATAATAATAATAATAATAATAATAAAAAAAAAAATAAGGTAGATAGATACTGTAGTTAGATACCTGGCAAATGGCTAATATGGCTACCAATGAGGCATGCCTCATTTTAGAGACAGAAGTAGAATTAATACAGGTCTCAATAACTCATTTAAAGTACAGATAGAGTATCACACAATATTCTTAGCCTAGGCATCAAAAGGGCACATATGTTGTTCTATAACTAAACTCCACCCCAGCATGTTTATTGCACATATGATTTGTAACGACACTTACTTATTTGTGCAGCACATGTTGTCTTTCTAGGGACTGTGATCTGGAAGGCTAAAAACATATTAATAGTACAGTAATTGTTAACAATCAAGAACGAAGCAAAAATGACTTTTGGTACTGTACATGACAGTGAATTATTTGTTATATAATGTATTACATTGGAATGTATTAAGGCACATATTTTGAGGAAATATCATAAAATTGTCTGCTTTTTGTTGTTACTTTAAAAAAACTTTCATTTTATCACCTGTTTTTTATAGAACTAAATACATCATTCATAAATTTTGCACTTACCAACACTTGCACAGAATGAGAAGATCAAAGCCAGATACAGCAGACACATTGTTGAATTCAAAGTTTACTTGTTTATGACACAAGATCTTTCTGCATAAGACATCTCTCTCCTCTTACCATACCTTATGCAGTACTGCTCCTTTGTGTCACCTCCTTTTATAAAGTAGAGGAGAGGAATGTTTTGTCTTTTTGAACTGTCAATCATGAATTACTGTAGCTATTTTGATCAGTCATGAATGCAGTGATTTCCTTGTCCTGGTTTTTCCCTAAATAGAAAGTTATGTTACAATAAATTCTTCTTTTGAGAAATATTATTTATTAGGTCATATATATTTGTGATATATTAATATCCCCTGTACCAAGGAGTAAACCAAGGATTAAAATATGAATCATAGGTTTACTCACAGTTAGTTGTTTTAGTGCCTATATTCAGATGTGTCTGGATGTGGCCAGGAGGTTCACACTCACTACGTCCACAGAGTGCCACTTACTGACATATTTAGATGTGTAACTCCTGCATAGATACAATGCTGTACAACTTACCCAGGGCAGTTGGAGGGGCCTGGAAGGGACCCGGGTCAGCTGCTAAGGGGGACATTATCCCCTTTGCAGTGCTTTTGAGGCAGATCCAGTGGAGGGGCAATTAGTGCAATCACCCCATCTGTAAAACTTCTTCTCTGCCCACTACTGTGGCAGTGGTACATTGGGAAGGGGGAAGGTGAGGAGAATGATGCTTCTCAGCAGCAGCAGCCTCCCTGGACACCCCCACCCCCATGGAGTGCACTCCCTGTGCTGAGCACTCAGGGCCTGATTCAGAGCCGGACGCTCTGACCAGAGTGCTCTCTCTGAATCAGGGTCGGCCTGTCTAAAATTGGTGCGGCCTCCTGGCCACTCGTATACTGATGTGCCCAGCTATAACGTGGCATCACTGCGTTATCTCTCACTCCACGCATGGCGCACCACACACCACGCCATGAGTCGCGCCACAAAGAAAGTTTAGTAATGAAAAAAGTCATTACGTGTAATACAACATTTTGCCCACCAGATGTCACTTTTCCTAAACTACATAGCGCATGCGTGTGATTTCATTACGTGTAATAAAACAGTTTGCCCACCAGGTGTCACTTTTCCTAAACTACATAGCGCATGCGTGTGATTTCCAATGTACCGTACGGTATGTTCTGTATCACCACCCGATGATTGTTTGACAGAAGCAGTGATTCGGTACACTATACAGTATTACAGCATTTTCCACATGGAATCAGGAATGTACGGTATAATAAAGCGGTAGAAGAATGTCTAATCTAGTTTGAAATCATTAAGCTCTGTATTACCCACTGACTGTGCAGTTGAAATCATACTGTGTTTGCGCAAATGTAAATACTGTCGGCACTGTCCCAGACTTAGACATTAGACTTTACAAAACTACAGAACTCTAGTAATGGGTGAAGCGTGTGGCCTAGCTGTCTAATGCCTAGTCTCACTGCTTCTCCCCTCTTCTTGTTCCGTGGGTTCGAGACCTTGAAAATACAGTATGTTTTTTTAATTTATTTTTAAAATCTTCACCTAAAATATTCAGTATTCAATACAGTACATGTGGAGCGCATGCCTGCCCAGTGCTTCGAGAGTCAAACAGCGAAAATAGGATTTTTATTATTGTTCATACAGTACTGTACCTTAGAACGCAAACTTGCGTCAATGCCGGCGCTGACATAAACGTGGACATTATAGTGATTTATTATGACCATCAAGTGGCAATGGGCCCTGTTAAAGAGACTGGTCTCTTTATAACAAACTGACTGCACGTTTAAACCGCAAAATTGCGTAAATGTCTGTGCATGCCCAGTGGTCGGGTTTCAATCACAATGGAATGTGTGCCGCATGTCCAGTGGAGCCAAGCCATACATTAAGTAGCGCTATGCCATGGCGCATGCCCAGTTGTCTGTATTGCTACAGTACTGTTGAATTTTCACACTTGTGCCATTCTGCACTGTCCGAGACTTACCGTACAGTATACACAATAGTAAATTCATGACTTCATAAAGTGCTACAGTAGTGGACTAACAGTAGTGTGGAGGGAAGGCTGTGTATGACATACTGACTATGATGCAGAGCGCAAACTTGCGTCAATGACAATGCTGTCCTAGACTTGGAAACTTTAGTAATTTAATGTGTTCAGTAACTGATAGTTGACTCTGCATAAGAGAGAGGTCCCTGTAGTACAAACTGACTCTGCGTTTAAAACCGCAAAATTGCGTCAATGTCTGCACAGTTTGTGTTGTGGTGACTTATAGCCAGTTCTGATGGGTTACAGTACAAATAGGATCTCTGGCGCATGCCTAGTGGCGGGGTTGCAATGCATTGCCAGTGGTGCTGCGCCATAGCCATACCCTTGTAGCGCTATGGTTATCTACAGTACACTATGGCGTACAGTATGGAAGATCATACTGTACAGTAGCGGGTCATGATTCACACACAGTGAAAGTGTGTTAATATTATTATTACACTGACTGTGTAATAATAATATTAAAATTAAAAAGTGTAACCTTGACTGTCTAATAATAACGAAAAAAAAGTTTAAGCTTCCAGGTTTCGAACCCGGAACCGGGTTGTACAGACATCTGCAATGTAGAATTTCGATTTCTTACCTCTACACTACAGATGCCTGGTACTGTAGATGTCACATAAAGTACTGTAGAGGACTAGGAGAGACTTGTGAGCAAGGGCTTAGGTGACCCATCTGGCTTGCACTTCTCTCCTTATGTTCGAGACCTTGATAATTTAATTTATTTTTTTAATGTTCACTATAGTACTGTAGTTCAGTCTTGTTATCCAACCCTTACAAAAATCAATATATTGCACTGTAGATGTGCCCAGCTACAGTACTGTAGTTTGTTGCTCCACACAGTACGCCATACAGTATACCGCATTGCTAGTTACGCGCTACACTGCGGCGTATTGAGTCTCATAGGACTGCGCATGCCCAGTTGTCTGTATTATATGGTACTTACAACTGTAGTTGTAAGTACAATATGGTAGACATTGTAGTGATTCCCTGACTCTAGGAACTACAGTACAGTAGATGCAGTAGTCTAGGGGGCTAATGCCTAGCCCTACTGCATCTACCATTTTCTTGTACAGCTGGTTCGAGACCTTTAAAGTATATACTGTATACGGTAATTTTATTTCGTTTTAAATCTTCACTAATACATTATCCAGAAATTCTGGTATTTCTATGCCACAGTACTTTATGACTGTGTAATATTAATAAAAAATAAAAAGTGTAACCTTCCAAGTTTCGAACCCGCAAAAGGGTTGTACAGGCAGCGTAATGTATTGGTTTGATTATTTACCATTACACTACAGCCGCCTGCAATACCAAGGTTGCACCTGGCTTGAGTGTTTCCTACAATACTGTACGTCATCGTATCTCAGGCGCATGCCCAGATCTATGGTATACCCATGTAGCGCTTTTTTTTATTTTTTATTTTTTGAAAGTCTTCGCTACTTTTGTTCAGTATTGTTATCCAACCCTTACTAAACTCAGTACATTTTATATATTAGGGGGTAAATGTACTAAGATGGGAGTGCTATTAAGAAGTGATGTTGCCCATAGCAACCAATCAAATTCCAGATATTACTGTATCTTCTAGAAGGTACTACTGTAGATAAATGAGAAGTAGAATCTGATTGGTTGCTATGGGCAACATACAGTACAGTAACTTCTTAAATAGAACTCCCATCTTAGTAAATTTACCCCTACAAGTTTCACTTTTTCCCCCCAATTTTTTTTCTTCCACCCCCAAAATGAAAGTAAATTTTTAGTGTGTTCTGACTTTTTTTTTTTTTAAAGTTACGCAGTTTACAGTACCTTTAGGGGACTGTCTTAAGGCTGCACGTTGAAGGCTTCCCGCAATGTTGCACCCAAATTCACCAATTTTTTCCGCCTGCTATTCATACAGTAGGCAAAACTTTTTCACATACTGTCTTACTGTACATTGCATTGACTTCCCGCCTACAGTAGGCGGAAAAGCATTCAAATTTAATACAGCGATAATATTACGCCTGGCGAAATGACGTAATCTGCAAAACTTTTTTTAGCCAATCACGTGTTTTTGCTCCAATGGGTGAAAAAGTGCCAACCAATGTTCTCCCAACTGTCATCTCACAGGCTGTGTTTGAAAAATGACAGTTGGGAGCTGATTGACTGACACCTTATCACTGTTTTATCACTTTTCACTCTGTCTCCTAACACTGCTTAGTACAGTAAATACACCCCTTGGAGTGAAAAGACGAGACCAGCTAAAAAAAGTAAATAGACCACCCCTACATTGAAAACGGCCCTCAGTGTATACAGTACTGTATTTCTACTGTACTGTATTCTACTGTAAGTGCCGGGCAGCTGTGAAATCACTGTGATGGGCAACAGGGATACTGTACAGTATATGACTGTGGGCGGCAACCCCCATTGGCCGGCATGCCCCTGGTGAGTGAAATCCTGTCCAATAGTACGATACACCCCTGCATCTGTGTGTTATTGACTTTTTGTACCTTTTTAATGACAGATGCACGTGTTGGGTCTCAGGTGCACTTAAAGACTGAATTACGTACAGTACAAACACCAATTGTATAAATTAATTACAATTTTTATTTAACCTAAAGTAACATGATGTACAGAGGGGGTGGAACTTCTTTAGCTTTCCACCCCCGTAGTCCTCTACTGTCCCCCGCTTCTTTCTTCTGCCACTGGCATGTCCTGGAATTCCAAGCTGGACACAGACATGACTACTGTACAGTACCTACAGTAGAAGGAAGGAGATGACATGAGAACAGTCCTTCCTCAATGCTGACCAATACGCCCTACTGTACAGAGGACTACTGTACACAAAAAGATTAGGCTTTTAAGTTAAAATCATCACTGGCACTTTTGGCCTCAGATCCAGAGTTTCACCTATACCAGGTGCAGACTCTACCTTGCATCGGAGTGCAAGGTCCACTGTACGCCCTGAAGAAAGGAGGATAGGCTGAGACAAACAGACAGTAAAAGACAGACACACAGGTTCTCACCGGAGATGCTCTTGTTCTTCATCCTGCTTGATCCCACACACCCTGTACTGTAGGAGAGAGAATCCACTGTGCAGGGCCATTCCCTGCTCTAACAGTGTTGAACTAATCCACTTCTCCACATTAATATATGCCCTAACTAACCAGCCTAACAAATTTATTAATAACTAATTTGTATTATAATTAAGCCTGGTGGTGAAATACTGTAAGCAGTGCCCCTAGGCCCACAGCCCATAATATAATGATAAAAAAAAAAATACATGAAACAAGACAGTATTTGGGTGCCCCAGATGGAGGTGAACACCAGCTGTCATTTTGAGATCGAAAGTGAAAATAACTCCACACCCCCCCTACTGTAGCAGCAGGTGGCACTGGGTTTCCCAAAGAACAAACTGGCAGGGAGCTAGAAGTATCAGAAGATTCATCTGAATGTGATAACAGAGCACTAACATTATCAAAAATGCTTTTCTCACCTTATCCTGATGTCGAAGGGACCGCCGCTCCAACCATACAGTAGATGTACAGTAGAAGCCTGTCTCTCAATGCATGGTGCAACCACTACTGTACAGTACTGTATGTCTGCAACTATGGATGTGGATGTTTAAGCAGCCACTACTACTGTACTGTATATGAACCAAAGGAACCTGAAAACTTGAAACATCTGTATTACAAATGGCAACATCAAGCGCAGTAGCAGAAACTGGCAGCTGCAGCACAATCTGTGACGATGCCAATGTGTGCCTTGGAACAGGGAGCAATGTACAGTAAAAGTAGGTGTAAGGAAAAGAGGAAAAGTATGAAGTACAGTACATAAGGTACAGTAAGGGAAAGTTATTGTAAATAAAGAGCTTATAAAATAAATTGGGAGAATACTGTATACTGCATAATGTAGGGACAGAAAGCACAACCACAATACTGTACATACAGTATGGACACAGTGTACAGTACTTAGCAGTCTGGATCACAAACTGAAAAGAGGAAGTTAAACCCCTCCTCCACATTACTAATTATATACAGTACAGTATAAGCTACATAGCAGTTGCTTGATCATTTCTTTTGATGACAACCGGTAAGACTCTATGGAGATGATCAATATAATTGTTACACTGGGCACTTGTCAATACTGTTCTCCAAAACTTCATTATCCCATCCAAAAGTTCCTGTTTAGTTGTTGGTTTCACATCAGACCTGATGAACCTCTTCAACTGGGCCCAGACCATTTCAATGGGATTCATGTCCGGTGACCAACAGGAAAGTAAAAAAAAAATCAAATATTCAGTCACAGTACTGTACTTTAGTTTAAAAGTGTACTAGAATAATTACTGCTCGGTACTGTACATACTTTTTGGTACAATAAACAGTTAATACAGTACTATAGGACAATACTCACTCTGGTGGTGTGCATTCCCAATTTATCCCTCTCTCTTCCATGAATTTTGCTGAAGCCGAATGTTTGGGATCATTATCCTGGAATAATCGATGTCCTGATGGAAAGCATTTTCTCACAAATGGCACCATACAGCAATCTACTATTTTTTCTTGGAAGAAGGTCTTATCCATGATGCCTAAAGAGATGAGAAATTGTCAGTAACAAGCATACACTGTACAGGACTGTAAATAATTTTTACAACAAACATTACTGTACTGCACCTTAAAAAATATAGATCGGTCCTGCACCCTAACGAGATATACCTCACCATACATGGACCTTTAACGGATGCTTTCGGATGTGGTTTAAGTGAGAGATGTGCACGGTGTTGGAAGGACAGTCTTGAGAACCTCTCGAGAGAAACTGAAGTTTCATCTGTGAAAATTACATCATTAAAATTCTCTCCACTCTTTATCCACCATCGTGCTTGATCAACTTTCTTTACTTTATTAACATCCCTTACCATAGGATTTATCCTGTGGAATAAAAACAAGTTTTAGTTTACTGTCATGTAAAATCAGTGCATTATTAATATACAGTATATATATATTTTATGTACAGTACCTTGTAGGGCCAAAAGTCCGTCCCAGTTCCTTACGCATCCATTTGATGCTGGAACAGGAAATGTCCAGGTCACATTCTGCTTTTAGAATATGTTGGAATTGTAAAGCTGTACGCTCATCATCCTCACAAGTCAATTTGTGCACAATCTTTTTGACGCTCCTACGGTAGAACACATACAGAGCATATAGCAATTATTGGACAGTTAGTGTTGAAATTGGAACACAATACAGTAGCAATCTAGCAACATACAGTATAATAAAAAAAAAGGTTGATGTAAAGTACCTACCATGTGCATTTAGAAGGAAATCTATATCTGGTCCGCGTTCTCTCAAATGCATGAGAGCGCACAGTCTGTAAACTAACAAGAACACCACACTCTTTCAGCCAGGCCTGGATCTGTCGTGTTGTTTTGTGTTCTTTTTTCATGCTTGCAATTATCTTGCTGATGGCTTTGCTGATTTTTGCCATGTTTGACAACAAAATCTGTGTAAAGAACAAGAGAAATATGGTACAGTACTGTTGCTGAGTATACAGACTGAGTACAGTATACAGTACATAATTTAATGTTCAGTATCTTAAACACAGGGGGGTATTACATTCTTACTGTACATCAGCCGTAACATGTGTACACCGGTATATACTGTACTGTACTGTATAACCAGCTAGTAAATTTAATTTTGCAGGCTGTGTGTAATAAATGATAGTTTTGAGCTAATTAGTGATATATATTTCCCAATTTAATCTCACATCAAGCTTTCATACAGTATGCCCCTTAATACGCAAATATGCATCTACCGTATGAAGGAGACAAACAGGACAATAAACACAGCAATATTGTTACTGAAACTAAGATGGCCGCCGAGCAAAACAAGATGGCGGCGGGTACAGGATGGTCACTCACGGGAGACTATGATGGGCAGCGGGAGGCTAGGAATGATCGGTGTGTGTGTGTGATAGTTACTCGATTCACAAATAAGCCTCTACGGGGATGGGTGAAGGATGGGGCATACCGAGGCAGCGGGACGATAAACACAGCAATATTGCGACTGAAACTAAAATGGCCGCCGAGCAAAACAAGATGGCGGTGGGGACAGGATGGTCACTCACAGGAAACTATGAGGGGCAACGGGAGGCTAGGAATGATCGGTGTGTGTGTGTGTGATAGTTACTCGATTCACAAATAAGCCTCTATGGGGATGGGTGAAGGACAGGGCATACCGAGGCAGCGGGATGATAACCACAGCAATATTGTGACTGAAACTAAAATGGCCGCCGAGCAAAACAAGATGGCGGTGGGGACAGGATGGTCACTCACAGGAGACTATAAGGGGCAATGGGAGGCTAGGAACGATTGGTGTGTGTGTGTGATAGTTACTCGATTCACAAATAAGCCTCTACAGGGATGGGTGAAGGACGGAGCATACCGAGGCAGCTGGATGATAAACACAGCAATATTGAAGGAGAGAAAGAATTAACGTGTATTGAGAAGAGGTTGGAGATGCATGGAGAGAGAGAGACAGTAAGTATACAGTGGTAGAACAATGTAATATACAGTACACTACTGTACTTACAGATCAGGGCAGGGCTGCTGCCTGCCTCCACGATATAGCAGTCATCTGTGTGTCAAAGAAAAACAAATGTTGACAAGTCAAAAAATTAATGAAAACACACGAGAGAGAGAAAAAAAGAGAGAAAGAGACAGAAAAAGAAAAAGAGAGAAAGAGAACAATGTACTGTACTTAAGCAGACTCTCACTGAGGCTGGCTGTGGGTACTGTTTCTGGAACTGTGGGAAAAAAAACATGTAACATGAGAAAGGGAAAAACATGAGAGTGAGAGAAAGAGAGGGAGAAAGGGTGGGAGAGAGAGAGGGAGAGTCAGAGAAAGAAAGAGAGGGAGGGAGAGAAAGAGAGAGAGAAAGAAAAAAGATAGAGAAAAAGAGAGAGAGAGAGAGAGAGAGAGAGAGGGGGGGAGGGAGGGAGAGGAAGAAAGAGAGAGAAACAAAGGAGATGGAGAGAGAGAAAGAGAAAGATAGAAGGGGAGAGAGGGATAGAGAAAGAGAGAGAAAGGGAGAGAAAGAAAGGGAGAGAGAAAAAGAGAGAGAGAAAAGAAAGAGAGAAAGACAGAGAAAGAAAAAGAGAGAAAGAAAGAGAGAGAGAGAAAGAGAGAGAGAGGGGAGAGGGAGGGGAGAGAGGGGAGAGGGAGGGGGAAAGGGAGGGACAGATAGAGGTAGAGAAAGACAGGGAAAGAGAGGGAGGGAGAAAGAGAGGGAGGGAGAAAGAGAGGGAAGGAGGGAGAGAGAGGGAGAGGGAGAGAGGGAGAGAGAGAGAAAAAGAGAGAGAAAAAAAGAGAGAAAGAGACAGATAAAGAAAAAGCGAGAGAGAGAGAGAAAAAGAGAGAGAGAGAACAATGTACTGTAGTGTACAGTACTGTACTTACGCAGACTCTCGCTGGGGCCGGCTGAGGGTACAGTCTCTGGAACTGTGGGAAAAAAACATGTAAAGAGAGTGAAAGAGAGAGAGAGAGAGAAAAAAAGAGAGAGAGAAAGAGGGAGAGAGAGAGATAGAGGGGGAGAGAGAAAGAGAGAGAGAGAGAAAGAAAGGGCGAGAGAGAAAGAGAGAGAGAGAGAGGGAGAGAGAGAGACTAGGGAAATAAAGCAGAGAGATACAGTACTGTACTTACATGGCATGGGGAGGCCACTGGTTGGTGATGCTGTTGAAAAAAATGACAGTATGTTACAGAAAAGAGAGAGAGAGAAAAAGAAAGAGAGAGAGAGATTAAAAAATATGCTGCTCTCCAGCTCCACAATAACTATATGGAGGTGTTTTGTGTAAAGAAAATAATAATACAGTATTGTACAGTACTCAGTGGGAAAGTAGAGGGTAAACATACTTAACTGTAACATTACTACAGTATATACTGTACTGTATTACAGTATTAATACTAAATGTCCTACAGTATAAAACTGTATACAGTACTTACTTGGCTGGGGAGGGGAGTCTGGGTCATCCTCTTGCCCTGGGGAGGGCTGAGGCCCTTCAATGTCTTCAACTAAAATACACAAGGACAGAAACAATTATTGTGTAAGGAGAAGACGTTGGAGATGTTTTTAGAGAGAAAGAGAGAAAGAGAAAAACAGAGGGAGAGAGAAAGATAGGGAGAAAGAGAAAAAGAGAGAGAGAGAAACAGAGGGAGACAATGAGAGAGAGAAAGAGAGAGAGAGAAAGACAGAGAGAGAAAAAGAAAGAGAGAAAAACAGGGAAAGAGAGCGAAAAAGAGAGAGAGAGAGGAAAATTAAAGAGAGAGAAAGATAAAGAGAAAGAAAGAGGGAGAGAGAGAAAGAGAGAGAGAAAGAGAGAGAGAGAAAGAGAGAGAAAGAGAGAGAGAGAAACAGAGAGAGATAAAGAGAGAGAGAGAGAGCTAAAGAGAGAAAAAGAGAGAGAGAAAGAGAGAGAGAGCTAAAGAGAGAAAAAGAGAGAGAAAGAGAGAGAGAGAAAAACAGAGGGAGAGAAAGAGAGAGAGAGAGATAAAGAGAGAAAAAGAGAGAGAGAAAGAGAGAGAAAAAAACAGAGGGAGGGAGAGAGAGAGAGATACAGTACTCTAGAATAAATATTGTGTAGTGTACTTACGCGGCCAGATGAGGCCACTGGGGCCAGGGATGTACCCTTGACTTGGTGATACTGTTGAAAAAAAATAATGTTACTATTACACTAGTACAGAAAAGAGAGACACTGTGAAAGAGAGAGAGGGATAAAGAGAGAGAGAGAAAGAGATACCGTAGGTAGAGAGAGACTGACAAGGGAAGAAAATGAGAGATATACAGTGCTGTAGAAAACAATGTGGTGTACTGTACTTACATGGCATGGGGCTTCCTGCAGCCTCCTCATCAATGACGAGTCTGTCTGTGTGTACAGTATAAGAAAAAAAATATTATACAAAAAATCAAAAAGGCAGTAGCATGACACTATTGTGTCCATACTGTAACTGTTGTAATCATTACCACTGTCATTTGAGGAGGAGGCTGCAGAAGGTGGTGGTGGTGGTGGTCATGGAGGTAGGACTGTGGAAAAAGAACACTGTACTGTCAGTTTCCCTCAAAACCATTTTGAAGCAAATAAACTGTACAAATCTTGACCAGAGTCTCCATAACACCAAAAACAAACAGAGAGAGAGAGAGAGAGAGAGAGAAAGGAGAGAGAGAGAGTACATTGTACAGTAGCATGTACTGTACTTACTCCGAAAATTCAGCCCACTGGGCCCGGCTGCTGGCAGTGATGGGGGTGGTGGCAGTGGTGGTGGCAGTGGTGGTGGCGGCAGTGGTTGTGCTGCCGGGGTAGGGGGTGCTGCTTACCCTGTGGGGAAAAATACATGTCGTCATTAAGGAGCATTTGAAAACAAGAGTTCAGACCTCTATTCCAAATTGGAGAGGGATTACGGTACAGTACTGTAGATGGCCTTAGGGAATTACAGTAGCTATTGATTAAAATACAAACCAATACAGTATACTGTAGTACAAAAACTACTGTAGTCTGTGAAGCTGGCATTGGGCCCAAAATAAAACAGTATGGTACTGTACTGTAATGTATATAAAAAAATATACAGTCCAGTAAAGTACTGTATGACCAAGTGGTGCAATGTCATACATAGGCTATGTGGGTGGCACTGTCGCCACCCCACGAGCTGTACAAGATGGCACATGCGCATGACACTGGAGCCCGAACCCAGAAGAGGACCTCGCTGAGGACTTTGTGACACCTCGCCGGAGGGGTAAGTACGGTTTTAATAAATACAGTACCAGTGGAATTTTCGTTTGTATCACAGTGATACTAAACGAAAATTCCCCCTGGTATTTCTCTTCGTTTGTAAATGGGGCACAGAGTGAGAAGTGATAAGATACCAGCCAATCAGCTCCCAAATGTCATTTTTCAAACATGGCCTGTGAGATGACAGTTGGGAGCTGATTGGAGACCCCTGAATCTGTCCATGACGTACAGTAATAATGTCAGACTTAAAGGGGGCAGGCCAAGCACAGAAAAATAGTGTGTACAGTACTGTAGGTTAACATAGATTTGGTCGACAGACATTAGAATGGTGGATCAATCAACTTGCCTTTTGTTACTGTAGGTTTATTAATCAAACAAGCCATGCCGACCAATAGTGTGTAACCCTTTAGTCCATGTACAGTACTGTAGATTTAATCAGCCTGTCAATCAAATGTCTGCCAGTCATGTCAGTCATCGTCAGACACTGTAGTATCCAACACCCTACAGTGCAGTGTACAGTAATGTAGAGTATTTCAGAGTCGTGCATTGTACTGTATTCGTTATTGTACAGTATACTGTAATTCATGTGATTATACAGCAATGCTGTACTTACTTCGAATTATTCTCCTCAGAATTCGCTCTAGACGAGGCCTGTCCCTCCTAAGCAAATCCAACCACCTGCGCTGCAGTGAGCGAACTCAGCGCCGCACGCCATATAGGCGATATATTTCTGTGCTCATGTTTCTGTAGTCAAGCTCTTTGTCTTGGTTTGTTGCAAACGCTAGGTCCCGCCACTTCACAAAGACAAAGAGCTCGCCGGATGAGTAGCGTCTTGCCTTCATAGCAGTCATTTTCACTAGCCAGTGACGCACGTCGTACATCGCACGACGCACAACGCACGTCAACACTAATTCACTCGTTACGGCAGGCGTCTGTGGTGCACTGTAATGTAGTCATAACCGTAGTGGCAAAGTAGTGTGGGCATCAGGGGTTTGAAAAGTTTCTAAAGTCATGAAATCACTATCACTACATTGTCACAAGTTTGTGGTGTAATGCTATACACAGCACCGTCAGCCCTGTCTCTCATTCTAGACAGTAGATTCACTAGCAGTTTCTGCAGTTATGAAATCACTATTCTGTGGTGCTAAATTCAACGGCACCATCAGTTTTTAATATTCAGTACAGGCACATTCATAGCGGCACACTAAATGTCCTAGCAGACGGGGGATGGTGTCCTTGGCAATGGTTTACAATTCGTAGCATTTTTCAGGACACTAGGGCAGAGCTGACTGCTTACAGTAAATGGATTAACAAAGCTTCCTTTATTATGGTAATGAGAGGCTCTTGCTTGCTTTGGGGGAAGGGACATGATGCGCACTGTGTATGACTCTCGGCCCTCTGGGCATGCGCCAGAAATCCCATCGCAACCCTCCTACTGGGCATGCGCCCGCCAGAGATGGACATTCAACAGTATACAGTACTGTACCGACTGCAGTAATACAGCCAACTGCGCATGCTCAGTGATGGCATAGTGCTACATGGTGTATGGCTTGGCGCCACAGATCCCATTGTACCCCCCTCCATTTCTAATCCATCGCAGATGGCTGACAGCTACCAAAGCGCCAACCGTGTAATACAGAGAGCTCTCTCTCATACAGATCCCACTACTACCGTACTTAGTGTGCAAGGTTGGAGCAGCATCACCATTGTCATAAGTTTGCGATGCAATGCTATTTTGCACTTCAAATGAACAGTCAGCTTTGAACACAGAGCGCTCTCTCACAGTTGGAAACCACTCTCAGACACAGTCTAAGGGATGTAGCCATAGTGCGTAAGGCTGAGACCGCATCTATGTTGTCGCATGTTTGTGTTTTGCGTTTTGGGCGCACAGTTTGTGATACAGAGCCCTGTCTCTCATTCTAGACAGTAGATTTACTAGCAGTTTCTGCAGTTATGAAATCACTATTCTGTGGTGCTAAATTCAACGGCACCGTCAGTTTTTAATATTCAGTACAGGCACATTCATAGCGGCACACTAGTTGTCCTAGCAGACGGGGGATGGTGTCCTTGGCAATGGTCACAATTCGTAGCATATTTCAGGACACTAGGGCAGAGCTGACTGCTTACAGTAAATCGATTAACAAAGCTTCCTTTATTATGGTAATGAGAGGCTCTTGCTTGCTTTGGGGGAAGGGACATGATGCGCACTGTGTATGACTCTCGGCCCTCTGGGCATGCGCCAGAAATCCCATCGCAACCCTCCTACTGGGCATGCGCCCGCCAGAGATGGAAATTCAACAGTATACAGTACTGTACTGACTGCAGTAATACAGCCAACTGCGCATGCTCAGTGATGGCATAGTGCTACATGGCGTATGGCTTGGCGCCACAGATCCCATTGTACCCCCCTCCATTTATAATCCATTGCAGATGGCTGACAGCTACCATAGCACCAACCGTGTAATACAGAGAGCTCTCTCTCATACAGATCCCACTACTACCGTACTTAGTGTGCAAGGTTGGAGCAGCATCACCATTGTCATAAGTTTGCGATGCAACGCTATTTTGGGCTTCAAATGCACAGTCAGCTTTGAACACAGAGCGCTCTCTCACAGTTGGAAACCACTCTCAGACACAGTACAAGGGATGTAGCCAAAGTGCATAAGGCTGAGACCGCATCTACGTTGTCGCATGTTTGAGTTTTTCGTTTTGGGCGCACAGTTTGTGATACAGAGCCCTGTCTCTCATTCTAGACAGTAGATTCACTAGCAGTTTCTGCAGTTATGAAATCACTATTCTGTGGTGCTAAATTCAACGGCACCGTCAGTTTTTAATATTCAGTACAGGCACATTCATAGCGGCACACTAAATGTCCTAGCAGATGGGGAATGGTGTCCTTGGCAATGGTCACAATTCGTAGCATTTTTCAGGACACTAGGGCAGAGCTGACTGCTTACAGTAAATGGATAAACAAAGCTTCCTTTATTATGGCAATGAGAGGCTCTTGCTTGCTTTGAGTGATGGGAGCTGATGCGCACTGTGTATGACTCTCGGCACTCTGGGCATGCACCAGAAATCCCATCGCAACCCTCTTACTGGGCATGCGCTCACCAGAAATGGAAATTCAACAGCATACAGTACTGTAACGACTGCAGTAATACAGCCAACTGCGCATGCTCAATGATGGTATAGCGCTACATGGCGTATGGCTTGGCTCTACAGATCCCATTGTACCCCCCTCCATTTCTAATCCATCGCAGATGGCTGACAGCCACCATAGTGCCAACCGTGTAATACAGAGAGCTCTCTCTCATACAGATCCCACTACTACCGTACTTAGTGTGCAAGGTTGGAGCAGCATCACCAGTGTCATAAGTTTGCGATGCAACGCTATTTTGCGCTTCAAATGCACAGTCAGCTTTGAACACAGAGTGCTCTCTCACAGTCGGAAACCACTCTCAGACACAGTCCAAGGGATGTAGCCATAGTGCATAAGGCTGAGACCGCATCTACATTGTCGCATGTTTGTGTTTTGCGTTTTGGGCGCACAGTTTGTGATACAGAGCCCTGTCTCTCATTCTAGACAGTAGATTCACTAGCAGTTTCTGCAGTTATGAAATCACTATTCTGTGGTGCTAAATTCAACTGCACCGTCAGTTTTTAATATTCAGTACAGGCACATTCATAGCAGCACACTAGTTGTCCTAGCAGATGGGGGATGGTGTCCTTGGCAATGGTCACAATTCGTAACATTTTTCAGGACACTAGGGCAGAGCTGACTGCTTACAGTAAATGGATTAACAAAGCTTCCTTTATTATGGTAATGAGAGGCTCTTGCTTGCTTTGGGTGAAGGGACCTGATGCGCACTGTGTATGACTCTCGGCCCTCTGGGCATGCACCAGAAATCCCATCGCAACCCTCCTACTGGGCATGCACTCACCAGAAATCGAAATTCAACAGCATACAGTACTGTACCGACTGCAGTAATACAGCCAACTGCGCATGCTCAGTGATGGCATAGTGCTACATGGCGTATGGCTTGGCACCACAGATCCCATTGCACCCCCCTCCATTTCTAATCCATCGCAGATGGCTGACAGCCACCATAGCGCCAACCGTGTAATACAGAGAGCTCTCTCTCATACAGATCCCACTACTACCGTACTTAGTGTGCAAGGTTGGAGCAGCATCACCATTGTCATAAGTTCGCGATGCAACGCTATTTTGCGCTTCAAACGCACAGTCAGCTTTGAACACAGAGCACTCTCTCACAGTCGGAAACCACTCTCAGACACAGTCCAAGGGACATATCCATAGTGCGTAACGCTGAGACCGCATCTACGTTGTCGCATGTTTGTGTTTTGCGTTTTGGGTGCACAGTTTGTGATACAGAGCCCTGTCTCTCATCTCTCATTGTAGACATTGAAATACAGAGCCCTCTCTTGGCACTACAGATCCCTTTGTAAACCCTCCACTGGGCATGCACATGAAATCCCATTGCAACCCCTCGAAGCAAACAGCCACCACAGCGCAGACATTGATGAAAGTTTTGCACTATTTAAACACACAATCAGTTTGTAATGTCTTACTTTTAAGCAGCCTTTTAAACAACAACACTACAGTATTACTGTACAGTACAACACTACTAAAGTAGTTTCACTATAGTGTCCAGAGCAGACAGTGACAATAAAAAAAATATACGGTATGGTATATTCTTTTCCAGGGATCGAACCCGGGACCATAATTCTACCAAAGTGATCACCTAACCACTAGCCCACACGACAGCTACAGTGAGCCGCACAGAGTGGCCTCATCCTTGTGCACTCCTCCCGCTGCTGTTTTTAATAAAATAAAATAAAAATTGTCATACTGTAATTCATCCCATCTCAGTGAAAGCTGTGCGTGCATCTCATTAATCTACAGTATCGGTTATACCGTGACAACAACTCGGGCAACTTCTCTACTATTCAGTTACTGCACTGTACCGTATGTACAATACAGTATGTGCAGTGATTTTCATCCTGTTATAAGATCTTACTGTACGGTACAGTACTACATATATGTACATTATGTGACATTAAAAATACAGTATGGGTTGTGCATACATGCAAATGCTGTGAATGTGATATCCATCCAATTTACTGTAAGTTTAACAGTATGGCATTCAGTACAAGGCATTCAGTACAAATTACAACAGTGGAGCACTCGCCACCCAGCGGTTAAGCACTGTATTACATGCCATAGCATATCCTTCGCTGAAGAATACCACGGTATGCCACAAGTCCATGGCGCGACTCAGAGGCCTGCACGCTATGCCACAAGTCCATGGAGCGACTCACACCATACCATGAGCAACAAAATAGCTGGGCAGATCTGTAGCTGTGGGTGACCACCCACAGCTTATGCGAGCATCCATGATGATGGTCGCGATGGTCAAGACCATCGCGACCATCGGGCTTGCGATGAGACCCTTGTAGTAGGGTCTCGTTGACGCAAGCCCTGGAGTGATTTTTGCTCTATCAGAGCCAAAATCACTCCCACTGACATCACTAGTGATGTCAGTGGGGCCGGACCCAGATGGTAGGCGTTCCCATGGGAATGCCTCCATCTGGGCAGCCACGCCCCCGGCACGCCCACCAAAGGGGGAGTTCTGTCAATCACCATCGACAGCATGCCCCCTTTGGTGCGAGACCCCGAGCGACGGCTTCCCTGACACTCGCCGGGTCTCACGCATGCACACGACGGAGCAGCCTCCGTCATGCGCATGCGCATTTGGGTACCATCGACCCGCTTGCGAGCATCTTGCGCTCGCGAGCGGGTCTGAATGAGACCCTCAGCTCCATTTCTCAGCTCTGTGCACATTATTTATTAAATATTCTAATGAAGTGTAGGAACCTTCAGGGCTGCCATCAGAAATTGTGGGGCCCGTTACTGAAAAAATAATCAGCCCCTCCCTCACAAGATTTGTTCAACTCCAGCCATGTAGTGTCTCTCCAATTCCAGCGAGCCACACTTCTGTCCCCAGTCAGCCCCTTTATGTGTCTCACCAGTCAGCACCCTTTCTATGACTCCCTAGCCAGCACCCCTTCTGTGTCTCCCCAGCCAGGCCCCTTCTGTCTCTTGCCAGTCAGACCCCCTTCTTTGTCTCCACAGCCAGCACCCCTTCTGGGTCCCCACCTGCCCCCTTCTGTGTATACCCAATCAGACCTCCTTCTTTATCTCCACAGCCAGCCCCCCTTCTGTGTCTTCAGCCTGCACTCTCTTCTGTGTCTACAGCCTGCTGCCTTCTGTGTCACCAGCCCAGCCCACCTTCTGTCTCTCCAGCCCAAGACAGGCCCCACACTTACCTTGTTCCTGTAGCTCCAAGTCCTACTCACGAGCAGCTCCTCTCTTTCAGTGGCACAGTGTGATGCCATGACATCACACACCAGGTCTCATAAAAAAATTAAAACTTTATTGCCTGGCAGGCAGGCTGGTGGACAGATTGTGGCCAGGCTGGTTGAAGAGTGGGCAGGGGGCAGATAAGTGGGTGGGTGGTGGACATTGGGCAGGGAAGTGGGCATGCAGTAGGTGGGTTGTTGGTGGGCAGCGAAGTGAGTTTGCAGCGTGATTGTGGACATGCACCCCAGGCCTTGGCCCTGGAAACAGTATAGATTGCAATAGTGTTTATATTTATTAGTAAGTTTCCAGCTTGTTACTGTTGTTCTATTCCTATGAAGTTGATTTTATAACTTTTACAATTGTGCCTAGATTTGAAGTTGTTACTAAATTTTTTGTATGTTGTTAATATGCTCTAGCAGTTTAGTGATTTTTTTGTTTAGCATACAGTATATACAGTATTTAGAAGGTTAAAGGTCATTAAATCAGCTACATTTGTGGATGCATGCTGTAAGTGATTTTTTTTTGTCACTAATTTACAAGTTGTTGTGGAATTAAAGTTATTGTATTATTCAGTTGTATTATTCTTTCATGCTTTACAATCACTGCATCTTGAGCACCCTTTAGGGCAGAGGTTCTTAGGATCCTTTGTCAGGCTGCAGAAGCTGAAGCTTCCTGCAGCCTGACCAGCTGCTGGTCACTTTAGAGGATAGGAATCTGTGTCTGCCAATGCAGGCACTGGCCTTGTCCCTCCTGGAAAATAAGGGTGACATGCCCCCATTTCCAGGACTGGTGACCAGCCGTGACCCCGCTCTTACCCCCAACACTGCAGCATGCCTCATTTTAGAGACACAAGTAGTATTAATTCAGGTCTCAATAACTAGAATCAAAACTCGATGATTTAAGACAAAAGGAAAGGGAAATTGGAATAACGGGTCGCACCAAGGATGTTATATTTGCAGAATTACCCTGTTAATAATCTAATTATCTCTCAATGTAAAGTAATCTACAGGGGTGCAACTCAGGGATATAACAACATTATATAAACAAAGAAAGAAAAAGAATCCCCATACAAGTGCACTGATTCTTGCCATTATCCACATAAAATATAACCTTTATTAGAATAATGAAATAACCACCTCAGTAGTAAAATTTAAAAACACTACAAAATAGAAATCAAAAGAAAAAATTAAAATAGTATGTGTAATACTAATGCGTGCTCAGTCATGTGTGTTCTGATAATAAATACTCAGTGGCATGCTAAGAATATGTTGATTACATACAGTATATATTGGTGCCTAATAATGGTAAATAAATAGGCCACCAAGTACTGTAATGTCCCTCAATATCATATATATATATATATAATATCTATCTATATACAGTGCACAATACATAAACTGACCCACCATCCTCTTACATTATATAATATCTGCGATGTTATAATCAGTGGGAAAGTTACTCTAACAAGGTATCTGTGCAATGTCAATATAGAACCATCATAGAGTTTAATATATAAATCTCCACCAGTATCATTAGTATTAAATGTGTGTCAGGCATCCCAAAGTGATCATGTATCATAGCAGTCCGTCTATTAGGAGATCAATGGAATACTACACATACACCTATTAATGAATATACTGGACTTGTGTAACTGATTACTAATAGAACAGGCTGCTGTGTATACTGGCAGCATGAGCGGCCTGTCAGCTGGAGCCCGCACTGACTCTACAGCATCGTGCGGCTTGCAGCTCCACTACTGACAGCCGTGTATCGTACACAACGTGGGACATACAGTAGCAATGACCGATAATTTAGTTCTCCTTTAACATATTTGTAACAACATATTTAGACACATATTTAGACACATCTATACTGGCACATAAAATGCCTGACGCGCGTTTCGCAGTGCTTTTTCAAAAGGCAGACCTTTTCTAATAGTATTCAGTTATACGAGTTCAGCTGGAAAGCCGCTCACGCTGCCAGTACATTCGGCAGCCTGTTCTATCACTTTGGGATGCCTGACACACATATATACTAATGATACTGGTGGAGATTTATATATTGAATTCTATGATGGCTCTATATTGACATTGCACAGATACCTTGTGAGAGTTACTTACCCACGGATTATTAGATCGCAGATATTATATATTGTAAGAGAAGGGTGGGTCAGTTTATGTATTGTGCACTTTATATAGATTGATATTATATATATGTGATATTGAGGGACATTACAGTACTTGGTGGCCTATTTATTTACCATTATTAGGCACCAATATATACTGTATGTAATCAACATATTCTTAGCATACCACTGAGTATTTATTATCAGAACACACATGACTGAGCACGCATTAGTATTACACATACTATTTTAATTTTTTCTTTTGATTTCTATTTTGTTGTGTTTTTAAATTTTACCACTGAGGTGGTTATTTAATTATTCTAATAAAGGTTATATTTTATGCGGATAATGGCAAGAATTAGTGCACTTGTTTTGGGATTCTTTTTCTTTCTTTGTTTATATAATAGAATCAAAACTCATTTAGACATAGCTGATGGAGTTTCTGATCCTTGCTTCAACAGTGCTTGAAAACAACAGGGATACTTCTTTATGCTACACTTACCACATGTGCAGAACGAGGCCTGTGCTGACCCCTAACCATCGGAGATGAACATACATCTCTTAATCATGCCTTTTGCACCTAAATGTGAAAGAGGTGCTATGTTGTGTTCGAGGTACTGCCGAAAATGTTTGATATGTTGGTTGCCTGCTGCAAGTGCTGGAAGCCATTCCCAGGTCCCATCCAAGAATTTGCACTTGTGGTGCCCTTCTCCATCATGATAATGCACCTGCCCACAAGTCTAGGAAAGTGGTGGATTTTCTTGACCATGAACATGTCTTGGAGTTGGTAATCCACCATATAGTGTGTATATATATATATATATATATATATATATGCTGTACATACAGCCCCAGGCCCAAAAGTCAACTGATCTGCATCCGATACTGCATCTATGTATGCAGTAGATTGGATTTGCAAAGTCGCCAATGGGTGTCTCAATACATAGCCAATTGTCTGTGTCATTTTTGCACATTGATCTGTACAAATTTGCAGTAGCACCGGCATTAGCATCCATCTCTGAGTCAGGAACACAGTCACATCAAAAGCATCTGTGTTGCTCATAGCAGATAACATGGCAGGTGGCATAGCAAAGCTAGATACAGCCTTGTCACATCCTCGTGTCACGCTAAATGCATTCATTTGGTCCTACACGAGGATAGGTCTATGAGGACAAATCTGTATGTGATGTTTGTTTGTACAGTTTATTTTTAAACATCTGAATTGTGCACTGGGTAAACTGTGAGTTACCTGTGGCAGATACACTTTGGATAAAGTTGTGAATGAATGTTGTAGTTTTTAATGGAAAGAGTTTGGTCCAGGAAGTAAATACTGATGGTGCTATGTTCTGTGAATTTCAATTTCAGTCATTTTTGCTCTATATGGTGTGATAGGATCATTAGAGGTGGTTGCTGGTGAGAAGCAGATTCTGTGTGGGGCAGGAGAGATCTGCCCACACAGAGAAGAAAAGGATTATAGGAAAATGCAGAGGGGCTGCCTTGTGGAGAGAGCTCAGGTGAGGGCTAACGAGGTAGCCCTACAGTCAGGCTGCATGTGGAAACAGTCCAAAGAGGACTGGCAGCTACAGACCCCAGTATACCTGGAGGCTTTTGGGGGCCAGGGGACCCGAGTTCAGACCTGCAGGAGGCAGGGAAGACTGCAAATATCAGACTAAGCTGCAGGTTAAGGAAGCCAGGGCTTATACCTGTAGGAGACAGGGAAGACCACCAGGACTGAGCTGTGCTTTGTGTAGCTGTGGCGGTCAAGCTAAGCCTGTGATAGACATGTAGAGAAGCAGGCAGATACTTTGTTTGCAGACTAGCTGCCAAAGGTAGTCAGGGGTGAAGAAGTGAGTTAGTGCCCTGAAAGGGGGCTAAGTGTTTGTTATTTTCTTTCTACAGTATACTGACAGTAAAACACTTTTCTATTATTTATACCTGAAAAGATGTGTGGAACCTGATTGAGCAGCTTAGACATTGCACCACTGACACCCACCTAACAGCTAATTACCCCAAGTTATCACAATGGGTAACTTAGTATTTGAGCTTGGATTCTTTTCCAACTTGTACAAGGAGTATGTCATATATGTAGTATTTCCAGGAAATTATATATTGTATGTACTTTAAATGCTACAGTAGTTATCTAAATAAAGTTTTTCATCTCTATATTTACCATGGACATTTTGGAATACTGTAGCTGGAACCTATTTGGTTTCCATTGCTGTCCCTTGTCTTTGTAGACAATATGTGTCCAGGAATGTTAAATAAATACACAGTCGAGTCACATTATTATTGCCACCTCCTACATTTGACGTCAGCAGTGCTTTACCATTGAAGTATGTCACATGCCAAGCACTGGCTAGGAGGGTATATGAGGTGTGCGATAGGCTGTCTGCACACATATCACTTGTTGCTATCATGGGTAAAAGTGGCAATTTATCTGAGTTGCAAAAAAGGAAGATTATTGGCTTTTGGGCCAATGGTGGCAGTATATCTGAACCAGCACAGTTTGTGAAATGTATGAATGCTGCTGTTGTGAAGGTGTATTGTCACTGGACTAATGGCAACATTGCAAATAACCAACATCGAAACTGCAGAGCACCACGTGCCATTGATGTGAGAGATGAACATTGGCTACGAAGTTGTGTTAAGTCTGACTGACATGCTATAGTGGAGCAGCTCAGTCAAAATAAACCTGGGGGCCCCCAGACATGTGTCTAAAGTGACAGTTCAGTGAACCCAGCTGCATATGGGGCTCCTAAACAAACAGATTGTAACTTCACCTATTCTAACAAAGGTGCATCGGTGGAAAAGGCTTCTTTTTTCATGCCTGTATTGGAATTGGATCTCCGCTGATTAGTGAAGGGTTGCCTTCTCTGATGAATCACATTTTCTGCTTAATCGAACGGATGGACGTTGGTGTGTCAGGTGAGAAACATCATAGAACAAACACTATGCAACTCTTGCTGGAAGAACACAAGCTGGTGGTGGCAGCATTATGGTCAGGGGAATGTTTTCATGGCATTGTCAGGGCCCACTCATCCATGTGGAAGGCATACTCAACTGATTATGTTATGAATCCATCCTTGCCTAGCACATACACCCATACATGCTGATTATATTCTTTGAGGAGGATGGGATCTTCCAGCAAGACAATGCAACATGTCACATGGCTAGAAATGTCCAAAAGTGGTTGGACGAGCACAACCAAGACTTCCAAGTACTTTCCTGGCCCCCTAATTCCCCGAACTTGAACCCAATTGAGCATCTGTGGGACCATCTCGATCATTATGTTCGCTCTATGGATACTCCACCATGCACCCTACCAGCAGCTGTGGGATGCACTGCAGTCAGCATGTCTCCAGATACCTTTACCAATCTAACAGCACCTTATTTAGTCACACCTAGCCCGTCTAGCTGCTGTCCGTGCTGCACATGGTGGTTACTCTGGCTATTAGCTGGTGGTTATAATAATGTGACTTGACTGTGTAAATGTTTGTACAGTATAAGGATGTATTTAATGCTTTTTGTGAAGAAGTCTATTTAGTATATGTCCACATTTCCTTCAAGTGTTTTGTTTGTTGCTTGTGTTCCATTATTTTGTAGGATCCACTATATAGTGAGTTTGTATCTATTGTACATCTATTGATGTTGAGCACTTATTTTGTGTCTATGAGCTGTTTTGCTAACATATGGTTGTTGGAATTTGTCAAAGTAGTGTAGGCTATGGAATGTTTCAAAGTATTATGGAATCAGTGCCTTATACAATGGTTCTTCCAGGTGGAATGCTAATGTATTTCTGCATCTTGGGTTGGAAGCATAGTAAATTGTGGGGATTTGTGTTTCTTTGCTTTGTACATACAGAATTCTTGTGCATTGAGGATGTTCAGTCATAGGAAGAGGAGAGAGGTTTTTTTTCTGGGGCACACTTCTAAATATATAATCATAAACTTGTTTTAAAATATAACTTTTAATTAGAGATGTGCAGTTTGGTTTCTTTGGAAACCAAACACAGGGATTCTGAATTGAATCATGCAGGGGGTAAGGTATCCTGCCAAACTCAGATCCAAAAATGATGCAAAACTTGTGTGTTATAAAATATAATACCATTATGGTGCCACAATTACTAGGAGCACTGTGAGTCGATATGGATTGATCAATACAAGAGCAGGAGCATAAACCCAGTACTATTTCTGCAGCAGCTGCCAGTCATGATAGTACTTCAACAGGGGAAACAAAGTTTAAAAAAGGGCACCTCAAATCTAAACAATATTTCACAATGTTAAAGAAAATATCACCTCTAATATAAAGAGAAAATTTACTGCTGAAAAGCATTCACTACACCACGCACAGTGGCAAGGAAAGGCTCATGTCATCGCCTTCATTTGCGAGTTGTTGTGCTGCTACTGCTGTTTCATGCAATAATATGCCTATTGTGAAAGCCATTGCCAAACACTATCAGGTATCTTCTAAAACCTCAAATGCAACACCTTCTTGCTTTAAGTCTAAATGTGTTACCTTTACAACAGGCAAATCAGTTCACCAAAAACAAAACTAAGACTGAAGAGCAAACTGTGTGTTCACAAACTTCACAAATCCCTGAGGAGAGTATAAGTGTGTCCACAAGTTGTCTGTGTGAGTATGACATGTCTGACATTGTACTCCTAAAGAAGCCTCCGTCCACCATTTCCACATCATTTGCGAATGTTGGTAGGAGCAGCAATGGTGATTTTGAAATGAAGTATGCTACTGTGGAAGTGCAATAGGATGAGGGGGGTATTTGTACATCTAACAATAATGAAGACATTGATGATGGGGATGTTGTTTGTGTCAAATTAAGTCAGTCACCAGTGGCAGCAGTTATTGCCCATGATAAGAAGGTAATTGTCGTGCCTGGGCATATTACCAAAAAAGCAACCTCTTTCATGTTGAATTAGATTTAAACCTGACAACATTTGTCAAGGCATCTGTACTGTTTGTGAAGCAAAAATAAGTAGAAGTAGGGATGTTAACCATCTAGGAAGTAACTCCCTGTTATGATATTTACAGTGAGTTCATGCAAATTATTTAGGAAAATCTCAAAAAATCCTGTAAAATAAAAATACCAAATAGTCCAGCATCAGCTGCCATCAGCATGGATAGATTACAGTGCATGCAATCTCCACTGACAACACCTTCATCATAAATCTCCTTATTAATGATTGGAGGTAGACCTCCTATATCCAATTTTGTAAAACCTAACTGACTCCTCCCCTATCCAGGATTCCCTAGAAGAGTCTTTGAATTCTAGGGCTGCTGCTAGGGGGGTCCATGAAGACTAGTTTTAAATAGTTGACTGTGAAATAATTCTTTACAAGTATGAAAGCTGCCATCCAGTTGCACAGCTGATAACTAAAGCCATGGTGGCTATGCTAGCATTATATCTGCATCCAATATCTGCCATCAATGCATGTGGTTTTAGGCAGTTAATTGAGGTCAACACTTCCTCGCCTATACAGACGCTTTAAAAAAAAAAAAAAACTAGTTCTTGGCTTAGAAAAAAACATTGTACCCACTATCTACTTAACCATATATATGTGTACAAACGGTACTTATCAAACTAAAGATTACATGACTATGACAGCCCACTGGGTGGGTTTTTCGCTTTCAGCAGCAGCATCTAACACACAATGCAAGCTCATTCACAAACAGGCTCCTCTCTCTATCACCAGCTTCACTAAGAGCCATACAGGTGTCAAAAATTTTAGGAATGTCCTAGAAAAATGACTTATCCGGCTAGGCATCTCCTCCAATAACACAAGTAGCATTGTGATTGCATTTTCACTGGTTCAATTTGAACATGTCTCACATATTTCCCCACACAATAAACTTGGTGGTTCAGAGGCCCTGATTCAGAGCCGGACGCTCTGACAGAGCACTCGCTCTGAATCAGGGCTGTCCCTCCTACTTTTTGACCACCCACAGCTATAGCAAGCGGCCAAAATGATGGTCGCGATGGTCAAGACCATCGTGACCATCGGGCTTGCGACGAGACCCTTGCGGTAGGGTCTCGCTGCCACAAGCCCTTGAGTGATTTTGGCTCTATCAGAGCCAAAAGCACTCCCACTGACATCATTAGTGATGTTAGTTGGGCCGACCCCAGATGGTAGGCGTTCCAATGGGAACACCTCCGTCTGAGCAGCCACACCCACCAAAGGGGGCGTGCTGTCAATCACCATCGACAGCACACCCCCTTTGGTACAAGACTCATAACGATGGCTTGGCTATCATTATTCGGGTCTCGCACATGCGCACGACGGAGCCACCTCCGTCGTGCGCATGCGCACTTGGGCACCATCTACCCACTTGCGAGCGCTCAGCACTCGCGAGTGGGTCTGAATCAGGCCCAGAATGTATTAAAATATGACGGTCATGCAGGAGATGCTGTTTGTGGCCCGGAAAATTTCTGGACATTTTTGGCACTTAGCAATTGTATGTAGAAGATTGTAGTGGCTGCAAGAACAGTTCAATTTGCCATACCACCAAATGAAGCAAGAGGTAGTGACCAAGTGGAAACCCACCCTTTATATTCCTCAGCGAATGGAGGAACAGCAACAAGCCATCCAAACCTACACAACAAGCCATTACATAGTGAGAGGAGGGAGAATGTACATTAGTACCTTAGTCCAGCACACTGGAGAATACTCTCTGTTTTATGCTAGCAACTGACACCATTGGAATGAAGAACTAATGAAGTGAGTTCAGACACTGCTAGCTTGAGTCAGGTGATTCCTTTAATAACACTGTTAGAAGAGGAGCTAGATAAAAAAGCAGGTGATGAAACAAAGTGATTCAGCTAAGTGTGATGGACTTGTAGAACAACTTCTTTATTTTATTCACCAGGACCTAAGGGATTTCAAGATCTTGCAATTGTATTACTACAATTTGGCAAACATGCTTAATCCTAGGTTTAAGACATATGTAAAGTCTTTCTTTCCAACAGATCTTAAGAGATGCAAAGAGCTCCTTGCCAGCAAGTTGTCAGTTCAAACAGAATGACACAACAACGTCTTCTACTTCAGATTCTCATGCAAATACTGCCAGGAAAAAGCTGACCTTTTTGAAGAGACCCACTGGAGGTGTGAAACACGATTTTAAAATCAGGTCAGGATTAAAAGAATTGGCCACAGTTGTTGACACCTCTACCATGAATCAATCTGATATACAAAGCATCAATAGGATGGTGGAGTATTATTTTAATGACAATGTACAAATTAGCATGTTACACAGTCCTTTAGATCAAAATGTTGAAATTCTCATGTTCATAAAAAAGAACTACAAATTCTTCGAGGAAGAGTTTTCTGTAATGGTGGATTCCAGTGGGAATGAGCTGATACTGTGTGAATATTATGTTAATACTGATGATGGTAAGGAGGATGAGGATGATAATGACATCTTGAGTGTAGAGATTATTAACAACACTGTTAGCCACCTTAAACCCATTGGTAGCTTGTTTTGTGAGGGCCCAAACAAACCAAGCACTTTAGCCACAAAAGTGGCAGTCAATGTCACAGAACTTTTTGATTTGTTAAACTGTACATGTACTTTTTAATATACAATATAAGGGAGGGTGGTAGGTCCCAAGAGCAATTCCATCTTGCACCACTTTTCTTTTCATTATTGGCTGCATACTATGGAGGGCATTGGTGATGGTCTTTTTTGCATAGACAAACATTATTACTAATTTGCAACAAATTTAAACATAAATAATTTGGTGCCTCTCCAAATAAAATAATTTAAAGAATTATGCAGCATATTTACTTTAGTATAATTCAGTAATATGAACATGGCAATGGAATATGGAAATTATATTCTTTAATGGTCTTTTCTCAGCAAAACAAGACCACACCTCAAGTAATTTTTTTTATCAAGTAATCAATCAAAATCAATTGCTTACCTCTCTTCTATTACATAGTCATACATACTCCACTTCCATTTCCCTGTACTGTCATTGGGCCTCTTATCTAGTTCTTGATTAATAAAAACATTCTTTCTATGGGGTCTTATATTTTATAAAACTGCCATCCTGTATGCCATTGCCGCAATGTTCAATAGATATGCTATATTCTTTTAAATTTCCATGTGTTTGTGCCACTGCTCTGTTGCTTAGTTTAGCATGCCAGCCTTTGGCCAATACTGGTGGTCAAAATTGACTGGAAATTAATGTTAATGAGTTTATTAATACTGTACGAACAAAAGCAGGCCCAAATTACATGATCTTAGCTGTTTTTATCAATTAAAAAAATCCATATGCAAAACCATAATCAAAACACGTGAGGGTGGTTTTGGTAAAACGAAAACCAAAACTTGATAATGAATTAGAACCAAAATCAAAACATGTGGGTCTGCACACTTCTTTACTTTTAATATATTTCACTTAAAATGAATAACATTAGGTAAAACAAACAAAAACATATATAGAAAATGAAAAAGTCTGCAAAAATATCTTATAGAGGCAATATACAGCATATATATGATGTCATCCTACATTTTTCAGATGTTTCCTAAAAAAAGTAAGACCACCATAATGAATATAATACATATAAATTAGTGTGGTAGCTTTCTTGAAGCGAAAATGAATTGTATTTGCAAGCTCTGTAAGAAATCTTTATTGAGCAAAATCAAACAGCTTACCCTAATGTCTACAAGCCAGCAATGGGTCTTGGTTATAAATCGACTGACATGATTGAAGTAATAAAAAAAGCAATAATTTTAATCATAGTTTACAGTGTATAGATAGTGATGTATAAATAGCTTTCACATGTGCATTTGTGATACAGTATTATAGTAAATAATTCAAAATTAAATATTTCACAGATAACAGAGAGTATACAATAATGAGAGAAATAGTTACTTATATACTCCAATTAATGTGACAACATTTATACTCCAAAAGATATATCAAACTTGCCAGCAAGGATATATAGTACTTGACATGTAACATAAAACAGAGAATTCCCACAGAGGCAAATTGTGTTGTAATTGTAAACTTGATGCCTCCTTATTCTCTAATTACCACCCCATTTCTTTTCTCCCTATTGCCTCTAAATATTCTCCTGCTACCTTTTTGATAACTCTATCCTTGATCCTCTTCGATTTTGCTTCTGCCCCCTTCACCTACAAAATTGCCCTGGCCAGAGTCACCAACAATATTCTCTCTGCTAAATCCAGGGCCCACTTCTCCCTCCTCATTCTCCTGAACCGCTCTATGGCCTTTGTCAACATGAATCACCCTCTCCTACTGTGCACCCTTCAGACCATGGGCCTCTCTTACACTGTCTTTTCTTGGTTCAACTCCTACCTCAACAACCGCTCCTTCTCTGTCTCTACTTCTGAATCCACCTATCTGATCCATCCTTCTTGTGGGCTACTCATTTTTCTATGTACTCTTCTTCTCTGGATGAATTCATCACTTCCTTTGGCCTTCAGTATCACCTCTGTGCTGATGACACTCAACTCTACCTCTCCTCTCTTGATCTCTCCCCTTCCCTCCTCTCTCAGGTGTCTAGTTGCCTCTCTGAAATCTCCTCCTAGATGTTCAAGTGCTGTCTCAAACTCAACATGGCTGAAACTGAAATCATTGTCTTCCCTCCATCTAAAATCTCCTCTCCTCCCAACCTCTCTATCACTGTCAACAATACAACTATCTCCTGTTTACCCTAACTCCTCTGCCTGATAGTCATTCTTGACTCTTCCCTCTCCTTCACCCTCCTTTGTCCCCATGTTCAATTTCTTATCATATTCTGTCAGTTCCAGATACCCAATATTACTCACAAAAGATCATTCCTCTCCCAGGATGCCCCCATTCACTAATCATCTCTCACCTCATCTACTGCAACCTTCTCCTAAGTGGACTCCCCTGCACCCATCTTGCTCCTTTCCAATCTGTACTCAACTCTGCAGCTCTACTTATCTTCCACTCTTGCCACTCCATATCTGTTTCCCCTCTCTGCCAAGCCCTTAAACAAAGCCCACTCCACTTTCCTCACCTCTGGTTACATCATCTCACTACAGAATCCAAGATTTCTCCTGTGCTTCCCCCATTACTGGAATGATCTCCCTCATTCTATAAGACTATCCTCTAGCCTGCAATGCTTCAAGTGAGCAGTAAAAACCTAAATGTTCATAAAAGCATATCTGTTCACCTTTTAACCATGTCACAGTCAACCTCATACTCTTATACTCTTCCATTTTTTCATTCCTGATTCCATCCCTTACACTGGCTCACTCCTTGTTATGAACCCCCTGGAGTGCAGTTAAACCACAAGTCATGGTATTGAATAGTGAATGTAGAATGATGCTTATTGAGGGTAATTACAGATGACATGGGAGTGAAGATAAGCTTGAGAATACAATTATACTGGAAATGTCAAATCTGAAAAATGCAGACACAGGGTATACTGTGAGTCCTGAAAAAGCACTGGTATGAATACTTAAAAATGCAGACACAAATTAAGTCCTGAATGAATAACTAAAAAAAGTTGGTAATCTGTTGAGTAGTATTGTTCCCTTGGCTTGGCAGGCACAGAAACTCAGAGACGTTTAAAACAAAGTCCAGAGAATTGGAGTACACAGGAATAGGGATCCAGAAATCTTTGCATAACCTCAATTGATTATCAAAGGCAGGTTCCAAGCATGGCAGATCAGAGCAAACATGGAACATAAATCTAGGCTTTGGCATCAAACAAGACATGTAACATTAATGACCCAGCAATGAGTGCTTGGCTGAGGCAACCTAAATAGTCATGCCTCAGGTGTGATCCATGCTGATATTAAGTCATAATTACTAGAGATGAGCGGTCCGGATTACCTTGAATCCGGATCGCTCTGAACTTCTAATCCAAGCCATATCTAAGTCCTCGCTAAAGTGTTCCTCGCCAGGCTCGGGTATCAGGTCAAAGCCAAACATCATTCTTTCCAGCATCGGATTCTAACAGGGTTTGGATCCCATATAAGGAGCTGCGGCCAGGACTCGGCATCATTCACTCCAGTCCAGTCATGCTTCTGCATGCTGCACTCTGCTCTACAGTGCCCAAGTGACCCTTAGAGTGTGTCCATCTCTAATGGTCTGTGTCCATCTCTAAGGGGCTGTGCCCATCTATAAGGGGCTGTGCTGCTGTGTGTACATCTCTAAGGGGCTGTGCTGCTGTAGTTGTCCATCTCTACTGACTGTGCTGCTGGGACTATGTCCATCTCTAAGGGGCTGTGCTGCTGTAGTTGTCCATCTCTACTGGCTGTGCTGCTGGGGCTGTGTCCATCTCTAAGGGGTTGTGCTGCTGGGGCTGTGTCCATCTCTAAGGGGTTGTGCTGTCACTATGTCCATCTAAGTGGCAAGCTGTGTCTAATTGCCTTAGTCTATTTAGTCTAATTTATTTACATCACAGTGGTAATGTACTGACTCTGCAGGCCCCACCCACTGCTTTCACAGTGTCTCTATATTTGTCAAGCAAAATACTTTCAAATAGAAAAAGTAAAACAAACAACATTGATGTATTTGCACTGTTCGGTGCACTGTACCCTAGTACTCTGTATTACCCCAGAGAATGTGTGTAAAAGTCGTCTGACACTATGCAGTGTGAGACAAGATGTCAGATTTAAAAAAAAAATTGTTGTATTTGTACTGTGCACTGCACCCCAGTATACTGTATTACCCCAGAGTGTGTGAGTAAAAGCGGTCTGACTCTATGCAGTGTGGATTACCCACCTTGGTTTACTAGAAACTCTCTTGCTTGTTATTGTGATGGTTACTGCAACAATTATGACAGCAGATCCATTAATGACTACTCCCCTATCCACCTTTTATTACAGAGGGATTATCAGACACATCTGTAATCTACTTATCTATCTTGGGCATTACTAACAATATTGCCTAAGAAACACCCATGTAGTATGTTTTTCATCCCTTATTTATGCACTTTTATCTTCCCACTCTCTTTATACAGTACAAATGACTCATTTCCTCACATACAAGATTTATTTCAGAATACACCCTCCTGTTTTTTATAGATTTATGTATAGGTGGGGTAAAACAGGATTCTTTCTATGTGTGGTTGCTGTTTCATTGACATTTTCTTTAATGCCTACTTGATTAACTGCAGTGCTTACACTTATTTGTTAGGTTAGCTTTGTTATTGTAAATGTGTTTCGAGTCGTGCTTTACAAGTTTTCAAACAGCGATTTTGCATTACTTGTATGTGCACAGTGGTAGGGTTAAATGCTGGTGGCTGAGATAGACCTCATAGTCATATCTAGGCTTGCCTACTCTCCCGATTTGGCCAGGAGCCTCCCGAATATTGGGTGCCGCTCCTGGCCCCCCAGAAAGGCAGGCAAGCCCCCCAACATTCATAAACCCTCCCGACCTCCCCCCTCCCCCCAAAATACATTAGAAATCCCCGCAGCAGGGGGGCCGGTGATGCAATTCACGCTGAATCGTGTCATCATATCCCGCTCCCTGCTTCACAGTGCCGAAAATAATGGCATTGTGAAGAGGGGGTGGGCTACAATGACACGATTGCGCGGCCCTAAACCCAGCTCCGCCCCCTCCGTGTCACAACTGTTCAATCCCGGAAGGAGGGAGCTGATTGTCGACAAGTATGAGTCATATCACGTCTGACCAAGATATTTAGTCCTGAGCATGTGAGGGGCCTTGAGGTATTGAAGAAGATAGAAATACTAAGCTCAAGTCAATTAACAGCCAATCTGAACAAGACTCTATTTACTATAGCACCAAAATGCAAATCTAAACAATATCTAATGTAAAGCTTGAGAGGCATGGGAGCTTTATAAAGAGCTTTATAAAATGTATATACAGGAGAGTTATCTTAGCTCTGATTGAATTAAGCAAAATGCAATACATTTTATATAAGGTCTTTGCATTATGCAGTATGCTATTTTTGTGTAAGGTACAGATGCTACATGTGAGGTCTCTTATTCCTGATAGTCTTCACTTTCAGCAGAAATGCTGAGGCATTGAATGAGCACTACCTCCTTCATTTCTAAGTATAACATAACTCCATCAGTATTACAATAAATATTCCAATAAGTTATTTAATTTGTTCTTAAACCTCACATATTACAATTAGTATGTACTCTATTCTGTACTATAATCAAAATGCACTTTCTGTATATCCTTTCTTTTACCCTTGCAATGAAATAGTCAACCTTGTCTTCTCTTATTGAAAAATAAGGTCTATAGTCACACCATCATTATTTATAGTTAAACACGTCTGTCACATCAAGTTATGTACTGTGTGCATTTTTTACCTAACACCTACTGTAATGTGCTCAAACAACATTGCTCGGCATTTTTAACTACATAAGCCTGAAGGCTGAATTTACATTTAGGTATTTCTGCATATATATATATATATATATATATATATATATAATATGAGAGGATATAAGTTCATGCACACAAAGTCCAGTATTATAGAATAATATCGTCCGGTCCCAAGTAATCGTGATCTTTACAATCAGTGCAGCTTCATCCAAAATACCCGTATCTGCTGGAACAAATTTTGTTTATGCAAAGAAAATGGAGAGCGCACATGTTAGTAATATGTCACAAAACTTTACTAACAGAGCATAGCTCACATACATTTCAAAGTAGATAAAATGGCATAACACTCAGCCTCCTCGATCTGCCTGTATCTCCAAGACATACAGCGTCCACCCCGGGGCTGGTAAGAACTCACTGCCGCACGGAAGTCAAGCAGGGCAATCCACACTGGGACCAGCATCTAACGTCACTACATCCTCCATAAGCCAAGCTGCGCCCCAAGCTTAGGCAGCACTCAGGTGAATAACAAGTCACAGAAGCAGGTACATGTAATCAACATTTCGGAGATTTAATTCTCCATCTTCAGGATACAACAGATACAAAAATAATCACTTACTGTTATCACCAGCACCACCCCATGTGAAATCAGTTCTCCAGGCATCAGGCAAGACGACGCGTCATAATGATGTCACAGCTGCACAACCGTCTCTTTGGATATCAGTGTATACAAAAACAAACATGGTACAATGCAGAGCAATATATGTATAGAAACATAGTAACACAATCAAACATCAATATTAGCATGTTCATAATCCATAAGAATATACTGTATAGTATATATAGTGCTGGTGATAAAAGTAAGTGATTCTGTTTGTATTTTGTATCCTGAAGATGGAGTATTAAATCTCTGAAACGTTGATTAAACGTACCTGCTTCTGTGTCTTGTTATTCACCTGAGTGCCACCTAAGCTGTTTGTATACTTTGGACTCATGGGCTGTCTATGGAGGAAGGCACCGGGGGCTATATTGTTTGATTGCTGGAGTGCTGCCCATTCGGACTTTGTATATATATATATATATATATATATATTTATATATAAAACAAGTGGCACTCCAATAATATAAACAATGATGCAAGTGCCTTCCAAAATGCCCTATAATGGCCTCATACAACCAGTCCCAGCAGGCGGCACTCTGAATGAATACAGGGACAACAGGTAAGTAGTGAAAATCACCGACGTTTCGGAGCCTCTTTATTGCTCCTTCATCAAGGTGAGAACAATACAAATACACATAAGACACACATTTATACTCACACATCGTTGCATCAAGTCCGCGTAATGCTGCCTCCCAGGCCGGGGTGCATCCCGATGGCGTCATCACACCACGCCCTCCTCTCGGCGCATAATCAGCATCGGATCCGGAATGGTGGCACAGCCCATTGTTAGCATCACAGTTGCCTCGGCAACACCCGGACTACTAGTGCAAAGATAAAAATGTTAAAACAAATATACAACCATGATGGTCCCTAATACCACATATATTACATCAATATACTAAACACTCACTAAACAAGTAATAAAATGATCAGTACATAATGTTCTACCACATCAAACCTGATAATTATGTATATAGCACATAAGAGAACCCCAATAATAAGACCCCATTAACAAATTGTGGAGACAACGTTAAATTCCACATCCATAATCAAATGATGGCACAATCCCATCAGATGAATGGGATCAACCATCATATCAGCAATAAATGTACAAGAATATTAGTGCAATATCAAAAAGAGAGAACATCAAAACTCAATGCATAATCTGTGGCACTCAAGTGCCGCTGAACACCTTAAATCACAAAAAACAATGAAGGCCCAAATTTTCATTAAGGCCCCGTGGAGCCAAAGATTGTAATCTAAATATCCAAGAAGATTCACATCTTAATAAATAGCGTGATCGATCCCCACCACATATAGAATCAGGTACATGATCAATGATCATGTACTGCAATGATGCCAAATTATGTCCCCTTGCAGAAAAATGTTGCACAACCGGTTGCTCACTATGGTCAGATGAAATTGCTGCCCGAATGGCCGACTGATGCAAGGCCATGCGTTCCCTCAATGTCCTGTCAGTCTTGTCGACATACATGAGTCCGCATGGACAAGTAATGACATAAATAATTAATTTTGTGGTACATGTCACACAATATTTTATTTTAAATTTACGTCCACTATGTGGATGACAGAAGCTGTCTCCCACAGTCAGGGACCGACATGTCATACAACCAAGGCATTTAAAACACCCAAATTTGGGGCGTAAAAAGTTCTTACTGCCAATAACATTCATGTTGCTCACATCAGGCTTCACAATTCAGTTTCGTAGGTTGCTTCCCTTGGTGTAGCAAGGCATGATCATAGTGTCTTGTAAAGTCAGATCAGGGTCCGTGCCCACAATCGGCCACAGTCTTTTAGCTGAATTCCTAACCGGATTACTTAAGCTATGAAAATGATTCACCCAAGGTAACTTTTGTTTAGTATTCTTAGTTACTTTGCTCGGTTTCAACAGATATCCCCTGGGTATTAATAATGCCTTGTTTTTTGCCTGTTCTAATATACTCATAGGATATCCTCTATTAAGGAATTTGTTAACCAGTTTATTAATTTCAACCAATGCAGTATTTTCATCACTGCATATCCTTCTAGCTCTAATATATTGCGAATATGGCAAACCATACTTAAGTGATTTTGGATGGCAACTGCCAAAATGTAGCAAGGTGTTTCTGTCTGTCGGTTTACTGAACAATTTAGTATTCAGTCTCCCATCTTCCAATTGTAAGCTTACATCCAAATAGTTGACAACATGAGCATTAATGTTAAATGTGAATTTTATTGGATTGACCGATCTGTTATGATCGCCCATAAATGATCTAAAAGCCCCCTCAGAGCCAGTCCAGATCAGAAATATGTCGTCTATGTATCTGGTGTAATAAAAAATATTGCCAGACACATAGACATTTTGAAAGAAGATATCCTGTTCAGCTTCAAACATATATGCATTGGCGTAGGATGGGGCCACATTCGACCCCATCGCTACGCAAATCAATTGAAGATAAATCCTATTATTATACATAAAGAAATTTCGAATGAGGATCATCTCCAACAAATCTATCACAAGATCAACATCGGGACCACAATAAGCAGTACTATTACTTATCAACTTCCTAATAGCTCTAAGGCCCTCTGCATTAGGAATCACTGTATAAAGGCTACTTATGTCAATGCTGCACAGGAAACTCCCCTGTGGAATTGGGGGTAACCTGAGCACTTCATTATGAAAAGAAGTTGTATCTAATAAAAACCTGTTCCTGAAAGCAAGGTTGAAGAATATCATCCAAAAATACAGAAACCGCCTGGAACAAAGACCCCCTGGCAGACCTATTATATCTTGATGTCCTTCTGTGACAGCAACACCTAATCTCTCACACAGTTGCTTACAAAACAATTCTGTTGGATCATTATTAAGTAATTTATAGACCGTGGAATCCACAAGTTGTCTTCAATCTCACTCATATAATCAGATAAGTTTTGAGCCACAATCGGCCCGCCCTTATCTGCCACATCTTTATCCAACATCCTAATATAGATCTTAATAGCAGCGTTGTTAGATAAGGGATCAAATTGAGATCTCGGTTGTAATTTCCGTAAATTGACAGGTAATGAATCGGTTAGAGGGGCCGATGGTTGTATCTTGGTTTTATTGCCCTTATAGTATTCATGTAGTTTCAACTTCTGGTAAGACGATATTTTTCTATTTCCCACTTCATGGGATCAAATCTAGTCATCGGAATGTAGGATAATCCGCGGCTCAAAACCCTCTCCTCCAAGGGTGAAAGTATGCAGGATGAAATATTGATTACTGTCGTCTCCGTAATATCGGTGGTCTCCCCACTCTCCTTTGGCCTCGACCGCATGTGTTGCCCACCCCTACAGGTATATCTCCTCGTTCTCTTGGGGGGGGCTCCAAGTCGGTTGCTCACCCTAAAGGGATCCTACGATTGCTGTTATTTACACCACCTCTTCCACCATCCAAATCACTGGTATTATATTGTGAACCATCAGAACTGTCAAATGGCTTACGGAATCCACACCTATCCATACGGCGTGGTTCACTACGTCCATTATTGACCCTGCTTCTGTGACTTGTTATTCACCTGAGTGCCGCCTAAGCTGTTTGTATACTTCGGACTCATGGGCTGTCTATGGAGGAAGGCACGGGGGCTATATTGTTTGATTGCTGGAGTGCTGCCCATTTGGACTTTGTATATATATATATATATATATATATATACACAATGAAAAGGTACGGCACTCAGGATCACAAAATTGTACAAAAGGTGATATATATTAATGTTTCAGTTTTATAACTGTCTTCAGAATACAAAATACAAAAGTGCAAGCTTATCTTAAATACCCATCACCAGGACACCTCATGTGAATTACTCTGCTTCCTCCAGTGTAGCCTCTGCGCCTTGCATCCGACTCCAGTTATTTATTAACAGTTTATTTATTAACAGTTTCTTATATAGCGCAGCATATTCTGTTGCGCTTTACAATTGAATTGTGATGTCAGCACATCCAAATAGCTGGCGCACACCACGTGACCTAACAAACATGTCACCTAGCATCATAAACAACAGGACATACTGGTAGAATCATAACGGCGCACAGTTAATGATTAAATGACAACATGTAGTTACAGAAATATCAGTCTTGTATTAAAAGTTTATCACCTAATGATCATATTACTACGCCAGTCACTCCAGGCTGAAAGGATCATTACTAATTACAACTAGGATAAACTAGTAGAAAAGTGCCTCCAAGCACTGATATCAAAGCAAATGTAAAAAAAATATCTATGTTGAGCACTAGAATTTAAAACGAGCAAGTCAACAACTCAAAATATATACTATAAATCATGAAAGATATGTACCCTCGAAAAAAGTATACTGTCAACAATTAGAGCAGTCATGTACAGTAGTGCAGCAAAAATAATCAATATAATATAATCAATAATATGCAAGAAATTATAGCAATTCATAGTACTACACTACACTAGGGACCACCATAAACAGGTCCAAAGGGAACTCTGGTCCCTACTCATAGGGATACTACAAGTGATATAGAGTCTGCACGTAATACTAACCTAAACATAAGCCAAAAGATAACCTCAACATAAAACAAAAAATGTGACATTCTCATTAATTACCTTTGGCTGTATAACATCAAGCTTAATTATCCATTCTGACTCATGTTTACATAATATTTTATCTCAGTCCCAACCACGTATCAGTGGTGGGATGTGATCAATCATCCTGTATAGTAATGACATCAAAGGATGATTTATCTCCTGAAAATGTTGTGCAACCAGTTGGTCACAGGACAAAACAGATGTATTGTCAAGAGCAGCTCGGATAGCTGAACAATGTCCAGCCATCCTCTCCTTGAACTTTCATTTAGTTTTTCCTATGTAGGATAATCCACATGGGCATAGGATTTGGTAAATTACAAAAGTGCTGTTACAAGTGAGATGGTGATGTATAAGAATTATTTTCCCCATATGGATGTGCGAGAAGGAATTGCCAGGAATTAAGAACCTGCACATAGTGCAGGTGCATCTAAAGCATCCAAAGGATTTATTAGACAGAAAATGTGATGAGACCGAGCTCTTTCTTCAGTTATAGTTGGTTTTAACCAAAAAATCTCGCAAATTCTTTCCCCTTGACTAATAGGGCATTAAGTTAATCTGATCAAGTCCCAGGTCAGGATCAGAAGTAATTAGTAGCCATAGCTCTTTTGCAGTTTTATGGATCAGCGGTGAATGTACATTATATTGAGTGACCCATGGGAGTCTATCAATTTTGCTATTGCTTAATTTCTTACTCAACAGCTCCTCCCTGCTCATTAACAACACTTTTTGTTTAATCACTACAAGCTGACATTTATTATACCCTCTGGAGGCAAACTTGATTATCATCTCATCTAATTGCTGTTCGCCAATTCTAATGTCACTATTGGTCCTTAAGACTCTTATCATCTGGGAGTAGGACAATCCCATTTCAAGTTTTACTGGATGGCAACTCTGATACAGTCATAGAATATTACGATCTGTTATCTTAGTGAATAGTGTCATATCTAATTTATCACCTTGTCTCGATATCCTAACATCAAGGAAATCAATCATTTCCTTGCTCATATTATAAGTCAGTTTCACTGGGCTATCTGAGGAATTATGTGTTTCTTTGAGTATCACCAATTTTTATTGAGAACCTTTCCACAAAATAAGTAAATCATCGATAAAGTAAATGTATAACATGATATCACCACTAATGTTCTGGTCTTGAAAAAACAATGACTCTTCAACTGAAAACATATATGAATTTGCATATGCTGGGGCTACCGATGAGCCCATACCACAGCCCGTAATCTGTTTATAGTGTACCTTATCAAAAATGAAAAAATTCTTAGTTAATATAAGTTCCAATAGAAATATATAGACATCAATATGAGACACAGAAAACAATCCACTGTCCATTAATAATATAGATGTGGTGTCTTCGCAGAATTGAATTCCATGGCAAGTGGATTCCACAAAATTACTTCAGATGTCACATAAAAAAGAAGGAAAAGCAAAGATATTGTGTAATCCTACCTCCCCTATTTAGCAGACACATTGTGTACAGTAAGTGTGATGCTAACTTTTAAAAGTATGCATCAGGCATTGAAAACATAATTTTGTATATATGGGTTAGGAGGGCTCTAAATGCCATGTCCAAAATTACATTTGTAAATCTGGATTCATCCACATGTGAAAGGGGGTTCCCTTTTTCAAATTATGTGGCCCCCTTTAGCATCTATTGTCTGGTGATTACCTGTGATCACCAGACAATATCGTCTAACACTATATGGAAAAACAATCCTTAGATGGGGACATTGTGACCCTGCATATGCCAACATATTTATGGGACTATGATCTATGGCAACAAAGAAAACATAATTGATATTAGTACATTGATGACTTCATTTTTACATGTTAAGATTACACAATAGGCATTTCAATTCTGATGGTAAAGTTGAAAAACACTGCAATTTACTCATATGTATAATAATATAGGTTATGATTTTGTGCATGTTATGTTAGAGGCTAAATCATATGATAATGTTACAACAAGCACATTCTTCAAAGAAATGCATGCCACTAGTTGGCATTTGAACATCTAGAAAAAATAAAGTGGCTTTTCTTTTAATTTCTTCAAAAAAGAAAGGATTGTTCAGATGAAGTTAAATATGATGATAATTGAGAAAAAGAGTGATGCTCCATTTCCAAAAAGACCATTCATTACTGTTCAACTTTGAGAATATGGAAATTTAAATGGTTATTAGTGACCATTGGGGAATAATATTAGAATACCATATTTTAGGTCCACATCTACCAAAAATACCTATAAGAAGGCTAGGTCTCCCAAAACGATGCTAGCTCCTAGTAAATTGATTGTCATAATTGTATAGAACAACAAAACTGGTTGATGTAAAAAAGTGTTTTCTCCCCTATACAATTTGTATTGTGTGTAAGTTTATGAATAAGATACAATTTCCCATGATGTTAGATAGTGATAAAATATATAAATTTAAGTCTTAGCAACACGCAACAGCATATCTACATAATAAACAAGAAAGTGTGTGTGTGTGTGCCTTTATGCACAGTCAAAGTTTTGTACCTAGTTCCAGCATATTGGGCATGGTGGTGTAGTTTGACCAGGATTAGATTTTTGGCTATGTTTGAAGTTTGTCAGGAACATGGAGGTTTACATTGTACCCACCAAGTAGGTCATGGAGTCTCTGATTTGAATTTTTTCTTTAAGCAAATTCACTCAGGATATCTATGTCTATTTTAGCTTTTTAAAATGGTATCTACTGCCTTCCAGTGGTCATTTTTAAAAACTTCCATTTTTATTTAATTTAATTTAATTTATGGAGTTAATGTATTTCAACAGCCAGATTATCTATATTCTAGCAACCAATAGGGCATTATTCTTGCCTATTTTCTTCAGTCAATCAAACCAATTTAGTAAAATGTACCTATCACATAATTAATAATAAATATAGATAAATATGTAAAATATAATATATCTAAATATAAATAATAATATACAGTATAATATATAAAAAAGCCACAAACCAACATAAGTAAAAACTAATTAAATAATTAATATCCTAGTATTTAGAAGACATTTCATGGTCTATATATATTAGGCTTATCATTTTCCCAATATGAAGCACATTCTAATCTAGACATCTATTAATCTAGCCCTAAAATGCAAGAAAAGAAAGATACATAGAAATGTAAGGACACATAAAAACTGAGTTATGATAGTGACACATATTGAAAGGTAATATAAGGAGAATATCAGAGAGAAAGAAATGGAAATAATAACACATGAAAGAAAACCGATAGCATATCAAGTAAATATTGTTCCATTATCAATAGGCATATAATCATATATGGAACATATAAAGGAAAAGGACAAGAACATACAGTTTGTCTCTGATAGTCTCCTTATATTACCTTTCAATATGTGTCACTATAGCTCTTTTATATGTCCTTGCATGTATATGTATATACATATGTGTGTATGTGCATATATATGTATATGTATGCTGACCATACCTATAAATTCATGTGCGTCAGCTCAAATTAATATTAATAACTGTAATATATTTAAATATCTTTTTTATGTACTTTTTTATATATTCCTTTTTTTTATAATGATTCTTATGTATCTCTCTTTTCTGGCATTTAAGGGGTAGATTAATAAGCTTACTAAAGCTATACTATCAGTGTATGGCTGAAACACCTAAAAAGAGAATTCATGCCTATTTGGGATTCAACTAATTAACAGCTAAGAGCACTTAGAATTATACCATAATGAATGGGTGGTGCTTTATATTCCCCACCCTAATACAGCTCAATACTTTGCCTTCTGAAGAAACCAGGAGTGTGCTTTTAACCAGAGAAACACATCATGGATCCACTCTATTATACTGCACAAATACTGTCCATATGGAGTATACACTGGCCACAAATAGTCAACCCTTTTGATATTCCTGCAGGCTGCCCTCTGATACCAACGGCACAATGACCGACTGCTAAAAACACTGCGGGAAAGAGACTGCCGCAAATCCAGTGGAGCACACACTTGAACAGAGGTGTCGCAGCCTTCTGACAAATCCCCTCCACACGAAGAGACAATCCCTCACCAGAATGCCAGCTGTTACAATCTACTGGTGAATAGATTTAACAGCGTCTGGAAAGGCATACGCTGAACCTCCTGCCGCTTGAAGAAATCTTTAAACCTACACGCTATCCCTGCAAGTAAAATAGCCGTGTATACCTACCATATTTGACCAGCTACTAGTACTACACACTGTTTACTATTATTTTTGATACAAATAAGTCTTCTGACCATTTAATATCAACGTGGGACTATTGAAGTTGGAAACACTTCCCGTGACTGTTTACTTTTCTCATTATTACAATGAATTGCGGATTGCTTTATATTTAATAGTGTGGCTGATTAATACTTCTATCCTAATAACACCACAGGATTTAACTACATATGTATGATATATAAAAAGCTTTTAAATGTACTGTATTTATATGCCTGTGCAGACTCTTAGAGATTGATATAATTTGTACGTTGCTAGATATTGCCAGCAGAAATATTCGTAGGCTTGTTATCTGGTAATAAGCAGTTTTTAGCTGATGAGTATTAATATTTCATTATAGAAATATAGTGTATTACTTGTACAATAATTATTTTTACTGAATTCTATATGGCACTCCACTCTTGATTGTGTTACAAACATCACTGTCCTATCCTTGACCTTATTATTTGTACAAGATAGAATTATATCTTTATTCAAAAGAGAGACTCTGTCTAGTTCTACCACTTGTACGAGTGCTTTGTCCTAAAGTTCAATCATGCAGAAGATTTTAGGAGGAAATCCTACATGTCACATTGGGAGGGACAGGTACAGGATACACCTGAACCTGACCAATTAAATATGTTATTAAATTAGGGGTAGGGGGCTGGGGAAGCACTTCTGCACTAGGTTAAGGTTTAAGAAAAATATATATACTTGTGTAATGGCCCCAATTAGACAATTTGTGGTACATATGAAATCATTCTATGGGGGTGCTGCCAAGGACAATAAGTAGGAGTTTACAAAAAAGAGAAGAAAAGGGTATTATCTCTTTGTTGGCGCACATAGAGGATAATTATGTATAAAATCTAACTTTTATGAAATAAATTATTTAAAAAAATTTTTTTCCTTATTATATTACAAGAAAAAATATAATAAAAACATTGAAACAAATGTGTGTCATCAATTGATATTAAATTATTAATAATTCATTTGTCTCTGTGTCCCTTTCAGTTATGTTTCTGAGTAAAGATTCTATTAAATGTTGTTGTCTCCAGTGTCATTAATCATAACATATATTTATATAGTTGAAACCAATTAGCCCTGCATGTACTACCCACAATTGTAGTTAAATATACTGTGTTGAAACTAAACCAAGATATAAATCCCATTGGTGATATTATGCTGCCATCTATTGATTATGGTATGCCCTTACACCTTTAGTTGTTAAATGTAGAAAAGAAACCAGGTTGATTTAATGGGTGCTATATTATGCACAATGTCCTCTATGAGGGCCACCTATTTCTATTCATGGAATACTGTCACATGGGAACATGTATCCAGTTCCTGATACAAATCTTTGTGTCCCCTATTGGGTTAAGAAATAAACAATCAACTGCAGCAATCATATAAATTAATAGGTTTGATAGTCTCTAAGAAGTGTTATATTGAGAAGTGTTGATAACATATCAATCAAAAAGCATTAACATCTGTGCTAAATGGTGTACATCACATATTAAACTTAAAAATGTTAATGCATGCCATTTTCTTCACTGTGATAATCACATTTGCCTATAAACACAGTGGAGGCAGTGCTTTCAAGTGCTATTAACACAACATAGGACACTATCAGCAGCAGGAGCTACAAAACGCCAATAAACTGTTACTCACTCAGACTAACATTACTGAGTGTCCAATGTGGGTTCCTCATGTTCAGCTGCAAGGTTTAATCACAAGTAGTAGTATTGGAGTAGATTATATATATTCACACTATTTACTCAGAGTAACACTATAACATAGTCTAAGTACTAGGAAATCATGTTAATGCATGCCATTTTCTTCACTGTGATAATCAAATTTGCTTATACACACAGTGGAGGCAGTGCTTTCAAGTGCTATTAACACAACATAGGACACTATCAACAGCAGGAGCTGCAAAAAAACGATGTACGTTTCACAAAAGTTATGTTTTTTCAAGGCCTTTTAAATATGTTTCAATGTTTCTATAAATTAGAGGATCTATTAAAGGCTGAGTCCAGAAATTGACTAGATGGTGTTAACCTCCAAAAATATATAGATTTTAAAATGGTGCCTAGAGGACTCAGACTATTTAAACCCTCAATTTTTCATGATGATGTTATTTATCAAAAAGAATGGGATATACTACTTGATGATTGCTCATTGGCTCTAATGAATTTGATTGTGAAATTTCAAACAGCTACAGTACTGTCACTTGAAAGTGAAATAGATGATTTTAATAAATCTGTTGAGCAATTCAATACATGTGAAGGATATGATGAGAAGGATAAAATGATAAATAATAGAGTGATTAGTTATGAGAAACAATTGATTGAGACTAAACAAAAAAAGTTCAGAAGAGATCTGACAGACTATGATAATGACTCAGTCAGAACCTATAGGCTTAAACAAAAAGAGAAGCAAATAGGGAGAAATAGATCTTAGCAAGGTACTAAACAAACAGAGCCAGAAAGAAGTTCAGGCTTTAACCAATTTACTCACCATAATATGTTTAGCCCAATAATAAAAAGCAGAAACTCTCCCAAATACAAAACCCCTTTGGGTAATCATACCAACTATACTCGACAGCAGGTTTGGTTTATTTCCCATTCAACTGAACCACTAGGAATATATCCTACAAGGAAAGATCAGACAGATGACATTACTTTTTTAGGGGCCAGACCAAAATACAACAGAGAAATTAACCACTATCCAAATTCACATTGTTCGGGTCCCCCAAAAAAGAGAAGAGATTCAAGCCCCAAGGTAGGAGGGGAGGGAAGATTAATAAGAGACAATAAAAAAAGACCAGAATAACTGGACAATCAGACCCCCTTTCCAAGATAACTCGGACTGAAAATAACAGTATTTTTAATATTTTCTCTACAAAATTAGATGACTCGCAATTTTCATTGCTTAATAAAGGTCTTAAGTTCTCACCTACCAGTGAACCCAACATATTTGACTTGTATATTGATCTCAATCGGTATATATGTACTTTATGCCTCAAAAGGTATTTTGCTAAGAAACAGCTTAGTCAATCTAAAGATACCTCTGTGCCTGTTATATTGAATGAGGTGGAAAGTCAGTTTTTGTCAATGTTGGAGATATTATGGATAAAGGGTAATGTAATTGATGGGAATGAGTGTACATTTATGAACAAAGAGGTAAAAGATTTTGACAATACTAGATTAAGAAACCCTTTTAGAAAAAAAATCTGAATTTTTTCCCTGAGTGATAGAAGTTATCAAAGATATGTTTTATAGAATCACTTTAGAGGATCTTAAAACCCTCTGTATCTCTAAACAGGGAAGCTCTAGGTTTGCTTCCAATTTATCTAGGTTGGAAAAAAAACACTTAGAAGGTTAACTCGAGATACATCCTTCATTATCAAGGAAGCCGATAAAGATGGCGGTCTAGTAATTATGGATCACTCTCAATATGAAACTGATAGTATGTTTTATTCTGTTCTCTCTAAGGATCCCACTAATGACTTTTTAGTTGAACTTAAAGGTTTATTGAATTCAGCTAAGATGTTTGGAGTCATCTCTAATGAAAACTTTAAATTTCTGCTACCATCATTTCCTGTTATCCCTATTTTTTATTTTTTAACAAAAATTCACAAGTCCCCCACTTCACCCCCAGGTTGTCCCATTGTGTCAGGTATTAATTCACCTACATCAAATTTGACTTTTCACATTGATTTTTTTCTTCAGCCATGGGTGAGCACTCTTAAATCACATTTAACTGATACAACACATTTTTTTAATAAATTGGAACACATTGATTGGCAGGATTCATATGCCTTTTTAACCTTGTATGTAACAACACTATATACACATATCCCACATTATAAAGGGGTGGTGGTCATTAGGGAGTGATTGAAACAAGATGGAGATCTCTCCAATGAACATGGGCAATTCCTCTTGGACTGTATCACCTTTATATTATCACACATTTATTTCTTATTTCTCAATATGTATTATTTACAGGTTATGGGAATGGTCATGGGGACCAGGTTTGCGCCCAGCTATGTCAACCTATACAAGGGAGCCTTCAAGGGGGCCCATGTTTGGGGAGGTGGCTGGGAGGTGAACCTGGTCTGCTATGGCCATTATATAGATGATTTATTTTTTATTTGGAATGGGGATATCACTTTAGCCACCTCTTTTGTTGACACTTTGAATACTAATCTATAAATTTATCTTTCACATCAATGTACAATAAACATCGGATAGATTTTCTTGATATATCCTTAGAGATTAAGGAGAACAGGATTTGTACTTATAACTTTAACAAGTCTGTTAATGCCAATTCTTACCTGCATTTTCGGAGTGCTCATTTTGCCCCTTGGAAGACTAACATGCCCAAGAGGCAATTGATGCGCCTAAGTTGCAATTGTAGTAGCTTAGATATTTTTTCTCACCAAGCAATGGAAATGATTAATATGTTCAAAGAACATGGATATCCCGACTCATTGCTAATGAATACCTATAAAGAAGTGTTAGATATGGATAGATGTACCCTCTTGGATAATCAAAAATCTAAAAAATAGAAATATATGAATAGTACAGAGAATAGGGAAACAACTTTTGTATGCAAGTATAAAAACAGTTTTAAGGAGATTAAAAACATCATCTCATGTAATTATTTATTAAGACAAGACAATGTGAAAAAGATCAGATTGGTTGACAGAAAAACCATCAGGTTTTTTAGATGCAGCAAAACACACTGCACAATGTGTACCCAAATTCCTAGGCATACTAAAGAGGTCCTTATACCAACTAGTAATGATACATATAAGATTGCTTCATTCATTAATTGTGACTCTAAGTATATAATTTATATTTTGTCTTGTCCACGTAATTTATACTATATCGGTAGAACCATGAGAGCCCTGAAGGTCCGGTTCATAGAACATCGTAGAAATATTATCAACAAAAATACACTGCATACTGTTTCACACCACTTTGTGGACAAACATCTTAGTGACCCCACACAATTATCGATTGTGGGATTGGAACATATCTCACATTTAGATCGAGGAGACAATAGACATAACAGATTATGTTGCAGAGAGATTTTTTGGATGTTGAAATACAACTCACTTTTTCCAGATGATCTCAATGAGGCAATTGAACTCAAAGTTGTGGTATGAGATGTAGCAACTCCTTATCTTTATTATTTCTATTATAATATATGCATTTGTTTGTTTTATTTAATGTAATTAAGTTAAATCATTATGCTCTCTGTTATTAGTGAAATAAATCTAGGTTTATATTATTATTTTTCATAATTTTATTTCTGATTCATTATAGTATTATACCTACCTTATATTAGAGAATAATGGGTCTTTGTTTATTAATACATTGGACCCCCGATCACATGACTGGGAGCTGGTCACATGACAGTGTACTAAACTAATAGAAATTGGAGCGCAGGCTGTGTGCTCGGTTTGATCTGACCAGTCAGCTCCTGGTCACATGATTGGAGATGGGTCACGTGGTGACTTATGGGATATGTAGCCTTCCATGTTTATACAGAAGTATAGCATTGGATGCTCTTGAAAAGCATACTCATCGTGTCTCTATGAGAGCCCTTTTCAAGGTCAGCCCTATTCAAAATGCAAATAAATTTTGGGGTATTATATGAGGAATGTTTTTATTATGTGGAGGTTTTCTATGAACTGATTTTATTCTCCATATGCAGCCTAACTTCCAGGTTACGTTGCTTGTCATGTGACATGGATACTCGGCAATTTATGTGGAATATATATATATATACAATGGACAGTTGATTGTGTTTTAATATGTATTACGAGTGTGGATCTGATTGATTAATTGATGTACACATGTGCCACATGTTTTCTGATTAGGAACCATATATATATGCCATTGTGGATCACTTATGGATATGCTCCTGAGGAAGCTGGATACGATTTTATCCAGTCAAACACGTTGAGCTTACAGACCTACAGAGATACTCCTATCCACTCACTGGCTATATTCACTTCTGGACTTTATCAAACCCCTGTTTACTTTGACATCACAACCATTTTCTGGTGGAATACCACAGCCATGAGAATATCTGCATCAGCTACTGCATGTTGCCAAGGACTGTGAATAACTCCATTATCCATGTCGGTAATTTAATTGCTTAAGGGACAATTAAAGTCATGTATCTTTATACAGCCAGCACATGACTGTGTATTATATGGAAGGAGTATCCAGTAAGGAACTACTTAACATGGTTCATCTACACTAATATGTGGCTATTTTAGTAGCATATATTTTTATGTATTTATGCATCACAGATGCTTTTTTAGGATTGTTGCAATTTATTAATTTTTTATCATTGTGATATCAACTGTCAATTGGTATTTGTTTGATTAGTTTCTTATTTAGCAGCGCTGGTATTTTTTTTTATTTTTGTCTATATTGTATTTGGGGCTTACATCCTCTATATGCCAGCAGCTCTCTGACAGTGCTTATGGGTTATTGTGTTTTTGTACAGAAGATTTTCCTGCTTGTGAAAGAATTCTAGGGATGAACAGTTCCTCCTCATCCTAAGGAACTGTCCCTTAGGGATATTTTATTTCCACTTTGTGTGGTTGCTACTCTTATAGTTAAGATACCTATTTTGGTCCACCTCCTTAATGAAAGTCTCTGTGGTGATGCAACTGTCCTCTACCGAGATTGCAATATCTAGAAAATTTATATGTGTGGCATGAATAGTACTAGTGAATTTGAGACCATAAGTATTACAGTTAAGTTAGTCCATAAATTGATGGCTGAATTTAAATCCCCATCCCAAATGAAATACAAATAATCAATATAATGGCCATAAAGGACCAGGCTCGCCCTGTGTCCCACCCAAATGTGCTCTTCCTCAAACTTCCCCATGAACAGATTGGCAAAACTCAGGGCATACCAGGTCCCCTTAGTGGTACCCGTGTCTGTAAAAAATATTGTGACTTGAAAAGAAAATAATTGTGATGCAAAATAAAATGTATGGATGTAAGAATGAATTTTCTAGTCTCCTTTGTGATAGTGACATCCATTGTTAAATAATAATCTATCATTTTTAACCCCAATAGGTGATCAATATTAGTATAAAGCGATTCAACGTCGCAAGTAATCATAAGGTAAGTTGATTTACATTCTACACCTCCTATCAAGTTCAGAAAGTGGGTGGTATCCTTAATATACAATTTCAGAGACTCTATGTACTTTTGAAAGGTACTGTCCACATATGCTGAGAGATTATTAGTCATTGACCCCACACCTGAGATGATGGGTCTTCCCGGATGTGCAGTAAGCGATTTATGATTCTTTGGTAGATAGTAAAATGTGGGGACCACTGGGTACTGTGAATAGAGAAAATTGAAAGTATCTTGTGAGATCACTTTCTCGGTTAAGGCATTATCAAGCATATCATTGAGCTGCTTCTTATAATTCTCAGTTGGGTCCGACTGTAGTCTTACATAGAAACAGTTATTACTTAACTGTCAGTATGCCTCTGTTAGGTAATCTTCAGTATTTAGGAGGATAATACTCCCCTTTTTTCTGCCTGTTTAATTATAGTATTGGGATCCGAGCATAGATTTTTTAAAGCCAACCTTTCTTGTTTACTTATATTATCCATCATGTAACCTTTTTCTGTTTTTTTCACATAGCACTCTGAATTGCTCCATTGTTGCTTAAATAATCTTTCAATAATAGGTCCTCTATACTGTAATGGATAAAAGTTAGATTTTTTCTAAATTTATCTGACCTTACAGTTTGAGGACCTTTATGGATGTCAAATATTTTGACATTTTGTGTATTTTCCGTATCTAAGCATTCCAGAATCTCATCATCTTATCTTCTTCCTTATCAAGGGTGAAAGGAGTTCCATCTTTAACTTTTTTGTTTAGATTTTTATGGCAAAACACCGTTTTTTACTTAGGGTACTAATATAACCATTCAGATCTATGAAATGATTGAAAAGATTAGGTTTTGACACAGGTGCAAAGTTTAATAACTTTTCCAACAGTTTTAACTTGTCATCCATCAGTTCCTTTTACTCTGAATTTAGTATTACATTTTTTGCTGGATTGGCCTATTCCTCTAGTTCCCCTTCTTCTGTATCTCTTAGCCATTTTGAACCCCATTTTTGTTCTAATTTGTTCCAACCTGGATTTCTTTGATACCTGTGTCCTTCCCCTAAAAAATGTCTCTCCTCCTCATATTCTCTTGATTCTACTCTGTTCACTCTTCCCTGCCTGCCATCTCTTCTCTATTTTCTTATCATAGAGTTTGGTCTCCATCTTGGGGAGATATAGTCATTAAATGTCTCAAATATATTTCTCAGTGATATGGGTGTTGATGGTTTGTTTTTAATCGGTTGTCTTTTATTTTTTTTCTCATCAAAAAAATGTTCTCTCCCATAATTGTTCCTACCAAAATTTATTGGACCCTGTTTTCTCTGGGGTCTCCAATTTTTGTTTGACTCATTCTCATTAACTGTAGTTGATCATATCCTCTTATTTCTATTATAGGAACGTACCTCTCATTTATCGTAATCCTGTCTATCTCTGTTTAGTTTTCCATTTTTTCCTTAATATAATCAATATCTCAAATTCTTCAATCTTATTATTTACCTTAGTATAAGTTAGATAATAACATAATCTTTATGAAATCTGATATTTAAAACAAACACTTGCTCCAAGTTTCTTTAAAAGGAAAGGGGGAAATAATAATATATGGATTCCAGAATGACCAGTGAGGTTCCACCTATGTGGAAAAACTATCTGTATCACTTGCAAATGTACAAATAAAAAAACGGTTGAATTTTTCTCATTTGTGATTGTGACCATCGCCATGGGTTCCGGCGATTCATCAAAGCCCCACGTCATGACTTTATGTATTTTGTGTACACTGGATAAAGTGTGTGTGTTATTATAATTCTATATTTCAGGAATGACTGTTTGCGAGAAATGGGTACAGTGTGTCAATATTGGATTGCATAAACTAATCAGAACAGATGGTCAAGTGACGACTTTGAAGACACAGGCCCTGATTCAGAGCCGGACGCTCTGACCAGAGTGCTCGCTCTGAATCAGGGCCATCCTATTTAAATTTTGAGCGTCCTTTTGGACGCTCGCATAGCTGTGGGTTACCACCCAAAGCTTATGCGAGCATCCATGATGATGGTCGTAATGGTCAACACCATCGCGATCATCGGGCTTGCGACGAGACCCTGCGGTAGGGTTTCACTGCCGCAAGCCCTGGAGTAATTTTGGCTCTATCAGAGCCAAAATCACTCCCACTGACATCACTAGTGATGTCAGTGGGGCCGGCCCCAGACAGTAGGCATTCCCATGGGAACACTTCCGTCTTGCAGCCACGCCCCTGGAACGCCCAGCAAAGGGGGCGTGCTGTCACTCACCATCAACAGCACGCCCCCTTTGGTGCAAGACCCGGAGTGACAGCTTGGCTGTCGCTATCCGGGTCTTGCGCATGCGCATGACGGAGTTACCTCCATCGTGCACATGCGATTTGGGTACCATCGACCCGCTTGTGAGTGTCCTGCGCTCACGATCAGGTCTGAATGAGACCCACAGCTTCCTGGATGTAATGTTTGCTCTCACCCTAGGGGGGCTATGATGCAAGTCCAGTACGCAGACACACTGACTGCTAGAAGGGTCATTTGTAAAACCTTAGGCTAGCAGTCTTCTCATCATAATATACCATCAAGGTCCAGGGAGGTATTTGAGTGTCAGTTCTGGTAGTTGTGCTAATTTGCATCTACACAGACCCTGGGAGAACAAAGGAAAGTATTTTTGAGCCTGGAAATGGTAGTGACTGCTGGGGGAGAAGAGGTCATGGAACTATAAGGCCCAGCAGCCCTCATGGCTAGTTATTCACTCTCAGGGAGTAGCTAGAAGCTAAAGGGTGCTACCCATTATGGTGCTTGGTGGACTCTCTCCACCCAGATTCTCTAAGATCTTAGCATCAGATACCTTAGGATTCTGACTTTCTATCCTTGATATTTATCTGTAATCATTTTGTGCATTTATTATTTGTATGTCTTGTTTATTTACCTATTTTTCTTGTAATTTAACCCTGGATATATTTCTCAATAAATCCTAAAACTTTATAAGTGTTATCTCTGTGATCTAATGAATTCATGTGCCTGTAGAGGCCCATGCTATATTTGTGTAATAACAGTGAGTTTAAGTAAGATTCAAGTGTCTGGCGAATGAAAGAGCACTATTTTAATACTCTTAAGATGTGGCAGCTTAGATAAAACCCATGTCACAAGCACCCAGCTATGTCAGAATGGTTTATCTGAGCATTGGCTGGGCACGGTGTCTTGACAAACTGGTGGCAAGCAGTGGGATTTGATATTTTTGCTTTTGTCATAAGAGCTTAAGTGAATTAGCGGTGTTTGCTTCTCAGAAAGTCAGCATCCTAATTCGCCAGAGTGTACGCTCAGTGTTAATATTTTAAAAAGACACACTGTGCACAGTTGATACCTGTTTCCTTCCCTCTCTCTTGTTTTTCTTTTTGTATCTTTTTCTTTGGCAAAAATTTTGAGGTCCAGAATGACCATGGAGAACATGCAGCAAAGAAAGGATGATCTTGTGGTCATGTGTATGCAGAGGAATATTGCCTGGACTGGCCTGAACAAAGATCGACTGGCCCAAGCACTCAGTGAGGCTGATCAGAACCTTGCTGCCGAAGGTGGCCAAACAATGGACAACCCTGCTGCAGAAGCTCAGTCTGTACTGGACCTTGCAACAGATGCCCAGCGGGGATCAGAATCCTCTGCTGGGTCAAGTGAGTCTGCACTGGAGAGTTTCCTTCAAACTGCAATAAGGCATATGAAGGAGGTGGACCCGGCAACAGCCATACAGTTGGTGCAGCAGTACCAAGCAATGGTAGATAGGGAAACTGCAGCTGCAGAGCACCAGGCCAAATGCAAGTTCCAGCTGGAGCTGGCCAGACTCCGTGGCCAGAACACCAACCAAAAACCCGATGAATTCCCTGTGTTAGAGAAAGATGGCAAAGTCTATACATCCCTGAGGGGATTTGAAAGGACTTGCTGACAATTTGTGCTGGAACCCAGAGAATGGGCCAGCTATTTAACACCGGGACTGAGAGGGAAAGCGCTGGAGACATTTGCTGACCTTCCTCCAGAGCTGGGTGGTGATTACAGTGCCATTAAAGTGATTTAACCTCACCCCAGAAGCTTATCGGCAGAAATTCAGAGACTCAAAGTGCAGTCCCTCTGGCACATATTTGGGACTGTTAGCATACTTGTCAACCACAATGCATCAGTGGATTGATGGAGTGAAAGTGATGGACTTTGACAATCTGAAAGATCTCATCCTACAGGAGCAGTTCCTCACACTGTGCCATGCGGATGTGAAAGAGTTGGTTATGGACCGTGACCCTAAGTCATCGCAAGAAGCTGCCAGCCTGGCTGACTGCATAGCAACCAGGGCTCCAGCAGCCAATAAATCATTTGGGGTGACTGGGCAGCTGGTCTGGAAGTAGAGGAGTCCTAGAGGGCTCCCTACATTTGCCCCTTTGATGAAACCAGCTGTGGCTGCATCGTTTTAGGGGGTGAGTAAACTTGTTTTGGGCAATGCCCACAGGTGTTTTAATTGCACCAGGTGGGGCACATCAGTGCCAATTGTCACTCTGAGAAGAAAACAACATCCCTTCCTGAGGGAGGCCCAGCAGAAAAGCATGTTCCAACTGTCCTGTATGCTAGGGGTCCCCATGGGTGGTCATGGGACAAACTGCATGAAGTAGTAGTCTGCGACATGGTATCCATTGGCATGTGTGACCTCTGGGGCTGGTGTGACACTGATACACCCCGATTTGGTGTGCCCCAAGAACATTTTACCAGGGAGAACAATGGCTGTGCAGAGGGTGGGTGGCGTACACTCTGCAGTACCCCTAGCCAGGGTTTTTTTAGACTTGGGGGCAGGATCCGTGATGTTGGGGTACTTGCAGACCTGCCTGTCACAGTCCTATTGGGGACAGATCTAGGGAAGAGGTCTGCTCCATAAGTGACTGACCAACATGTGGCCACTGATGTGCAATTGCTTAACAATAATTTTTCTCCACAGCTAACACCAATGCCTATATATACTAAAGAGTCAATATGTACTGAGAATGATGTTACTGATACCACAGGGACTAACATTTTTGAACTTTACAGGACAGAAACTGAAAAGTGTATTTATGCATGTTCTAGCATAGAACCAAGTAATGTACAGTTAGCTAATGATTTTATGACTGTTGATGCAGTGACTACGCACAGTGCTACATGAAGGGAAGAGTGTTTGTTAGCCCCTGCAGATGTAGAGGCAGCAGCACTGAAAGAGTGTGTTTTTAACCCCTGCAAGTGTGGAGGACAGTTCACTGGTGCAATCCCCCTTCCCTCCTCCCCGTCTCTCCTGTGAGAACTGAGAAGGGGGGTAGTCTCCCAGTTCACTACCCTCCACTGACCAGAATGTGTTTAAAATATGTCTCAACACAGACCCAACTCTGGAGTCTGTAAGGGCTCAGGCTAATCAGATGTGTACAGAAGGTGACTCAAATAGGATATTTTGGGAAAATGGGTTTTTGTATAGGGAGCACTATATCAGCACTGAGCATTCCAATGTAATTATTGAAAAGCAATTGATTGTGCCAGAGTCATACAGGTATGGTTTATTGAAGGTGGCTCATGAGATTCCCCTGGCAGGACATTTGGGTGTGTCCCAAACCAAGGCCTGGCTAATACACAATTTTTATTGGCCTAGCATGATGACAGACATAGCTAACTACTGTCATTCATATCATGCATGCCAGGTGGTAGGAAAGTTGGGTGATTTAAAAAGGGCACCCTTAATACCCTTGTCAGTTGTCTCAGAGCCCTTTGAGTGGGTTGCTGTAGACATTCCCAGTAGCTCTGCAAAGGAATATATTTTGACCATGGTAGATTATGCCACACGGTATCCAGAAGCAGTGGCTCTGTCGTCCATCTTGGCAGATAAGGTTGCTGGTGCCCTTATTGCCATATTTTCCAGGGTGGGGTTCCAAAAAGAGATGTTAACAGACCAAGGTACCAAGTTCATGACAAACCTTATGCAGAGCCTCTGTAAAAAGATGCATGTGGATCACCTCATTATGACCCCAAACCACCCCCAAAAGAATGGGCTCATGGAGAGACTTAATAGTACCCTAAAACAGATGTTGCGGACCTTTGTGGAGTGCCAGGGAAGGGACTGGGAGAGGTTCCTGATGCACCTCATTTTTGCATACCACGAGGTGCCACAGGAATCAACCAGATTCTCACCATTTGAACGCCTATATGGGCACTGCATGCGTGGCCCTTTATATCTGATCAGGGAAGAATGGGAGTGTAAGATGGTTACTTCTGAGCAGTCAGTGGTACACTATGTGCTACAGTTCAGGCAGAAGCTGCAATCCCTGATGGTGATGATGCAGGATAACCTGAAAGCTGAGCAGGCAAAAAAGAAGAGGTGGTACGATTGCCATGTGAGAGAGTGCATACTTGAAGTAGGGCAGAAGGTTCTGGTCCTAAACCTGCTGCAGCAGAACAAGTTGCAGGCTGCCTGGCAAGGCCCCTACTCCATAATACAGTGCATCAATGATGTAGATTATGTAGTAGCACAGGAGGCAGGCCATAAAAGTCATACAGTCTACCACATTGATATGCTTAAGGCGTATCATGACAGGGAAGCGTGTTTTGCAGTTGTGTGTAGCTTGCCTGAGAATGAGCAGGAACTTGACCCCCTGTTAGACCAAGCAGTTCCAGCCCAGGAAGGAGTGTCTCTGACTGAAGCTTGCCAAGGTGAAATGCTGACTGCAGTAGCAACTAGGTCAGCCAGCTTACACACTAAACCCATATCAGGCACATTTTACAGGGAAGCCTGGCAAGACACACCTAGTGATGCATCATGTTAACACTGGCACCCAAACCCCACTGTGACAAGCAGCCTACCGCACCTACCCAGAAGTGTTAGCATCCATGAAAAGGAATATTGATGAGATGCTGCAGCTAGGGGTGAGTCCAAGGTATCATAGTTCGTTGGCAGCCCCTGTAGTATTTCTTCCCAAGAAATGTGGAGGTACCCAATTCTGTGATGATTACAGGAGGCTGAATGAGGCCACAGTGTTCAATGCATACCCCATGCCAAGGATAGATGACTTGCTGGATCAGTTGGTCCAGGCGCGCTACATCACTATCATGGATCTCAGCTAAGGGTACTGGCAGATTCCATTATCTCCTGAAGCCCATGAGAGGTCTGCATTTATCACCCCATTTGGGCTGTTTGAGTTCATCTTCATGCCCTGCTGGCAGGCCAGTAGGGACATGCAGTAGCATACCTAGATGACATTGCTGTGCTCAGCCAGACATTGGAGGAACACCTGAGACACCTTGATAGTGTGTTGCACAAAATCACTCGAGCAGGTCTGGCGATCAAGCCAGAGAAATGCCAGCTTGGCATGAGTGAGGTGCAGTACCTGGGACACTATGTAGGGGGAGGTACTCCGCACCCAGAACCAAGCAAAGTGAAGGCTATCACATCATGGCCTACCCCTCAGGACAAGAAGCAGGTCAGATCATTCTTGGGGACTGCGGGGTACTACCGTAAATTGTACCCAATTACAGTGCCATTTCCAAGCCCCTAACCGACCTGACCCAAAAGCAGCATCCGAATCTGGTCGCAAGGATGGCAGAATGTGAGCAGGCCTTCCGAGCCCTGAAGTCTGCCCTGGCTCAGTTTCCTATGCTGCAGACCCCGGATTTTAAACGCAGGTTTATTGTGCAGACTGATACCTCTAACTACGATCTGGAAGCTGTCCTCAGTCAAGTAGATGGACAGGGAAATGAGCACCCAGTCCTCTACCTGAGTAGGAAACTGCTCCCCCTTTATGGGCATATGCCATGATTGAAAAAGAATATTTAGCTATTCTGTGGGCATTGCAAAAGCTGCAGCCATACCTCTATGGGAGAGATTTCATGGTAATCACTGACCATAACCTACTCAGCTGGTTGAATAAGATTTCCGGGAGTAATGACAAATTGCTGAGATGGAGTCTCATGATACAGCAGTATACATTTACCATCCAACACAAGAAAGGGGCAGAGCACGGGAATGCAGATGGACTCTCCCGGCAAGGTGATGAGGTAGACGCTGTGATAGAGGGAGATAGGTGATGGATGATCCCCATTTTTAGGAGGGAGGTATGACAGTCTAACCAAAACTATGCGGTTCAATTATAGTGTTCAAATAAGCCTAACAGATCACACACATTGATTACTGAATACTATAATCACACTGGGAGCCGAACCCTAACAAAAAAAACAACCCATACACCTGCTTTGTGTAAAGTAAACGGTAAGCTGCTACCGAGTCACTAGGCCGTTTGTTACGCCTAGCACTTAAGGGTCCTACGATACTCTTAACATTTAGATCTCGTGTTATACCCTAAACAAAAACTCACAGTTACACACTCTTTTCCTGCGCAGAAAGATACATGTTAACCCAGTTATTGGCAACACTTGATAATGTAAACTCAACGGCTTTGTTTAAACATGTGGCAGCACAACCGGAAATATGTATACGCTATTGTGTGACTAGTCGCATACACAATAATGTGACTATTATACAACCGTATGACTCTTACCCTTAGCTGCGTACGCACAAGTGCGTATTTACTGCGCGCACAAAAATGGGACTCAGCCATTTACACAATACTGCGGCACCCTTTTTAGCATAAAATACTATGAACAAAGGAAAACAAACTTTTTCCTTTCTTGTCCCTGGATTCTAGTCAGTGTACCTTGACTCACACGATAACGGGTAGCGATTTCTCAGCATCGAGTGGTTGCAGGTAAAGTGCGTGTGGCCACTGTCCACCCTTTGGTGAGCTATCAATAACCATATGTATATCATGTGAATAGATAAGTGACCTCACACTATGAGCACCCAACTAAGGATACTGACCTTAAACCTCTATACGCTCCTTCCTATACCTTTCTTAAACCTGCCTATACCTTCTTAAATTGACTCTATTTGCGTACAGTAAATAAATGCCTTCAGACCTTGAACATGTGTTCCCAAAGCACAAAGCATTATTCAAGCACAGAAAGTTACACGCTGTGATCTAAGTACAATTTAGCGCAAAGAAATTATACAGACCCAAAATACAGTTATACATATGCACGCGCTCTGGGACAAGATACAGGCATCAACAAGAAACCTCTGTCAATCAGCAATCAGCAAGAAGACTCCAGAAGGGGGTCATAACACACATATTTATACCCTTACAGAAATAGACAACACAATAGAGAGGTTTGTTGCGATCCCATTGGTTCCCCATCACGGTGCTTCTGTTACAGGACATTTCACAGTTCGATTCAAATGGACACAGATCAGCCTCCAACAGCTTGTTGTCTCCGTTTTCCCACCTCATGCAAATCTAGGCTGTTGGTTTCACAAAATACATTTTGGTGCTTCATATCTCAACTGTCCATAAGTTGAGAATGCATGTTGCTATCTTCACACCGATGATACCGGAAAGCTGTTGAGAAAGTTCAGATCACCATAACACCAAACACGGCTTACTTATAATGTATTAAACCTTAGATACCAAGTAGCCTTTATTTCACAACATTTGTAATAAATGGATAAAACTTGAATCTTATACTTTAAAGCTAAGGAACCTTTTTATGTGGGTGTGCATTGTGTAAGAATTAGGGGTTTGGGAAAAGACGCTAGATATGTTTATCTGATTTGGGGCAGATGTGCACGCATGCGGCTAATAAACAGCGTTCGCATGCGGGGTATTATGCATTCGCCAATGTGCGACATGTTAACAGCGCAACTGTGCATAATGTGCGGTGTATATATATATATATATATATATATATATATAAAGAAAGAAAAAGCCGGCACTCTCATGCTCCTAAGCATCTTGCGCCGGTGCCCTCCTAAATTACCAACCCTCAAAAAGGGATGGAAAAACACAAAATGTAGCGAACAAGGCGGCACTCTGGCATCTTAAAGACATGCGATGGACCCCAAAAGTAATATCAACGTTTCAGAACACTTTACTTGGGTTCTTTCGTCAGGATACAAAAGATACAAAAAAGAAACATACCTTTATGCTTACACCACGTGAACATGCCAGCACAGCTTCCGGTCAGGAAGTTGATTGACATCAATTAAGTGAACTCCCATCACCAAACGTACTGAATATATTAAAATAAATACATCACTAATCATAGAAAATAGTTACATATCGAAAACATCAATGTTGCAATATATCATGTTATTCTTAGAAATTCAATTACTAAACAGAAAGATGATTTATTAAAGGAATGTCAGAAGTAAATTATTAAAGCTCAAAATTAGCTACAACTGTCCTTTAGCATTAATTAACCATTCACTTAATTAATCTTATGATAATGGCAACAGATAACATGTTAGTTAATTAAACAAAACCCTATATAATCACAAAAAACATATGAAAAAATATGTAAACTCTTTTGAAAATATAAATAAGAAGCACAGGTACAAAATATATGTAAGAAAGAAAACCAGCTATCAATGCAGAAGCGCTTGCCGCATGCATTAACCCATGGCTATCAGAACTAAATCTGAAAAAAGGCCAACATAATCCCTGTAACCATACCAATAAAGCACAAATCCGTGACAAATAGTGCAAAATGGAATAAAGTGTATCTCATGCAATATAAGATGGAATAAACTATGTAGCACTAAGACAGTTACATCGTAACAACAACATAACCTGTCTGTGTGTTAGATAATGTAATTAGCTCAAGAAATTATCAGCAGCTTGGGAGCATTCGTAACACATACTAATAACCCTTAATAAATAACAGACATAAGAAATAAATAACATTATTAATGTAAGGCTGTTACATACAGTAAAAAAGCCTAAAATAACCAGCATAATATTGTAAGAAGCACAAGGATAGGATGCAAATAATCACCAAGAATCAAGGAGAAAATTTCTCCTGTAACAACCTTAATGCCAACAACATCAATACATATGACAAAAAATCAAAGAAATCACTGTAATCCTAGTTGTTCATTAAGGCCAAAGGGAGTTATAGTATTTAACCTGTAGATCCATTTGGATTATAGTTGTAGAGTAAGCAACGTGATCGGTCACCTCCTCTAGATAGGGGGGCGACATGATCGATGATTTTGTACCTTAATGTAGCCAAACTATGTCCCGCTGTTAAGAAGTGTTTAGCTATGGGCTGATCGCTATGCCCCTTTTAGAGTGCTGATCTTATGGCACTTCTATGTAAAGCCATCCGCTCCTTGAACATGCGATCAGCCTTCCTGATGTAATTAAGACTGCAGGGGCAAGTAATCATATAGATTACTAATTTCTTGTACATGTAAGAAAATGTTTTATGAAATATTTTTTACCTGTCAACGGATGGAAAAAATTATGGCCCTGATTCAGAGCCGGACGCTCTGACCAGAGCGCTCGCTCTGAATCAGGGCCCACCTCCATTAAAATGGAGCATCCTCCTGGACGCTCGTATAGCTGTGGGTCACCACCCACAGCATATACGAGCGTCCAACAAGATGGTCGTGATGGTCTTGACCATCGCGACCATTGGACTTGCGAGTGAAACCCTGTGGTCGGGTTTCTCAAAAGCAAGCCCTGGAGTGATTTTGGCTCTATCAGAGCCAAAATCACTCCCACTGACATCACTAGTGATGTCAGTGGGGCCAGCTTCAGACGGTAGGCGTTCCCATAGGCAATCAACATCAACAGCATGCCCCCTTTGATGCGAGACTCCGAGCGAAGGAAAGTCCTTCGCTTGCCGGGACTCGCGCATGCGCACGACGGAGCTCCCTCCGTCGTGCGCATGTGCAGTGGGGAACATCAACCCACTTGCGAGCATACTGCCGCTCGCGAGTGGGTCTGAATGACCCCCTATTTCCACTAGCCACATATCGGCAAGTTAGACAATCTGGGCATTTAAAACATCCTAATTTGTTTGAAGACAACCAAGTGCTCTGAGTTTTAACAGGGTCAGTGATATCTGATCTTACTAATATATCTTTTAAATTCCTGCCTCTAGTATAGGACGGCATAATAGAATTACATTTAAAAGATTTCAAATCAGGGTCAGATGTAATAATTGACCAATGTTGCTTGATTTTCCGATTAATGTTATTACTTAATGGATTAAAATGATTAATCCACGGAATTCTTGATTGGTTTTTAAACTTGATACTATCTTTATCCGAAGGTGACAGTAATTGCTTTTGAGGAATAGCTAAAGCATGATTTTTTTGTTTTAATAGATCTTTTAATGGATATCCTCTCTGCTGGAATTTTTTTATCATATTATCCAAATGGATAACCGCTGTATTCCTATTACTTGTGATGCGACATACTCGTAAAAATTGATGATAAGGCAGTCCTGACTTCATGCTAGTGGGATGGCAGCTTTTATAATGAAGCATCTTATTCCTGTCAGTTGGTTTAGAAAAAATTACAGTCTCCAATTTATTCTCTGTTTTAATGATATATATATATATCTAAATAATTTACAGTATCAGCACTGATGTTCCAAGTAAATTTTATAGGATGATTTTCAAAATTATGTTGTTCTAATATTTCAACCAATACATTGATTGGTCCTGACCAGACGATCAATAAGTCGTCTATATATCTTTTGTAGATAAATAAATTCTTAAAAATATCCAACTTCGAATTGAAAATATCTCTCTCAACAACAGCCATGTAACAATTGGCTAGGGCCGGAGCCACGGCAGAGCCCATAGCACATCCGGAAATTTGTAAAAAGAAATTCCCGTCAAAATTAAAATAATTTTTAGTCAGTGTCATCTCCAACAATTGCATGAAACATCAATGTCAGGACCTTGGTAATATTTATTGTTACTAATCAGATGTCTCACTGCCCATAGGCCTGCCTGATGTGGAATGCTGGTATATAAATTTTGTACATCAGCAGTACATAACCATAACCAGGACGGCAAGGGAACACAAGCACACAAGATGTTAAGTAAAGCTGTTGAATCTTTTAGATATGAACGTTCTTGCTGTACAACGGGTTGTAAATATTGGTCTAAAAAGACAGCCACAGGGTGAAAAATCGACCCCCTGGCAGAAATGATTGGTCTGCCAGGGGGTTTTACCAAAGATTTATGTACCTTCGGCAAGGTATATAACAACGGAATTTTAGGATGAGAAACAAGTAAACAAGATTTAATTTCCATGGAAAGAAGACCATTGTTCACTGCATCAGTCAATAAAGACTCCAAATCACATTTGTACATCATTGTAGGGTCCCCAGTTAATTTCAGATACACAGAAACATCAGACAACTGCCTATAAATCTCTTTTCTGTAATCCTCAACATTTTGAATAGTTATCGATCCTCCCTTATCCGATGGGCGAATTACGATAGATCTGTCATTCTTTAATTCATTAAGAGCTTGTAATTCCTGTTTACTCAAGTTGTTATAGTGTTTAGGATTTTCTGCCAAGATGTCAGGAATTGAATTTTTTAATAAACGACAAAAAGTCCTAATTGATGGATTCACCAATGGTGGATCAAATCTACTCGCTGGTTGGAGAGCTTTTAATTTTGGAGGTATTACTTCTATATTTTCTTTATTTTTACATTTAGGTTGTTTGTCAAAAAATTCTTTTATACGGAGTTTCCTGTTAAGCTTATAATTTTCAACTTGCCAGGAAAAAGGATTAAATTGTGTTGTCGGTACAAATGATAAACCCAAAATTAAAACGTTTTTTTCTTGCTCCGATAGAATTCTGTCTGAAAGATTAAATATTAAGCATTCTTCGTAAGGGGGGGCTTTCGATGCGGACAACTGCCTCTCATTTTGTTTTGCCCTGCGTGTAAACCGCCTCTGGAACTGGCAGGTGTTTTGCGCGTGGAAACCCCTAAAGGGATGTATCTTTGAGTGGGGGTATTCTGCTGGTCAATATCGCTATTCTCGATGGATTCAGCGGAGGACCCAGAGTCAGCTGTAAAGCAATGATATCTCTTCTATCTTGATGCACGAAAGCTCTCTCTCTGGCCTGTGAGCCAGCCATACACCTGTTGTTTCTCATAGTCTTGATCCACTCGAGTCATCTTATTCTTTTTAAATTTAATCAGGTCATTGGTGTATTGTTCCATTTGTTTGTTGAACTTCTCCATCCAACAATTGTCAGTATCCATTAATAAGGGTTCTTTATGAGTAAGCTCAAAAGAAGCTAATTGTTCTCGCACAGAGTGTAATTCCTTCGTACTTTCTTCTATAACTAACAACATGAGATCAAAAGAACACTTATTTAAAATCGAAGTCCATTTTTTGCAAAAAGCCAGGTTGTGTCGTCCAATTGTTGGAACATTTTTCACCCTGAATCCACGTGGAATCTTTTTATTGCGGTGATATTCAGATAATGTAATAGCGTGGTATAAATAATCAGTTTCTCTCCGTTTGATTTAACACCACTCACGAAAAATATCTTCATTGTTAGTTGGTTGTTTGTCCTGTAATAATTCTTTGTGCAAAATATCAAGGGCTTGTTGCTCCGTATAACTGAAGGTTTCTCCAATCTGTAACTGAATCCCCTCAGATGAATCCTCTAAATTAGCCATGAAGACTTGTAGATAAATTCGTTGTTTAACTGATGCTGCGTACAGCTAGGTGTAAAAGATGTAATGAAACACCTTGTCAGCACTGCCAGAAAAAAGTTCCGGATGAAAGCAGTATAATTTACTGGGGCTAGGTGCCTTGCTGTAGGATAGTGGATCACGGTTAACCACATCCTACAAATGTCCAAAGAAAGAAAAAGCCGGCACTCTCATGCTCCTATGCATCTTGCACCGGTGCCCTCCTAAATTACCAACCTTCAAAAAGGGATGGAAAAACAAAATGTAGCGAACAAGGCGGCACTCTGGCATCTTAAAGAAATGCGATGGACCCCAAAAGTAATATCAACGTTTCAGAACACTTTACTTGGGTTCTTTCATCAGGATACAAAAGATACAAAAAAGAAACATACCTTTATGCTTACACCACGTGAACAAGCCACCACAGCTTCCGGTCAGAAAGTTGAATGACATCAATTAAGTGAACTCCCATCACCAAACGTACTAAATATATTAAAATAAATACATCACTAAACATAGAAAATAGTTACAAATTGAAAACATCAATGTTGCAATATATCATTTTATTCTTAGAAATTCAATTACTAAACAGAAAGAGCATTTCTTAAAGGATTTCTTAAGTGAATGGTTAATTAACGCTAAAGGACAGTTGTAGCTAATTTCGAGCTTTAATAATTTACTTCTGACATTCCTTTAAGAATTTACTTCTGACATTCCTGTTAATTATCAAGTACAGCAACTGGGTAGAAGGCAAATAGAACAAGTATATCACATCAACCTGTTAAAGCTGTAGGTAGAGGAAACTCTGATGCTAATGTTGAGAGCAGTGAAAACTGAGGATTGCTTAGTTCCCATAGAGTCTTCTGTGACTTTGACTCAAAAACAACAAGCAGTGGAGATGGTAGATTGGAATAAGGATGTTTTTTAACTATACCAGGGTGTACCAAAATAATTGAGCATTATATTGTTACTCAACCAAGAGTTGTAGTTAAGCAAAGACTGTATAGAATACTGGAAGCAAGAAGGGCTGCAGTGAAGTGAGAGGTGGAGGACATGTTGCAACTTGGAGTAGTGGAAGAATCCACAAGAGAGTGGAATAATGCCATAGTGCTCATGCCTAAATGCTTGGGAACCATTCTCTTCTGTAATGACTTTAGAAAATTAAATAAAGTCTTAAGGGGCCTGTTTCAGACCCACACACTAGATGAGTTTGCACGCAGCCACCAGCTGCTAATGTATGCAAAAAAAGCAGTGTTCGCATGGCAAGACATTAGTATGCCCACTATGTCTTAGCATGTGGTGGCAGATTGTTCGCACATGAGTCTATGATGCCCCCTTTCCCTTTTCAGCACACATCATCTCCAGGAAGTGTATATAATGATCGGTAACATCGAGAACCATCAGAGGCATACGCAGTGCTTGTGGTTGACGCTACCCTACCGCAAGCACCGTGAGTGCTTCTGTGCTGATGCTGCCTTTTAATTACAGTATGCATGCCTTAGAAATGGCGTTTTGATGCTCAGACAGGACTTTCCCCTGTCACCACCCACAAATGGCACATTCTGTCAGTCAAACTAGCGAGCAGTCTGTGTGTTGTGGGCAATCACTTCCTGATAGCAATGACTGGCTCATGCATGCACACTGTGATGTGTACACATGCGCAGATAGCAAAAATTGGTCAGCAGCATGCAAATGCAGCCTAGCAAGCAGGTCTGAATCGGGGCCTAGGTTCAATGCCATTGCAATGCCAGAGATGGATGAACTGTTGGAGAATTTGCCCAGTTGCCAGTATTTGACTACCTTGGATTTACAAAAGGGTACTGGCAGATACTGTTCACTTCCTCAGCCAAACCCAAAACAGACTTTTCGACACCAAAAAGGTTTTTACAGTATAAAATGTTTTGCTTGGCCTGCATGGGGCACCAGCCACATTCCAACAGGCAATGGACAGATTACTTAAACTCCACAGAGAATATGCCACCGCTTACCTCAACGACATAATTGTATCTAGTCAAGACTAGGAATCCCATCTCAGGAGGAGGCTGTTCTAACATCTTTGAGATACCATGGTTTTACAGCAAAGCTGGACAAATGTGCAATAGCCATGTCAGAGGCCAAGTACTTGGGTTATGTGGTAGCACAAGAGAACATAAAACCTCAGGTGGATAAGGTAGAAGCTGTGAGAGAATGGCTTAAGCAAGAAAGGAAGTCTCACATATGGACTTTTCTGAGTTTAGTTGGTTACTCCCAGCATTTCATTCAAAACTTTGCCACTCAGACCGCTACATTGATAGACCTCATAAAAAAGAATAAACCAGACAAGTTAGATTGGTCTTAATCCTTGGAGGCTGCTTGGCAAGATTTGAAAGAAGCTTTATGTATAGCACTGGTGTTACAGGCACCTAATTTCAAGGACAGGTTTGCTTTGGAAATGGATGCCTCCGAGACAGGTCTAGGGGCAGTGTTGTCAACGAGGGTGAAAGATCAAGATAGTCAGGTTCTTCTCCTCAACCGTAAACTTCTCCCGAGGGAGAAAAAGTTTGCTACAGTGGAGCAAGAATGCAAAGCTATTAAGTGGACAGTAAAGGTCCTCCGGTACTATCTACTCGGTAGGGAGTTCACTCTGGTCACTGACCATGCCCCACTGCAGTTAATGTCTATGAATAAGGAGGTAAATGCCAGGGTCACTTTGCAGTAGACCATAGAGCTGGGGCTCTCCTTAACAATGCCAAAGCCTATCATGGAAATTTGCACTGCATAGGGCAGCTGAGTCACCAAAGTTGGTAAAGCTAAATAAGTGGGAGGTTGGAAAAGGAAATTTTTTTTCAGTTTAAGGGTCCACTTCACCAAGCTTTGTGAAGCTAAGGGCAAAGGTATGTGGCAAAGAGAGTTCTTTGAGAAAAACAAGCGTTATGAACATGCACAGGAAAATAATACTTTATATATTTATTAGTCTAAAACCAACCAATGTTAATATATGTACAGTAGGACAATTCCCTGTCATCAAAAGAAGAGGTTGGTGGAGCACCATAGAGAGTAGTACAGTTAACTAAAAAAACTAGAAGGACCCTAAAATCAGACCAACTAATGAACGCTCGCTTTCTGGTGCGCTCTTTTGTATCAATAATGGGTGAAACTAAAAACTTAACATTTATTATACTCATTTAAGGTGTTACAAAAAAGTGTGATATTGTTCATATATAAACACAATGTTCCTATATATGAAATAGATGATAATGGTAATGATTCAGCAAGGATCACAATTGGAAAGCTGCATGCATAAAGCTCTGCAATTAGATATGACTCCCTGCTGCATTTGCAATGACAGCACTGCAACAGAGGTCACATGCTGGGATTACAATCATGACCATCGAATGTCATGATGGTGGTTGGCACCGGGCCGCCAGCCAGCTGATTAAGCCTAAGCTCACTCAGGCTGGCCGGCTTGTGAGCCCAGGACACTGCATCATTCCATGCAGTCCCTGGGCTTGCCAATCCCAGAAAATTGGAGTGGCTGTTTCAGGGAATGGTTGCTGGTCCCATCCACACTTCTTCCTTTAAATGCCTTTGCCTGTCAATAAGGCAAAGAAGGGTCTGCGTGCAACTACGAATGACCCTTTCTGCACACTCGCAGAATGGGTTCTGCATAAGTGCAGATTCCTGATACTCTGGAGTCTGCGATCAGCAGTGCACTGCTGAATCAGGATCAATGGCCCTCATTCAGAGGCACCCGCAAAATGCGAGCGGTCGCTCTGAAAGTGGGCAGCAGCTTCTCTTTTGAAGTGAGGCCTCCTGGTCGCTAGCTAAGCTGTGGGTTACCACCCACAGCTTTTGCAACTTACCAGGTTGATGGTCACGATGGTCAAGATCATCGCAACCATCGGGGCTTGCAACGAGACCATAAAGTTGAGTCTCGGCAACTGCAAGCTCAAGGGAGCTTCGTGATCTGATCGAGCAGGAAGCTCCCCACTGACATCACTGCTGATGTCAGTGCGGCCACCCACAAAATGGCATACATTCCTTAAGGAATGCCTCAGTTTGTGAAACCACCCCCGCGCCACGCATACAAAATGGGGCGAGCTGTCGATCACCATCGACACCCGCCTCTTTTGTAGTAAGCACCGGAGTGAGAGTATTTCTCTCTTGCTCTGGGGCTTGTGCATGCACAGTGCGGCCACTGCGCGTGTGCAGAGCCTAAACATCAACCCGCTTGCGAGCAGGTCTGAATGAGGTCCAATGTCACTCAAATAATTGCTCTGGATGAATTTTGTAAACATATGTTGTAAACAACATTATATTATTCAGATCAACAAGAATCCTAGGATCCCAATGTACTGTTGATATGGGTACCAAAATAGCAGCACTTGTAAAAATATGTAAAACTCAAACATCCACAAACAGTAGTTGCTATTAATTTAGTCGGGAGACCTAAATATTCTCAATTCCTCCTACTGTGGTCTATGCCTATACAGTGAATCAAAGGAGGTTTATATGTCTCCTCCAACTAGTGTATGTAGGGAGAATGTAGCTGAAATATTTTTGACACTGTGCTTAACTTAAAGGTTAAACAATGCATATAAGTTATACAATGGATATACTACTCCACTCAAAAAAATGTAAAACAAATCTAGTACAAATATTAAATGTAGGGAATAAGTTTAAACTAAAGTACTCTGCTCAGGTATATATAATCAATAGATATCACAGGATAGTGCAAGCATCTGTAGCAGAAAAGGTAGGGTGTCTACAGAAAAAATAATCCTATCTAGGTGGGGATAAATGTGTCGTCATAAATCAATGCTATAATAAAGTTGCCTAGGGGCCTATTCACACACATGCCTACCCACTCAGAATTTGCAGGAGACTCACAATTTTTTGGGTAACTCCCCGCACCTCTGGAAGGGTAGGTAGTTCTCCCGCATTTTGCCCACTTCCTAGTGAAGTGGGCAGATTGGATAGAATTTCTGCAGTGATAGTGGGTCCCCAAATAGGGGGCGGGGCTTAATGATGCACTTCATAAAATGAATCGTGTCATCTAGCCTGGCCCCCTACTTAAATTTGTGCCAATTGCATCAATTTACCACAAAGGGGGTAGGGCTTAATGATGCACACTGTCAGGCCCCGCCTTCATCGCAACCCGCTTTCTTCTTCTCCCCGGGCATCTCCTGGGAGGAGAAAAAAAAGGTTGGCAAGAATGCCTATTCATCATTACATAATTATCACTAGTGGTAATTATATTTTAAACTCATGGTTCCCTAACAAATGTATCACTTACGAAAAGCCGATCTGTTTGCAGAGTCAGCTTTTCATAAAAGTGATAATTTGCCCCCTTACCACAGAGGTATCCATAAGGATTACCTCACTGCGTGTCTTTCCCTCCCACCTATCCTGCTGTCAGCATCCATCCCAGCTCCCCTTCCCCACACAGCCCATAGTGTCTGACCCCTCCTTTCCCTGTGGCCACCAGTGTCTGTCCTGGCCCACACCAACCACTGCTGTTGTTGTGTTGAACTCCCACCACCTCCCCCACTGCCAGTGTCTATCCGGCCCCTCTCACTACCCCCCCACGGCCACTAGTGTTTCCCCCCACCATGGTTGTCTGATTCAGCATCCAAACTCCCCCCGCCCCTGCAGGTGTCCATTCTGGACAAAAATATCCACTGCAGCATCGCGTATGTCAGATCAGCATCTAGTCCCCGCCCCCTTACACTGCACCCTCTTACCTGTGAGTCTTCTGCCACTGGTGTCCCAGAGCACTCAGCTGTCTGTAGTGCCCCAGAGCTCTCAGTTCTGGGGCTCTGCAGTGCAAACAAAGCAGGAGGGTTTTCAATAGATCCTGCTACTGGCTGCAGTAGCTGGGCTGCCATGTAAATCCTTACAGGCTGCTGCTTACATGGCAGCCTGTGAAGATTATCAGGGGCTGTACACCATCTCAGGGTGGCGTACAATTTCCCAGTCTAGTTCCGAAAAAAAAGCATTTTGGAACTTGATAAATTTCATAATTTCTACATGCCTGCGGTACAAGAATGATGAATGGGGCTGAAACTAAATGTATACAAATTTAGGTGAAATTATTATTTTACAGCAGCTTTTGTATAAATTAAGTTATGATAAATAGACCCCTTGGTCCCCTACATTTGTAAGAAAATTGTTCTTAAAAAAAAGCATGTATAAATTGCTGTAGAATACCTCAAATTAGATGTAGAATATGTATGTGGCCTACTCAAAATAATGGAACCATTTCACTTGACATAGCACAACCAAACTTAATCTGCGGGGATACAAATCTTATGTATCAGCATAGAATGAGTACAATATCTAAAAATGTGAGTCTCCTTCAAATAGGGATAAATATATTAACATAATTCACCCACAGTAATTTATTTGCCAAATCCCTTATATATTTCTAAACTTTACACTCAAACAAAGTTTACATAGCTTTAAAGATCACATAAAGATACATAGATGATATCTGTAAATATGTCAATATAATGAGACAGTCATAATTAATATAGCATAAAATACATTTTAGTCATGAGCTGCAGATAATCAGAACCTACTATAAGTCACACTTACATGTAAAGAAGATAACTACACACACTATCAATATAATGAGACATTTAGGGGTAATTTTACTAAAGTGAAAGTTTTTATGGGCGCCACGATCCCAAATGGATGTAAATGCAGAAAATTATTATGAAAATGTATTCACAAATAAATCACATAAATTAAAGTACAATCCAAATACTTCCCACAAAACTGTATAATGCATAAACAATGAAGTACAAGTGTTCCAAGAACTCCAAAGTCTCTCACCCTCTGATGTAATTGTGATGGGCCTATGCACAAGCAATGCAGGTCCCAGGTGAAGCACCTCAGCACAACCGCAATGAGCTTCGATGAAACGGTGAGGATGCAGCCTTCAAATATCGTCCTCTCTGAATAAGATCATGCCATCCAAACAATGCATTTCAGAGCTATACATTTCAGAGCTATCTACAATTCTGACTTGTTCTTAGTGACCTATTTTTATAATGTGTTTTTATAATATATTATAATATGACATATATACATTTACAAGTTTTAATATTTGAAAAATTTATAGCATTTTTTTCATAAGTTGCATGTACCTTATGGAAATTATGGAGAGTTCTCCACTTCCGGTAATAGGGATGGGTCTGGCTGGAATACTAAGTACAGAATATCAAATAGGTAATGGAAGGTAGGGGATCATGCTGAAATATAGTCTCAGAGCCTAAACAACCAGTGCCGTTAGGTTCATAGAGCTCCGGGAGGTGAAGCGGAAATATTCAACAAAATGGCCACCATTTGGAAAACAACCAGAAGTGAGTGAATGGAATGCACGTGTCTGTCCCATGTGGAATGTTACCGGAAGTTAACGAATGTAATTCATGCGTCTCTTCTGCCGGAAAGAACTAGGAAATTGGAGGGAGATTATTGCTTTGATTGCCTTATGTAGGGGTATAAATAGCCTGGAGTTACACAGTCATGCCATCCAAGCCTGATGAAGGAGCATAGCTCCAAAATGTGTTGTGTGGATGAGATGATCTGATTCAGAGAGGACGATATTTGAAGCCTGCATCCTCACAGTTTAATCTAAGGGCCTGATTCAGAGTCGCTCGTTAACAGCAGTACGCTCGTTGCGTTCCGATGTTGAGAAAGCGCGCATGCATCGGTGTAACACTGCGCATGTGCGTACGGCATATTGCGAGTTTTTTTGGTCTTGTTCGTTAAATAGCGTACAGGAAGTGACATGTCAAATGTGATTGACAGAACAGGGCATTTTTGGGCGTAGACGGGGTGGAGATGGAAAAACGCAGGCGTGGCGAGGCATTTTTGGGGCGTACATACATTATCAGATGCGAACGTCAAATGTGTTCGTACCAACTCATACGTCACTGGATGATCCTCTTTCCGTTCAAAATGCTCGCACAGCTTAGGGTCTTTATTACTCGACCACATTGGCGATGGCCTTCTCCTCCGTCCTGGCCCTCCACGATGTTGCATCGATTAATCACGGCTTGTCAGAAAAACAATTAGTGTTGTATTGAAAACCGGCTTGGAATGTGTTTTGAAATCAGTTTTTAGGGTTAGCACAAAACCGTACGCAGGTGGAAATCATAGCTGCTAATGTCAGGATTACACAATCAATTAGCGTACATTTGTTGGTGTTTTTTGTTTGGTTGATATTTGGTTTTTGGCCTATTGTAACAATAATGTCATCATGTTTGTGTGTTTTTTTCCATTTTGCTTTTGCCTGGAGAATTTGCATCCTTATGTAAATTTTAAAGTGTTCTTTAAAGAGCCCTTTTGTTTTTTTTTTCGTTTAAATTTTGGGGGAGCTCGTTTTTGCCTTGTGGGCCAGGATTAAATGTAAACCATTTCTACAATAATGTCAGAATACAATGTCGAACATTTTAAAAAAATTTATTGGAAAATAAAAACATTTTCAGGCACATTTTTGGCCCAAACATTTTTTCCAGTGTTATTCCCAAAAACATTTTTATTTGTGCAAACATAAAAGGTATAGAAACTTAAAGCTAAAAATTAAAAACAATTCACAAGAAAGGAGAGGTAAGTTTTGGCCAGAAAGGAATATGGGGCAAGCACAGAAGGAGTGTGGGAAAAGTAGCCAGTGCTGTCAACGTTTTTTCCCCTGTTTGGCTGGGGGAGGGAGGGCGCCAGACCGGTCCGGGATGTCATCGGGCTGGCCCGTCCAGAGGCAGATGTTGTGGCCTCTGGACTAGGCACAGGGCTAGGCACATTTGGAGGATTGGCTGATGTTGTGCCAGAGGTGGAGGATCCTGATGTTCCGGCAGGAAGGGAGGTCGGCTCCACCGGCGAACGAGCTGCTTCAATGCATTGGTGATGCGGATGTTGGCCCTGGTATTTTCTGCCAGGGCCTGACTAATGGTCACGTTGGCCGCAGCATTTTGCTCCAGGGCCTCAGCCACCCATACCAGACTGGCGTCCATCCTCTGCAGAATCTCCGTATGGAAATCCGATTTAAAATTGAGTTCTGTGAGGAGGGACACTGCCTGCGAGGGGGATTGCCCTGGACTGGCTTCTTCAGGGTCCTCAGCCGGATGTACTGGTTCCTCCCCTGCAGAGCCAGCAGAAATTCTGCAGCCAAGGCTCCCCTCTGGAGCAGACTCATCTGCCTGTGTCTCTGTTGGCAAAATGAGAAAAGAGTCACATTAGAATCTACATATTGGCACGATAACATTTCAGAGTTGGTGACATCACAATATTTACCTTGGACAACATGAGGAGCCGGAAAGTCTGGCATGTCCGTATCCATGTTGGACATGCCAAACACCTCCACAGCCTGCACACACCCCTGTGCCAGCTCTTCTAAATCATTCAACTCCAATGACACAGGGGTGGGTCCCCCACCTGTACCCCTTGCATGCCTAGCCCTGTCTGCCAGTTTTTGCTTCAGGCGATATTTGAAGTCGGCCCATCTGTGGGTGAAATTGGAACCATTATCCTTTTTTTTAATGGGTTTTGGTTTTAGGGGGGTCAAGTTTTTACTTACCGCCGTTTGACATCCCGGGCTAGAAAGACATAATCACCCACCCTATTGACAGCACTGGCTACCTCCTCCCACATTCTCCACTTCTGGCTTGCACTCATATTCCTGTCTGCCTGTGGCAGGATGTCCACACACTTCTGAACCAAAACCTCCATCTCCTTTCTTGTGAATTGTGGCTGCCTTTTCTTTTTGCCAGCTTTGGCCGGAATACTGGGCCCAGCAGCCTCTTCCATGTCATCCTCCTCACCTATTTGTTTAAATGTTGAGAAATTTAAGCTTCACAACTTGCACTATATTATGTTTCAAATTAATCATTGTTTTGAAATGCCTGAAATACTTACCGGCAGACTGTTGGCCATTGTTTCCCTGGTCTGTAGCCATGTCTTATCTCCAAACAAGAAATACACCAGAACGTTTTTTTTGGCTCGTGACGTATTTATACATGCATCCTTATTTTTCGGCCGCATCATTGATTGTGTGTTCCTATGATCCCTCCTTAATTTGTGTGGGAAACTAAACACTATTTATGGCTTGGGGCGTCTCGAGTTGAGGTGGCGGTTGTTGGTTGTTGGAGGTTACGTTGGTCGGAGTGGATTGTTGGCGGGTTTTGGATTTGGCGTTGTTGGGAGTTGTTTTTGGTTTGTCTTTTTCTTTAATTTTTTTCCGTTCGCTTTTTTTCTGGTGGTTTTTTTTTTGGCGTGTATTTATTTGGTAAGTTTTTGGCCGTCTAACTTTTGTTCAATTTGTGTCTCCTTTTCGTGAATTTTGGCTCGTTAATGTTTCCAATTTTCGCCTTTGTTAGGTTTCTTTTGGCTCTGCCCCAACGACCTTTTGATCCGGATACTTATATATTCTCTATTGGTAAGTTTATTTTTTCACCTGTTTATTAAATGTTCATGTTTTTTTTTACGCAACTTTGTTTGACCTTACACTTTTAACCTTTGGTTTTGTTAGTCAGAAATGTATGAAATAATTCGTGTTTTTATATCTGCGTATTTTTTGACTTGTATTTGCGAACCAATTATCGCATTTTTATCTGTTTCTTTTGTGACTTGTATTTGTGAACAAATTAGCGCATTTTTATCTGTTTCTTTTGTGACTTGTATTTGCGAACTAATTAGAGCATTTTTATCTGTTTCTATTGTGACTTGTATTTGCGAACTAATTAGCGCATTTTTATCTGTTTCTATTGTGACTTGTATTTGCGAACTAATTAGCGCATTTTTAAATGTTTAATGAGACCCGTGAAATTGGTTGTGTTTTCCCTTTAGCATTTGTTTAATAAATTTGGTCCCAAATTGAGGTAGTCTGCGCACTGTCATTTTGCTCTTTGGCCAAATGTATGTTTCTCCCCTTTTATGTTTTGTCTTGCACCCAATTTAGATTCCTAAATGCCCACCCTAAATTGTTGCATTTTTTATTTGTGATTATTTATAGGTTTGGCCAATCATGACAATACCCCGGCATGTAAGCATCATTGGATTGTATCATCAAGCTAAGTAAAATTTCTAATTTTTTTGGGGAAAAAAGCCTTACATTCCAATCTTGCCATTTCAGGTTGATCTTGGTCGGATTGTTCTGGCCATGCTCCCGGAAGCCGACCAACCTCAATCTCGTCCCAGGCGTAGGCATCATAGGCGTGCAAGGCCCCAGATATATCGAACACGTGTCACCCTTTTTGGAATGCTCGATGATGAGGTGTTAAGACGCTACCGTCTTCCGCCCAAAATCATCATAGACACTCTCTCATTAATAGAGAGTGATCTTGAGCGGCAAATTGATAGTCCTACAGCAATACCACCACTTACGCAATTTATGGTGGTGTTACATTTCTGTGCCTCAGGATCGTTTCAAACAACGGTGGGAAGAGTGGCTGGAATCTCCCAATCCTCCTTTTCCTGGATCCTGAGGGCAGTGATGGAGGCCCTTTTCAAGCACCTCCATCATTTTATTCAAATGCCTTTGGATATGGGTGCCCTTAGTGTGGCCAAGGCCAATTTTTACCAAATAGCTGGCTTCCCACACATCATAGGGGTTGTGGATGGTACTCACATACCCCTTCAGCCTCCAGCACGGCTGGAGGCATATTTCGCAACCGGAAACACTATCACTCCCTGAAAGTAATGGTGGTATGTGATGCCTCCCTACAGATCCTGTCCCCTAATGCAAAATTACCCGGAAGTGCACATGACTCATTCGTCATCCGGCAATCAGGGATATGGCACAAATTAAACAACCTACAAGCTGGTGATCTGTGGCTTCTTGGTAAGTGGAGACCTTTAGTACATAACAATGTTAAGCTTGATACACAGTGATCCTGATGTTGTCACTTCTTTTTCACAGGAGACAATGGCTACCCTTGCACGCCCTGGCTGCTCACTCCTTATTTGGCTCCCACACCAGGGCCACAAAGTAATTTTAATGCTGCACTTACAGCCACCAGGCAAGTGGTGGAGTGCTGTATCGGCCTTTTAAAAGGCCGATTCAGATGCCTCCACCGCTCTGGTGGCAAGCTCATGTATTTGCCGGATATGGTTTCGAAAATTGTGGTCCTGTGTGGGATATTTCACAACATCGGCATTAGGAGTGGTGTCCCAATGCAGCCAAAGGATGCCTTACCTGAGGATGGCCCCCCCGAGGTTGGTCGGAGGTCAGTATGTGGGGGGGCCATACGCGATGATGTGGTGGCCAGATATTTTAGGTAATTATTGGCAACACAACAGTGTTTAGACACAATGTGGTAAGGATTTTTGGAGAACATCTAATTATTTTCTTTTTTTTTCCACATCTTCTGTTTGATTTCATAATCTTTGGGACTCCAACGATGACTACTTCCTGCTACCCTAAAAAATCCTTCATGGGGACACATTGGATATATATATTCTGGAACACATATTGCAACGCAACATTTGTGGAATCATGTTGGCATGGTCCTTCGTCAACCAGTTCTTGATTTTTCATTTCTTTTTTCAGATGTTGTTTTATGGGTTGTATTTTTGTTTATCACTGTGTGTATTGTTTGTGAGTGAACACTTTGTTATTTTAGTTATGTTGTGAATAAATGTTTTGAGAGTGTAATTTCGGTCATTTTATTGCCCATTACAAGCAAGTGTAACCAGGTTCACCCACGTTAAAATGTAATAAGGGGTAATCCTGTAATGACGCAAGTTGAGCTAAATTTAAAGATGTTTTCTGGGTCAAAACCAACACCAAATGGAATCCTGTACATTCAGTTGGATTTGTAATCTCGGCATAAGCAGGTTGCCCCCCAAATTGGAACCTGTAAAATGTAGTAATATATAAATTGTCAAACACAAAAAAAGGCCAATCCGATTGTTACTGTTAGGTGTTTCTTGTGCCTGTTTTCCTACAAAATACAACACACAATCTTAGTGACAATAATTGCAAATACTTGCTGGAAGAGTCTACTTATGTCAGTGTAAACAATCTCAGATTTGGAGACAAGGAATGAGACAGAACGTTAAGATTAAAATTTTATTGTAGACAACTATTTTTTAAGAAAAAAAAAAATTTAGGGACGCAGGATGACAGACATATGGTCAAGGACCACCAGCAGCCCGATGACGTAGGCCCGCATCCGTTCTACACATCTGGCTAAGTCCGCCATACGCCTCTGTTCCTCTGTGGGTTAGAAAAGTGTGGGGCTTAATACATAAATAATGAAACCACATTAAAAAACAAGCCAAACAAAGCTAACCAAAAATGACAATATTGTGACCAAAAGCAGAATTACCCCAAAAAAACCAAGGCCCCAGAAATGGACACCCCAAAAATTGCGAGAAAAAACATCAGATTCTGCGCGGTGTGATATGTGTATGGGGAAATCAGCAGTAAAAGGTAAAGACAAACAGAAATCTACACCAAATTCTCACAAACCACACAAAAAAAGGCACAGACACAGGATTACATAAAAACAGTTTTTTCTAAAAACTAAAAAGTAAAAAAAAAAAAAACGTTCAAAATAATGCCCACTACAGAATCCACTCCCTCATCCTCCTCGGAGGTGCCAACATTCCCCAACGAGGTTGGCGGGGTCATTTGGGATTCAGGGGAGGGGGTAGTTACAAGAGGGGTGGATGGAGGAGAGGGGGATTTGGGATGGAGTGGAAGGAGCCCCGAAACATCATCAACAGGGTCTGTGCAGGCTGGGGAGGAGGGGGAAATACAGGAATTTTGGGGTGTGGAGGTTTGGCTTGGGGTTGGGGAGAGGGGCCGAGAGCGCCGTCTTTGACGCCGATGACGCCGTAGTCTTCGCTCTGCCCCTAAAAGATGGGAAACAAATTGTGGTTATTTTCAACCCAGACCTAGTTAAACACTAATTTTTGACAACACAAATATGTTAACATGGCCATGCAGATATGAATACAAAGAATAAAGAGGACATACATGAAAACATGGCCATGCACATATGAGTACAAAGAATAAAGAGGACATACATGAAAACATGGCCATGCAGATATGAATACAAAGAATAAAGAGGACATACATGAAAACATGGCCATGCAGATATGAATACAAAGAATAAAGAGGACATACATGAAAACATGGCCATGCACATATGAGTACAATGAATAAATAGGACATACATGAAAACATGGCCATGCAGATATGAATACAAAGAATAAAGAGGACATACATGAAAACATGGCCATGCAGATATGAGTACAATGAATAAATAGGACATACGTGAAAACATGGCCATGCAGATATGAATACAAAGAATAAAGAGGACATACATGAAAACATGGCCATGCAGATATGAATACAAAGAATAAAGAGGACATACATGAAAACATGGCCATGCAGATATGAATACAAAGAATAAAGAGGACATACATGAAAACATGGCCCTGCACATATGAGTACAAAGATAAACATGAAAACCACAGTCACAAAAACTTACTTTCCGCGATCTGCATGCCAAAGCATGCCAGCAAGCGGGGCGTCCGCCGTTGCAGGTCGGACCACCTGCGCTCCAGCTGGCTGATCTGGCGGCGTGAGCCGAAGGAACGCAGGCGGCCACGTGCCTCCGCATATGCGGAACGCTTTTCTCTATTGGTGATGGGGGGAGGCTGGCTGGTGATCCGCCTGTCCATGACCAAGGTTACCACCATCAGCTCGTGTCTGGTGAATGCCGAGGCTCTCATGATGGCAATGGTGTATTTTCTAAAAATCATTTTTAATAAAGACCCGAAAATAAATTTGATTGGCTAATGTATTTGTGGAATTAACAGGACCAATTCTATTGGTTAGTGTATGAGTCATGTGTTCGTCAGGGCCCCAAATCTATTGAGAGTTATGATAGGCTTGATGCAGTGACATGCGTAAGCAAATTTAAATAAAGAAATGAACCCAGGAAAATATGTGTGGTTAAAAACAAATAAAACAAATGTTTAATTGGCTCAAACATGTATTTTGACAAAGAAAAGCGAATGTTTCAGCCGTACGTATTCTGCGGGGAAACACAAACACGGACAAGAGTAAAGTTTATTGCATTGTCCCCCCCCCAAAAAAAGAGCAATTAAGATAATTGATATATTGATTGGCATGATACGATTGAGGGAGGTAGGCAGAATAAAGGAGCAGGTAATCGGAATGTGACAGGCCCACTTCCGGTTTGTACTTGTGCGTGCGTTCCCTTCAAACCACATTGGGGATGTATGCTCGCTATTTGGCATGCTCGTTAGTTAGAGGAGGGGTCGGTAGAGTTTGGGGAGGATGTTTAGATGCGTTCGAAAATACGAGCGAGTGCTTGAATTAACATATGTGTGTACGTACGCCGAACGTACGAACGGCCGCTTGCGTCCGTGTCTGAATGAGAGCCTAAGATCATTGCAGTGGTGCCGAGGTGCATCACCTGGGACCTGCACTGCTGGGCATAAGCACATTACAATTACATCAGAGTGTGAGAGACTTTGGATTTCTTGGAACACTTGTCCTCCATTGTTTATGCATTATACATTTTTTTGGGAAGTATTTGGATTGTACTTTCATTTATGTGATTTGTTTATGTGATTTATTTGTGAATACATTTTTACAATCATTCTATATTTACATCCATTTGGGATCGTGGCGCCCACATAGACATATAATCATTTATTTATTCATTTTAAAATCTCATCTTCTAAAAACTTTCACTTTAGTAAATTGACCCCTTAAACTTGAGATAGCATAAATTATCATATGCACATATCATATATACTTATACAAGTTATGTTATGGATAAATTCTCTCACATTGGTCATAGTAATTGATATACTACATATTAAGCCACATACACACTAGACAATAAGTACAACAATTTGAACAATAACAATATAATTATCATTCATCACGTTCATTATCATCCAGTGTGTATGCAGTAAATGATAAAACGATGCAGGCTCCCGCAGGTCGTTGAATACATTTTTTGGTATCTTTGCATGCATACCAATTTGCCCAATGTCCTTGATGATATTGGGCACATCGTTCAGTGTGTACACGACAAATGATCAATGATATTGATGTCTTTTGCCATTCACATTTTTTCATCTTCAGCGGAGCTGACTGTGAGGAGCACATGATCAGTACTTTTAAAAGCAGTAAGTAATTTAAACACTGATCACCAATGTGCCCACTGCCCACCATTGTAGCACTGCCCACCAATGTAGCACTGTCCACCAATGATTCCACTGTCACAAATTTATATAGGATGACATGTGACTGCTTGCCACCAATGTAATAAGAACTGTCTACCAATGTATATACAGTAGAGTGTATATCTCTGGCCACCAATGTTTAGCACAGTCCACCAATGTATATAGGAGGATGTTATTTTAACCCTGACCCCTTTGCACTGTCCACCTATGTAAAGCACTGTCCTTCAATGTATATATGATGTTATTATATCACTATTCAACAATGTTAATCACTGGCCACATATGTAAAGCACTGTCCAGCAGTAAATATAGGATGCTATTTTATCACTGTCCACTAATGTAAATAACTAGCCATCTATGTAAAGCAATGTCCACCAATGCATATAGGGTAGCATTTTAGCCTTAACCCTTTTCACTGTCCACCTGCAGTATGTTCCAAAATGTATAAATGTATGATTTTATCACTGTCCACCAATGTAAATAGCTGACAACTTATGTAAAGCACTGTCCTCAAATGTATATAAGGTGACATTTCAACCCTGACCCCTGTGCACTGTCCACCTACAGTATGTAAAGCACTGTCCCACAATGTATATGGTAGGGATGTGCGCCATACCATTTTTGCTGGATGTTGATTTTTTTTGTTTCTAGACTATTATTAACCTCAATCACATAAATTTCCATTAATTTACAGTCAATTTAGACCACCTCATAATATTGTTTTCACCATTATTGGCCAAAGGCTGCAGTGAGCTGACTGGTTACTAATCGACAGAGCAGTGGCACAGCAGCACAGACACCACAGTTTAAAGCAATTCTATGAAACATTGCCATACAGCAGTGGCAGAAATGAAAGGTAGTGAAAGATGGAATTGTCTTTGGGTCCTCCCACCCACCCTTATGTTGGATATTAAGAAGGACATGCACACTTTAATAAACCAAGCACTTCAGTAACTGGGACTGCCACTTTTGTGGCTGAAGTGCTTGGTATGTTTGGCCCCCCATGTTTGACCCCCCTCAAAACAAGCTACTAATCAGCTTAAGGCAACAGCTCTACAGTGGCAAGATGTCAACATCATTGCCGACATCACCCTCATCAGTGTGTAAATCATCCTCACACAAAATTAATTAATCCGTGTTAGAATCCACCATTACAGAAGACTCTATACTGTGATGTAATTGAAAAGTAAGGTCTTCCTCATGGAATTTCCATTTAATTTTGATGAACATCATCTTTATTGCATTTTTAGGAAGTAGCCTCCAACGCCGTTCCCTCACAAGGTTCCCAGCTGTGCTGCAAACTCTCTCTGAGTACACATTGGAGGATGGGCAGTTTAACTAATGCAAAGACAGTTCATACAAAGGCCTCCAAATTGCCTTTTATTTCCTTCCAGTACTCAAAGGGACTCTGTGACATGTCTATTTTTATGGCGTCATGAAAATAATACTCCACCATTCTTTGGATGGTGATCATATCAGATGGACTTATGGTAGAGTTGTCACTAATGTTGAGCAATTCTTTTAGACCTGGACAGATGTCAAATTGTATAGTTGACTTTTTTGCATAACCACTGAGTCTTTTGGGAAATCTGAATTTTTTTTTGCGGCTGATGCTGAAGAAATTCAAGGAGGAGATGTCATAGTGCTTGTGACACTTGCCAAGTTGCTCACCAGTAGCTCTTTGCAATTTTTAAAATCTGGGTCAGTTAGAAAGAAAGACACAGCATATGACTTAAACCTATGTAGGTTCAAGCACGGTTGCTAAAATGTAGTGATCACATTTCAATATCATGGCCACCCGTGGATCCTGGCAAGGTGAATAAAGGACTTGATCTACAAGTCCAGCATACTTTGTGGATTCGCTTTGTTTAATCCCCTCCTTCAATTTCTGCAGCTGATTTTCCAAAAATCACCTTGCTCAAGCTAGAAGTATCAGCACTCACTTCACATGTTGCTACTTCAAATGGTTTGAGCACCTTGCACAAGACAAAAAGTACTATCCACTGTGTTGGGCTAAGGTACATTCCCCCTCCTCTCCCAATGTCATGGCTTGTTGTATAGCTATGGATGGCTTTTTGCTGTTCCTCCATCCGCTGAATCATATAAAGGGTGGAGTTCAACCTTGTTACCATCTCTTGCTTCAGTTGATGGCAGGGCAAATTAAACTGTTCTTGCAGGTGCTGCAATCTTCTGCATACTGTTGCTGAATGTAAAAAATGTCCTGAAATTTTTCGGGCCACAGACAGCATCTTCTGCACGCCCATGTCATTTTTTTAAAAAACCCTGCAACACTAAGTCGATTGTGTGTGCAAAACAGGGGATGTGTTGAAATTCACCCAGCTATAATGCTTTCACAATATTTGTAGTGTTATGAGAAATCACAAATCCTGAGGATAGTCCAAGTGGGGTAAGCCATGTTTCTATGACATCTCTTAGTTTATCTAAGAGGTTGTCAGTGGTATGCCTCTTATTGAATCCGGTGAGCCACAGAGTAGCCTGCCTCAAAATGAGCTGGCATTGTTTGTTAGATACTGCTTATGCTGCTGCTGAAGGCAATTCACCCACCCAGTGGGCTGTCACAGTCATGTAATCTTTAGTTTGCCCACTACCGCTTGTCCACATATCTGTGGTTAAGTGGACAGTTGTTACAATGATATATTTTTGTAAGGCAATAATTAGGTTCTTTTTAACATCCTGGTACAGCCGAGGAATGGCTTTTTGGGTAAAATGAAACCGAGATGGCATTTGGTACCGGGGACACAGGACCTCAATTAACTTTGTAAAACCTACTGCATTAATTGTTGATATTGGAGGCAGATCTAATACCAGCATATCAGTCATGGTGTCAGTGATCCGCTGTGAGCCTGAGTGAGTGCTGTCATACTTGCTTCCCCTTGCAAGAGATTCTTTAACAGTCAATTGTTTTGTTAAACTACTACTAATAGTCTTATTGGTCCACTTCTGGGAAGAAGATACACCCCCAGCAGCAGCAGTAGGCCTAGCACTCAAGGATTTTTCTGAGGAGTCCTGGAAATGGGATGAGTCACCTAGCAAATTGGATGCTAGACTACCACTTATCCTTACTGAGGATATTGTTGATGAGATTGTTGGTTGTGGAGATTGCAGATGCTAGGATCTAGTAGAGAGAAGGGAGCTAGTTGATGCTTTACTGCTTGTTGTTATATATTTAGCACCAGATTCTGATGTTATCAAATACTTCACTGATGAGCTCACTGCAGATGATATAATAGTGTGGAGGTTCCTAGATGCATAACATCTCTACCTCTAATTATTGTGGTTCCACAACAGCTACAAATGGCTTGACAAATGTTGTTGTGATTTGTGTAAAAATATTTCCATTCCTAAGAGGTGGATTTGTTGGTCCTATGCCCAGGCATGACAATGGCTTTCTTCTTATCATGACCAAGAACTGATTCTACCCGTGCCTGACATACACAAATAACATTTTCATCCTCAATATCCTTATTAGTGCCAGCATCAGCTACATAAATATCCCCCTCATCCTTTTGCAATTCCACATTGGCATCCTCAATTTCTATGTCAACAGCTATACTTTTGCTGCTCATTCCCACAAAAACAGAGGGAGCAGAAAATGTGGAAAGTGGCTCATTTGAAAGGTGAAGCTCACACGTAGCACTCATGGACACAGTTAGACTCTCCTCAAGGATTTCGGACATTTGTAGAACAAACACTTTGATCTACTGCCTTAGTGGTTTTCAGTTTTTTTATACTTCTTCTAAAAGGTCTTTCATTGTCATTATGAGATGCAGAAGATGCCTCACTGATGGGTACAGAACCACCACTAAGAAATAAAGGCCAAGGCCTGAGCCTTTCCTTGCCACTGTCTGTGGTTAATGGTATATTGCCAATTTTCTGTTTTTCTGCACTAACCTTTAGAGGCTTTTTGTGTTTACCTGTGTAAAATCTCGATTTTTTTTATTTCAGATACCCTAATTGTTTAAAGCCTCTACACTCTTGAGCATCAGCTTTAGATGATAATGAATGACTAGTATCGTCATCATGACTGGTTCCAGCAGATTTTTTTGCTACCTCTGCTCTACACTCAGTTGGTTGTCATGATCCATATTGATGAAAATTAAAAAAACACTGCAGGCTACTGCCCACTTAATCACGGTGCTTACACACACTAAGGGCTATTGCCCAATTATTCATGGTGCTTACACATACTGCAGGCTACTGCCCAATTATTCACGTTGCTTACAAACACTGATGGCTGCTGCCCAATTATTATGGTGCTTACACACACACTGAGTGCTTCTGCCCAATTATTCACAGTGCTTACACACACACTGAGGGCTTCTGCCCAATTATTCATGGTGCTTACACACACACTGATGGCTACTGCCCAATTATTATGGTGCTTACACACACACTGAGTGCTTCTGGCCAATTATTCAAGGTGCTTACCCACACTGAGGGCTTCTGTCCAATTATTCATGATACTTACACACACTGAGGGCTATTGCCCATTTAGTCACGGTGCTTACACACACACTGAGGGCTTTTGCCTAATTATTCATGGTGCTTATACTCACTGATGGCTACTGCCCAATAATTCACGGTGCTTACACACTCACTGAGGGCTTCTGCCCAATTATTCATAGTGCTTGCACACACTGAAGGCTACTGCCCAAATATAATGGTGCTTACACACACACTGAGGGCTTATACCTAATTATTCATGGTTCTTACACACACTGAGGGCTACTGCCCAATTAGTCACTGTGCTTACACACACACTGAGGGCAACTGCCCAATTATTTATGGTGCTTACAGACACTGAGGGCTGCTTCCCACTTGTCCCTGGTGCTTAGACCCACAATGAGGGCTTCTGCCCAATTTTTCATGGTGATTACACACACTTAACCCTGCATCAGGCGCAACTGGCCTAACAGGTGCCACAAAGCTGTTCTTGATCACCTTCGCCACAAGGGGTTGCAGGGAACTGCCTCTCCTAGTACCTTCCTATCTCTAGGTGCTGTTAACCCCCCTTAGTCAGTTTTCCAGCTGCCTGCATGGAGTGCAGTAGTGACCATCCTGGCCTCTCATGCTCATTGTGCCCCAACGCATCTGACTTTTGAAGGTACATATTTATTTTTTTCTCACAATTTTATGTATTTTGCTCATTTTAGAATGAAAAATACAAAGGTTGTGGGTATTTTGTGGAAATATGCAGGTTTGTCCAGGGTGGCCTCTTAGGCACACTGTTCTTCTTAAAATTTTGTATTTTTTGATTTACTTGCTTAAAGGTTAATAAATGTGGTTTTCTGAATCAGATTTCGATATATTCTCTCTTTGTACCTCCTAATGAAGGTCACTGATCACTTTAAAAGAATTAGAATTGAGGTAATTAGGTGCTAATTATGATTTTATAACAGGCGCCTGTCAGGAGCACTGCGCCTGAACCTGGGAGTCCCAGAGATGCGCCTGATGCAGGGTTAAGGCTTCTGCCCAATTATTCATGGTCTGTTCAGGAAGTTGTAATGCATGCCACCCTACTTTGTTTCCGACAGTTTCCACTCCACCTTGTGTACCGGAAACCGGAAGTTGTCACGGCTTGCGTTCCACTCAGAAAGCCGGAAACCGGAAGTGATCACGGCTTGTGTTCCACCTTCAAAACAGGAACCGGAAGTCATCATCTGCTATGATTCCAATGCCAGGAATGAATATATTATGATATATTCCAATCATATGATAAAAACTATTTGTATCCTATTGATCTATACATTGTTCAGGGCTATATTCCATTTTCATTATTAAATTGGAGATGGATCCTGATTATCCTTTAATAGAGTGAAATACCAAAAACCCCATAAAACTAATATGGTACTGTGTATTCCCATATAGTCCATCCCTGCCTTGGGGTAAATGGGAGATCACTCATTTGAGATATATTGTCCACATAAATATGAAATGAAAAAGGAGAAAAAAGAGAGAAAATTAAAATCAGTTAAAGCATAGAAGTTAGAATTTAAGAACAATGAATAATAATTAATCTAAAAACCACTTTAATTCAAAATCAGAGTTTAATCCCAAAGGTATTACGGTATCAAGTTGGTAAATCCACTGCATCTCTTTCTGTGCAAGTCTCTTTTCGAGATATTTGATTCTCCAACTTTCTTTAACCTGTTCTACACCCATAAATCTTTTAATATGAAACTCTGATTTATCATGAAAGGTTTTGAAATGTTCAGAAAGATGATGTCCAAGTAGTCCTTTGCGGAAATTATAGATATGTTCAGACGTACACGTTTTTAGATTTCCGAAACATGTAAAGGGTAATCAAATAGAATGCTTTAGTACTTTGGTAGAAAAAGATATAAAAAATCTGAGTACAAGCAAAAGGAAAAACATATCAAGAAAGGAAAATGAAGCAATAAAATCATTAAGGGAAAATTATACTATCATAATAAAACCAGCAGACAAGGGGGGGGCTATTGTTTTGATGGATCGTGGGGACTATATAGCTGAAGTTAAATGCCAGCTAGATGATACTACCACATATAAAAAACTCAAGAAAGATCCTACTGCAGGTATAATTGAGAATCTTAAAAAACTAACAGAAAAAGCCCTAGAAACAGGGGCTATAACAGAAACGGAAAAAGATTATATCAATATAGAAACTCCGACAGTACCTACAATATATGTTTTGCCCAAAATACATAAACATGCAACAAAACACCTGGGATGACCCATAATCTCTGGGTCAAACAGTATAACATCCAATTTATCTGCTATGGTAGATCATTACCTCCAACCTCTAGTCATTAAAAACAATTCCTATCTGAAAGATACCTCTGATATGTTAAGAAAATTGAATAATCAAAGATGGAAAGATGACTACATTTTAGGGAGTGCTGATGTTAGCAGCCTATATACAATAATAGATTGGAAGAAAGGAGAACAAGCTATTACTTTCTTTTTTAATAAAAGTGACTATTCTACTGAATTAAAAGATTTTATTATTGAATCTATTTTATTTATTTTAAAAAATAACTATTTTTATTTTAATGGGTTGTTTTATTTACAAATTTTAGGAACTGCCATGGGTACCTGGTTTGCCCCAGTTATGCCAATTTATTTATAGCATATTGGAAGCATCTGACCATAGACCCAATTTTAAAGGCAGGGTCAAACCTGTTAAACTGGTTCAGATTCATAGAAGACATTTTTTTTATATGGAAGGGAGGTACTGATGATTTAGATAATCAGCTGTATGCCTCCTAGTGAAGCCGGTGATACACAGAGTAGCTTGCATCCTAATTAGCCTGGATTTGTTAGATGCTGCTGCTGCTTGCACTGTTGGAGGCAATACACCTACCCTATGGCTGGCACAGTAATGTAATCTTTAGTTTTCCTTGTCCCACTTTTCCACATATCTGAGGTTAAGTTGACAGTGGGAACAACAGCATTTTGGTGGACACTAGTAAGTTTTTTTTTAATGTCCTTGTGCACACTGGGAATTGCTATTCTAGAGGAGTGGAATCTAGAAGGGACATGGTAGCGGGGACACAGTACCTCCATTAACTGTGTCAAACCCACGGCATTAAAGGATGATACTGGATGCACATCTAGGGTCTCATTTAGACCTGGTTGCAACCGGGTCTATGGTCCCCACAGAGCATGCGCACGACGGAGCCGGCTCCATCATGCGCATGCGCGAGACCTAGCTAGCGATGGGCACTCCATCGCTAGTGGTCTCGTAGCAGATGGGGCGAGCTGTCGATGTTGAGTGACAGATCGCCCCGTTTGCTGGGCGGGCCGGGGACATGCCCTGCAAAATGGAGGCATTCCAGTCAGAATGCTTGCCATTTGGGGGCGATCCCACTGACATCATTGATGATGTCAGTGGGGAACTTCCTGCTCAAACAAAGCAGGAAGTTCCCTGGGGCTTACAAGAGCCCAGACCCAACCATAGGGTCTGGTTGTAAGCCTAGATGGTCGTGATGGTGATGACCATGGCGACCATCACCCTGGTCAGTCGCTAGAGTTGTGGGTGGTAACCCACAGCCTAGCGATCGACCAGAAGGCGGCACTTAAAAAGTAAGTGTCTGCCCTCATTTAGAGCGATCGCTTGCAGCAAGCGATCAACTCTGAATGAGGTCCCTAATACCAGCATAGCTTTTATGGCGTTAGTAATCTGCTGTGCAACTGGGTGTCTGCTGTCATACTTGTTTACCATTGCAAAGGATTGTTTAACAGTAAATTGTTTGGTTAAACTAAAAGTAGTATTCTTCTTGGTCCCACTCTGGGATGAAGATCCACTTACAGCCACAGCAGCAGCAGCAGGCATAGCACTCAAGGATCCTTCTGAGGAACAATGGATAGGAGAGGAGTCAGTCCTTATGAAATTGGATGTAGGACTACTTCCAATCACAAATGTGGATGTTGATGATGATGATGCAGGTGTTGGTGGTGGAGATTGCAGGTGCTTGGATCCAGATTGAAGGGAGCATCTAGGTGACAATGGACTGGCTGTTGTTTAGTTTTTTCTCCCCAAAGTTTTAGAATTTGAAATACCCTTTCCAGTTTGATGAATGCTCTGCAAGTGATGTAACAGGGAGGAGGTTCCTAGATGGTTAAAGTCCTTACATCTACACACTGTTACATGGCAATGGTTACAAATGGCTTGGCAAAGGTTGTCTGGATTTGGGTTGGAATAATTCCACAAATGAGAAGCGGAATTTTTTGGTCGTTTGCCCAGGCATGGCAACAATGGGATTTTCCCACCATGGACAACAGCTGTTGCCTGTTTTACAGTTTTTACACAAACATCCTCTGCAGCAACATCCTCATCACCCTTGTTGTTATCGCCAACTATGTAAATATCCTCCTGGTGTGATTCCAAAGAAGCATCCTCAATTTCTACATCAGCGTGTTGACTTGTGCTGCTCATCCCCACATTTACAGAGGGCACACAAATGGTGCAAGAAGGATCCTCTTCAACAACAGCATTATAAAAGTCAGGCTAACACATGGCAACCACAGACACACTTGCAGTCTCCTCAAGGATTTGTGATTTTTCGTAGCACACAGTTGGTTCCAGTGTCTTACTCATCTTAACAATTAAAAACATTTTTGTACCTCTCCTACAAGCAGAAGGGCTTAAATCATCAATAGAACCACCAGTCATAATAAAGGTAAAGGCCTTATCCTTTCCTTGCCTGAATGGCATATTGCCAATTTTTTGTTTCTCTAAGGCTAACTTAGCTTAAGACTTTGTTTTCTTTAAAAGGGTAAAAGTTGTTTTTTTTACATGGTCTGACTTAGGGCCTGTTTCAGAGCCGATCGCGAGTGCACAGTGCTCGCAAGTGGCTCGATGTTAGTGATCTGCACATATGCCGCATCCAGCTTGAGAATGCATGAGCCCTGCCAAGTTTAGTCGCTATGGGGCTTGCTACAAGACGGGGTGGCTATTTATGGTGAGTGACAGCTTGCCCCATTTTGTAGGCGGGTAGGGGGGGTGGTTGGCCAAATGCAGACATTCCCTTAGGAATGCCTGGTGTTTTAGGGAGGACCCACTGATATCACAACTGATGTAAGTAGTGGACTTCCTGCTGTATTAGAACAGGTAGTCCACTCGACCTTGCAGCAGCCAGGACCCTACCACAGGGTCTCATCACAAGGCCGATGGTCACAATTATCACGATGGGTTCCCTGGCCATTCGCACAAGCTGTGGGTTGTCTCCCACAGCTTTGCGAGCGGCCGGAGAAAAAGAAAAACATGCCCACAGACCACGTGAGTGGCCAGTGGCTGTGAGCAGGTCTAAATCAGGGCCTTAATCCCTGGTGCATCGTCCTTCATAGATGACGTTGACGGCCTTACATCATCATCATGACCGCTGCCGGCAGCTACCAGATTGGTATGTAGATCCTGCTCTCCTGTCATGTGACTGTCCTCCATACTCACTGCCGTCTTGCAGCAGTGTCACCAACCAATTATAGTGCAGCTAAGTTGCGGCTAACGCAAACAACCACACAAAAAATATTATATATTTTTAAAACTGGGGGAGTGCACCCCTGAATGAGGCACCAGCCCCTTGATAAACAATACAGGCAGCACTGTCTCCTGCACAGCTACTTTGCTGATAAGTGTGGCTAACACACAAACACACAGAAAAAAATATTTATTTGTTTTTAGCACTTAGGGGTAGAGCACCCCTGAATGAGGCACCAGCCCCTTGATAAACAATACAGGCAGCACTGTCTCCTGCACAGTTACTTTGCTGATAAGTGTGGCTAACACACAAACACACAGAAAAAAAAATATTTATTTGTTTTTAGCACTTAGGGGGAGAGCACCGCTAAATGAGGCACCGGTCCCTTGATAAAAATCACAGGCAGCACTGTCTCCTGCACACCTATGCTGCTGATAAGTGTGGCTAATGTACACACACAAATAATTAATTTATTTTTCACACTGGTGGTGTAGAGCACCCCTGAAAGAGGCAGCAAATGACAAAGGCAGCACCCCTGTGCACCTCCGTTGCTGATAAGTGTGGATAATGCAAACACACACACAGAAAAAATAGTTTTTATTTTTTTCACACTGGGCATAAAGAGTACCCCTGAAAGAGACAGCAGCCCCTTGATGAATGAAACTGGCAGCGCCTCTGTGCACCTACATTGCTGAAAAGTGTGGCTAATGCACACACAAACAGAAAAAAATGTTTTTTTCACACTGGGGGTGAAGAGCACCCCTGAAAGAGGCAGCAGCCCCTTGATAAATGACAGAGGCAGCACCCCTGCACACCTACGTTGATAAGTTGCTGATATGTTTATTTCATACTGGGGGTGTAGAGCACCCCTGGTGGACAGAGAACCCCCCTGGAAAACACAGCAGCACAGCCAGCCAGCCAGCCACTATGGACAACAGCCAACCCCTATATGGGCAAGGGCCAGCCAACCCATATGGAGTGGACAGGACAACAGCCAGCCCCGATATGGACAACATCCAGCCCCACCCCCTATGGACATTAAGCAGCCAGCCCCTGAGTGATAACAGTAGCCAGCCCCTATGCACAGCAACAGCACAGCGGTCACATTCACAGCCCCCTACCTCTTAACTCTCTACAGCCGGAATGAAAATGGTGGCAATCACGGGGAACTTTTATAAAATCCAAAACCCACGACAAACCGACAATGGGATGATGACATTTTGCCTCGTTTTGAGATCCAAGCCAGGCAGGAAAACCTGAGCTGACTCAGATTGGGCTCGGATCACATAAGTTAGGGTGGGTTCGGATCTCTGAGATCCGAACCAGCTCATCTCTAACTGTATGTCCAATCTAATTTTAGAGTACATGATTAAAAGTTACTTTTAATACCTTAATAATAAAAATAAGCAGTGTCCCCCAAAAAAGAGTTTTCTTTTCTCCTCTGACCTGTCTAATCCTTGTCTGACTCTGGGGAGCACCACCAATGCATAAAGTTTCACAATTTTGGTGGTAATTAATTTAAAGTTGGTAAAGAACATATTCCTGTTTGTATTTACCTTCTTTTACTTTTATGGTGTCAGAGAGGTAATCACAACTAGTTCTGTGCGACTCTCACCCTTTCAAGTTGTAGCAAGTAATCCAAAAGTGCAAACACATAATTTTTATTTAACAAATTATAAATTTTAAAAAAAATCATAATTTATAGACAAATAGATAATAATTGAGAAGTGTGCGAGTGGTTAATGTGTCCATGTTGAACAGTAATTACATTTCATTTTCTATAATTCAAATTATAAATATTTAATATGCACTGATTGATTAAATAATCCACTGGCTCCCTTCTCCACTCTTGTCACTGTTTTTGATTTTTATTTTTTCAACATTTCAAATTGGATTTTTGTTTTTGGTTATGTAATTTCATACTATGAACTAAATTTATTTTCTTTCCCAGTTCATCATTTGAACGTGGATCCAGACCCTACGACCAGCGAGTCCATAGAAGTGGTCGAAACTGAAATTGTGACACTGTCTTCCGAAGCTCCCTTCAAGAAGCGTAAGGCGACCTCCAAGACTTCCACTTCTGGACCATCTAGGAGTAACTAATTTTTACAACACATCAAGGAGGTCTACAGAAAACCCCAGATGCAAACACAGTTGTTGGTATGAACATGAAATGCACACCATGCCGCTGTTACCAACCATGTATTTGCCTCTTAAATAGTGCCCGGACAGGATGGGGTTAATCCAGTAATTTCCCAGGCCAGGACAATCAGGCACGCCCCAGGAAGTAAGGTCATGTTTGCATCAGCTGGTTGATTTGTGCTCCTTGGTATTTAAACTCATTTGGATCCATACTGCCTTGCTGACTATACTGGATTTGTTGTTCCATTGGCTGCTGCATGGTCAGCACGTAACTTACCTATTGCTGGACACGCTGTCATCCTGCCACCATCATGTATCTTTTGACTTCAGACCGGCTGAATCCTACTGACTCCTGGTGCTGGGTGCCTCCTTGATCCAGTACAGCTTCTATGGATCCCTGTGCTGCCATTGGCTCTCCTTAGCTGCAGCACCAGCTAATTCCTGCTGACTCCTGGCACTGGGTGCCTCCTCATTCCAGTGCAGCTTCTCTGGATCCCTGTGCTGCCATTGGCTCTCCTCAACCACAGCACCAGCTAACTCCTGCTGACTCCTGGTGCTGGGCACCTCCTCATTCCAGTACAGCTTCTTCAGATACCTGTGCTGCCATCAGCTCACTAGCCATCACCATTGGCTCAGTGGCTGCACAATCAGTCCCTTGACCGAATCATCGGCCTGTTGGCCAATCCATCATCTCGCCAGCCATCACCATTGGCTCAGTGGCTCAACCATTGGTCCCTTGACTAAATCATTGGCCTGTTGGCCACTCCATTGGCTCACTAGCCATCACCATTGGCACAGTGGCCACACCATCTGTCCCTTGACCGAATTATCAGCCTTTTGGCCAATCCATCAGCTCATCAGCCATCACCATTGGCTCAGTGGCCACACCATCAGTCCCTTCACCGAATCATCAGCCTTTTGGCCAATCCATCAGCTCATCAGCCATCACCATTGGCTCAGTGGCCACACCATCAGTCCCTTCACCGAATCATCGGCCTGTTGGCCACTCCATTGGCTCATTAGCCATCACCATCAGCTCAGTGGCTGCACCATTGGTTCCTTGAGCAAATAATCAGCCTGTTGGCCACTCCATCTGCTCAGTAGGTTGAACCATCAGTCCCTTGACCAAATCATTGGCCTGTTGGCCACTCCATCAGCTCACTAGCCATCACCATCAGCTCTGTGGCTGCACCATCGGTCCCTTGACCAAATCATCGGCCTATTGGCCACTGCATTGGCTTACTAGCCATCACCATTGGCAAAGTAGGCCACACCATTGGTCCCTTGACTGAATCATTGGCCTGTTGGCCACTCTGTCGACCTGTTGGCCACTCCATCAGCATATTAGCCATCACCATCAGCTCAGTAGCCGCTTTTTCAGCCCCTTGGCTGTACCATTAGTCTGTAGACCACTATCATTGGCTCCCTAGCTGCCACATTGGCCTGTTGGCCATCTCATCGACACACCAGCTGCCACCATCAGCTCATTAGCCACACCTTCAGCTCATTAGCCACAAGACCAGCCTGCAGGTTGCCCTCTTGACACTTCTGCTCTAACATCTGATCTTCTCAAATTCCCAGTAAATCTGGACTTTTGACAGTTGCCATAAAAAGGTATATCTGGAGACCATAACAGCCACCAAACCAGGTCATGCATTTGAAGCGGTATATAACTCTATGGCACTAGCCTTCAAGGTCAATTAAATGAACATAGTGACATAGGGTTATATCCTAGGATGTAGCCCACCCCATCGGCCTCAGGTAATTTCCCTGTCCCATATTACCTCCCAGCATATCCTCCAATGCCAATTCATCCTCCATCACATCTCCACACCTACAATGTGTCACATAGCCCCACACCACCACCACCAATTCCTGGCACCTCTACAAGTGTTGTGCAGACCACTCTACATGGCGATGAAGATTTTTAAACTTGTGATTTTTTTTTTACTGTTTTTTTAGTTTTGGAATATTTAGTCACTCCAGGATGAGCAAGAGTTTAATAAAAGTGCAATGACAATAGCTAATGAACTTCATTTACCCCTGTTTACTGAACATTGAGATCTATATATTTCTTGTGCTTTTACCGTGAATGCAGTTCTATAAATTATGGTTCTTTCCCTTTACCTGGTTTATGTTGGCTTCAATAATTTGGTCTTTACTGACATGACCAATTGTTTAAGTGCCTTATTCTTTGCATTTGTTGGAGTAGTCCTTGCTCTAGAGGCACTCATTGGTAGGGTATAAGATGATGAATCCTGTCCAGAAATGTTTGTTAAAGATTTTATCAATTATTTAAAAGTTTCCAAAAAAACCCAAACCTCTGTTGTGTTATTATTTGAGTCTTAGCCAACAATTTAGAATTGTACAATGAATGATGAGATACAGTAAGGGGGGAAGGAGTGGTGGTTATGGGTGTAAGATATACACAGTTTGAAAAGGTAATATCATTGACCACATATAAATTCATTGTGTTGAGTTTGATTAGAGGCCGGTTTGAAAATTTACACCAGATGCACAAATGGTGAGTTTACCCACAAGAAAAGGTAGGTACCCTGATCCTAACCCTGTCTATCCCTTACCCTGAATCCTATCAGTGTCAAACCCTTCCCTTCCCTTGTGTGTTGCAAAACTTTATCTCACCCAGGGGGCACCTAAAACTAATCCTCCATCCATGGGGAAGGTAACATTTTTGAAGTTGGGTTTATGTTATGGATTCTGGGGTTTAGGATTCCAACACCGGTATTCTGATCTCCTTTGGGATATCTGAGACGGCATTTTGCAGAACTCCAGAATTCAAACATTAGTATATTGACATTCAGAAACATTAAACTTGATTGACTTTATTTATGTTTATAATTAACTTTATTTTTATAATTGTATTAATATTCATAAAAAAATTGATAAACAAAATAATTTATTATAGCTAGTCTTTTTTTATTTATAATACAAGGTGCAGAATTACCAAAAACACATTCTCTAATGCAGTCTTCCTGCCAAGACACTGCCTCTACATTGAAGTAGGCCAGCTAGTCCTCCTTGACCTGTTTTGCATGTATAGAGGCCACCACGGGAAACCATGTTCTAGACACAGATGTCCACGTATCACTTTCGTCTAGGCCGTCAGTAGGATCTGCTAGTGATGTAGATAGTGGCCATAGGTAAGTGGATTTCCACTGAAGCAAATTATGAAGGGCACAGAAGGCCAAAACCACCCTCTCAATTTTGTCTACATGTAAATTAATTGGTGTATTGAATATGTAAAACCTACTACTCATGATGCCAGAGACAATCTCCACAGTGTGCCTTGCCTTTGATAGTCGATAATTGAAAATCCACCTTTATTTGGTCAATCTCCTTTGAGCAAAGGGCTTCATTAAATGTTAATGCAAATCAAATGCCTCATCTACTACAAACACAAAACTGAGATTATTTTGGTAAATGTAGGCTTTTGGACATTATCATTTCATAAAACACAGTGTCCTTGATAAACCCACCATCTGATGCACGGTAATTTTTACCCCATCCAAATATAAATATTAATTGTTCACAAGAACAATGGCCATCAACAATATACTAAAAATACATTTATAATTGTTCTACATACAGCAGTACAAGTGTTGGCAGGTGGTGTTATGTAGATATGTTTCCCATATATTGCCCCACGGCAATTTGGAAAATTCAAACTTGACTCAAAGTTATGTGCAATTAATTGCCAATCCTCAATTGTCAAAGGAACCTAAAAACAAAAATACAAAATTAAAATAAAGCTCTAAAAACATATCTGTCCAACATCATATAGCATAAAGGCAGTACGCGAATGATACTTTGGGGGCAATTTAGCATAAGGGCAGTAAGCGAATAACCCTTGGGTGGCATACAGTGGAGTCCAGCAGCATTTAGCTTAAGGGCAGAAAAAAAATAAAAATTGGGAGCATACAGTGGAGTCCAGCAGCATTTAGCATAAGGGCAGTAAGCAAATAACCCTTGGGTGGCATACAGTGAGTCCAGCAGCATTTAGCATTAGGGCAGCAAACAAATAACACTTGGGGTGCATTCAGTGGAGTCCAGCAGCATTTAGTATAAGACCAGCAAACGAATAACACTTGGGGTGCATCCAGTAGAGTCCAGCAGCATTTAGCATAATGGCAGCAAAAAAATAACAACTGGGGGCATACAGTGAAGTCCAGCAGCATTTAGCATAAGGGTAGCAAATAAATAACACTTGGGGAATACAGTGGAGCCCTGAAGCATTTAACATAAGGGCAGTAAGCGAATAACACTTGGGTGGCATACAGTACAGTAGAGTCCAGCAGCATTTAGCATAAGGGTAGCAAATAAATAACACTTGGGGGCATACAGTAGAGTCCAGCAGCATTTGTCATAAGGGCAGCAAACAAATAACACTTGGGGGGCATACAACGGAGTCCAGCAGCATATAACATTGGGAGACATTAAAAAATTTTCTTACCTTGAATTACTGCACCTTGAGGATGGTGAATATCTCTTTGCAGGTCTCTGGTACAATGAGACCCAAAGCTTGTGGTGAGTAGTGATCAGCCTCTCCTCAGCAGGTATGGCTCTCCGCAGCTTGGTATCCTGTGACTGAATGTAAGGCATCACCAGGCCAAGATTTTCCTGGAACTTGGCATCATCCATCCACAGGAAGTTCCGGTAGTCTTCTGGATTATTCTCATAAATTTCCATTAGCAGTGGCATTTGTGAGAGACAATCCCTCTGCAGCAGCCACTCCTTCGTCCAGCATGAGAGAACCTTTCTCCGCTTCACAGACCTCTCACTGGGGGAGATGAGCTAAGCTCTGAAAAGTGGTAAACTGGAGAGTGATAAACCACCAGCCAATCAACTCCCAACTGTCATTTTTTAAACACGGCCTGTAACATGACAGTTGGGAGCTGAGTGGCTGGTCGTTTATCACTCTCCAGTTTGTCACTTTTCAGAGCTTAGTAGATCTCCCCCTATATCTGTTAACAGCACAACTCCAGCATATGCTGTCAGCACATGATAGAGAAAAGGGATCCATAACGAGAGAAAGTAGACACAGGGCCTGATTCAGCACAGATCGCATGGCTGCAATAGCACATACCCAGCCAATGCGAAAATATGCTAATAACTGGAATTGCACAGCAACCGCAGCACTATACCTAGACGCCCACCATTATATAAAGCGGCTTACTTCCCATTACATACATCCACAAATCATGAAAACATTGGTAAATATCGAGTAACATCAGAACCATATGCACAATTGTGGTTGACCTGACCCGCCACACAAGCTGCTAAACTTCCTGTTGCCATCTAGACCTCTGCCAGCATAAACAATCACAGGGGCTTAATTATGCATGCCCCTATAAAGGCATTCAAATGCACAGGCACGCCTGCTTTCTACCGACCACCCCCCTCTCTACTCCCAAATGGTTACCTCATATTAATCACTATGTGCTTGGACTGCGTGCTCACTGCGATTGCTTCCCGATGCATAGGCATGTGCAGAATGCAAACATTGCTTGGCTGCATGCAAATGCAGCCAGGTGATCCAAACTGACTAAGGCCCACAGTTTGTTAAAGGCAAGCCAAAAACAAACCAGAGCAAAGTAGTAATGCAACAGCATTCAGCAGGTATAAAGAAAAAATGTTCTCTCAATTTAATTGAAATATAGTTTAAAGGGTAATTAGGTGAGTGCAGAGTATGTATGATTTTTCTTTTTAAATGATGTGGTCACATACCTGAGGTAAATGCTGTGGATTAAAGCTATTGTTTATATACATATTATTATACTGCCAACAAGGGCAAGACCAGTCACCCATCTTCTCCACTAAGTCACTCAATCTTTTGGCTAAAAACCACTGTTTGGATAGTTTATCTGCATGTCCATGCTATGCACACAAGGACATACAATGCATGTGTCTGGCGTCAGTTGGAAATACCTGCAATCTATTCATGTGTTGACTTGCTAACAACACAACGAATGACGAGTCTACAAAACTACTACATTAATATCAGTGGGGAAAGTTAACAAACCTATTACATATTACATGAACCCAAGACTAAACATATTCACATAAAGGTGCTTTGTGAGGTGTTTTTAATAACTTTTTGAAATGTACTGTGTCCCTATCTCAACCCTGGCTTTGTAAGTATAGTCACCATTCTACATTTCAGTATATCACAAAGGTGTAATTTCATTCCAGTATGCATTAGTTTATTGCATTGTTTTGCTATTGTTTTCTGCCTGTTAATGTATATTTGTGATATAGGGAAGAATTAAAGTTGAAATTTAAGAGGTCATATTAAAAAAAACATATGATATCTATTTCGTTTTAACTTTGGTACTTCCATATTGTATATAATTTGTTGAATTATAAGAACTAATCAGTAATTATTCCATATGGAAATCACCATAAATTCTATGCCCAGGCCACATATTTCTTGTATTAACATGTTTGTTTAGGCATACAGTAGAATGCATGTTATAGACTTAGAATTAAAGTCTGATGAATCATGAAAAAGAAAAATCACACATAAGCATACATATTCTAGCATATTTATGTAATAAGTACTGTCTTTGGGTGAAGATCAGAAAGCTTGTCATCCTGTATGTATTTGTGTATTTGGGACTTACTGAACAGGTCTTGCTAAACATCTCAATTTGAATTGGTAACTATAGCCTGTTATGTTATATTCCAGAATAAAGTACTCACCTATGCAATATGAGAAATAACAAAATAGTGAACTCAGTTCATATACATAATATCCAGCAGGACAAGCTTTAATCTGGATAGTTGTTGACCAGTAATAACAGTCGTCATTCCACTCGGCATAAGCAGTGAGACTTACTACACCATCGCTAAGTATCATTTGGGATCCATTCAGCCACACTGGGGCTTGAGTACCACAACTGTATAATGGCACACAGAATTCTGGTATGTGATCACCTCCATTGCCAATAATGTTATACCATCCACTCAAATTAATGTCACAATGAAGTTCAGATCCTTTAAAATTAGATATACTTCTCCAGATTTCATCGAGAACAGTGTGACTTGAGCATGGATCAGAACAGTCAAAGCCATCTCCTATGAACCCATCATTACAGACACATTCAATGTAACCTGTAGAATCATCACAGGTAGCATTTGGGTGACATCCTGCTGTTGTACAGGGACTTACGGTTAGGGAAGAAAAGTGCAAAAAATAAAAAGGAAAATATTATTACAAACCAATCCACCTTTACATACTGTATAATGCATAACATGCAGTTTAACTGATTATTCCATCTTTACTATTTCTTAACAAACAAAATAAATCAAAAAACAACAACAGTACAATGCACTGCACTGAAGGTAATGCAGTATACTGTGTTAATTGAATTATCACCCATGACTGACATTTCAGTTACTAGAAAATAATGAAAAAGAACCTTTATGAATGCTTTACCTGCTAAGATTTATCTCTCTCTTGCTTACAGTTATGCTTGTCCCATATTAGGAGTTGCCTTTCCAATTGGTTGCTAATCTGATTCTAGATACCCAGGGTGTCATTGATGACAAGAGTTGGCTAGAAGTGGTTGCAAGTGCTTTAGAGGTCATCCATAATCTTGTATAGTGCGCAAATTGGAAAAATGCTCCTCTACCATTACATGCAAACTACATGAAATATTCCCAAAAATACGTAACAAATCATGCTCAGAGGTGTTCTCACCTATCAGTGACACAATGTTATAACATAAATTAACACTAGATACAAAAACAGAAATAAGAAGTCTATAAGGCAGTGCACTAGGACTGATTTAGGTAAAATATAACTTTTATTGATGTATATTAAAAGGACACATCTAACTAACTGAAACCAAAGCTCAATGCGAAATATTAAAATATCATTTAGAATGATAAAAAACTTCCAAGTGAAATATAATAAGTGAAAAGTGACTATGTGAATGTTATGTTTTAATACAATTTAAAATCACTGTGTTCCACTGTAGAAATTATAGGATAATTCTAGTAGTGAGTATGATTAGCTGCAAGGGTATGAAAATAAATACCTAATGATATCTCTGGATAAGATCAATCTAATGGAGTGATAATGTATCAAACTGGCAAACTATATAATAATATCGATATTCATGAATGGGTATAGAACCTGATATATTGCCTGATTCCTGCTTGTATATGGCTTATAACTTATCTTATTGTGTGTCAGATATTCATTTATTATATTAACCAGCAAAAGCAGAACTCCTGCTATATGTGGATGTGCTTTTATCACAGTATGGTGACTAGAATACAATTTTCTGTCACTCGATTGAGTAATATTTATTGTTAGTTCATCCACGTTATATAGTTTCTGATATCAGGCTGTGGTTCTAATCATAGTTATAATATCATGGTTTAGAGTATCCTGTTTAAATTATCTCATCACCCTATGTTGTATTAATTTTTTAATTACCGACTCAAGAGATTTCTGATGTCAGGCTATGATCAGATCACAGTGTGATCAAAATCTAAATTCTCTTGAATAGATTACATATATGGCTATCAGCTCAATAATCGTTTGATACCAGATGATGGTTTAATTCAATCACCATTCATTTGTGAGTCTTAGTTTATTAATAATTGTTCGCACATGCCTTCCGATCTCTCAGGATTAGTTTTGAGCAAAGCTGTATAGTGCTGAGCTTAGTAAGTGAAATCGACTGTCAAAACAATCATTGCCAAAGTTGTGCAATGATCGAGTGCAGTCAGTGCTAATTACAATAGTGAAGTTCAAGCCGGCTTTGTATTTCTCAGTGCTGGACTGCAATCACTTCATCAGTATTATATCTTTCAGCGCCGGACCGCAATTAATCCTATTCACGCTGGTAAATGTATACTAGATTTTTAAACAATTCTCACATATATCCTCTGACTTCCAGAGCTATGATTATACATAGAGTTGTGTAATAGTAAGTTATTAGATAAAGTATTCAGTTAATGCAATTCTGGAAAATGAAGCTCTCAAATTCCCACTATAGGTGCTCGCCGCAAAATCTCCAATATAACCACTCCAATACTTTTATTAGTGATCTTAGACTCTTTTCCTCTAATGGCAAACTGCCCATTTCATGTCAAGATCCTAACATATATTGCCAGAGTTAAACCCTTAGTGCAGGACTTTATACATTGCTTAAAGCTTCATACGAGTGGAACACAGTGAAACGCCAACGCGCGTTTCGCTTAAGCTTTATCAAGGCTGTAACCAGATTGTCAGCAGTCACCTGATTTTTATACCTCACTCAGCCAATCAATGTCCATATCCTCTCATGATGTAATGTCTATGTAATTTCAACTATGCCGTCTCATTCATTCTATACATGGGAGTAGGAGGGATTATCATATTATATACAAACATCTATAGACTATACTTTAACTATCCCCATATTAGTTATTATCTAAATGGATTTTATGTAGAATATATTGATTCCATATGGATCCTTCTATAATAAAAATAATAATAATAATAATAATAATAATAATAGATAATTAATTAATGAATCGTGTAATTAATAAATAATAAAAAATTAATAAACAAGTAACATATGTGCATAAATATAAATATATCTACTAAATTATTAACTGTTAATAAAAGTGATAATACCATTAATATTAACCCAAACATATAAATTTATAAGTAATATTTATATAACCCCTACATTATTTTAATAGCAATACATATGTATATATACATATATATGTATATACACACATACATATACACTTACACAAATATAGATGCACACACACACATTCACTGTATATAGCTATACACACATACACACATATCCTATCCAAGTCCAAAATAAATAAATATGTGATAAATCATAAGACGATATTATATTGATTAATAGACTAAAAGGTGATAAAATAAAACTAATGTGTTAATAAAACTCATGGTGCTGTGAAAAAAAGAGAAAAGAAGAAAATTATTTAAATATAGATATATTCATTTAACAATAATTCATATGTGTAAAAGTGACATTTATGCAACCAATGTAATGTGAAAATACAAACAATTACCTATTCAAATTAGAAATTAGATGAAAATAAAATAATAATTACTTTTTCATGATCTACAATACAGAAATGAATCCAAATAATATTCATCACAGACCCATGTGTAATTCTTATCTACATTATATATCTACATAGTAATTTTTTTTCTATAGATATTCCCTCTCATAAGATTTAATAGATTAATCCTAAAAACATTTATATATAAAAATGTATAATTCTCTTAATTCATAATTGGGCATAAAGTTATATTGATATAATCAATGAATAGACACCATAAGATGTTTTATCAATGAATGAAGTATTTCCCCATATCGTAGAAAAAGGAGAAGAAAAAAGAAAAATTATAAGAGAAAGTGATTTATTTTCTAATATTCAATGAAGATGATCCTATGATATTTTTACAAAAAAGCCGTATATTGAATATTTTCATTCAACCCCCGTGGTTCTAAGCTGTTAAATAGGAAAATGTATTTCGATTCTTGTTTTAAAAGTTCTTTATTCACATCTCCTCCTCTAAGATCCATTTGGATTTTTTGAATTCCATAGGCCTCCAGATGTTTTGGATTTCCTTCATGTTCTTGAAGAAAGTGTCTAGCAACACTCTTAAGCTGTTTAAATTTTTGTCCATCTGTTTTAGCATTTTTCATGTTACAAACATATTCTAAAATCCTCCTTTTTAGTTGTCTCGATGTCATCCCAATATAAATTTTCTGACATGGACATTTTAAACAGTAAATGACCCCCTGGGTATTGCAATTTATGAATTGTCTGATTTTTCTTGCCTGATCAAACCTATCGACATATTCATTTGTCTTTATCATATACTGGCATGCTTTGCAACTGCCACATTTGTAGCTACCCATTATTGGGGGATTTTTTTGTTTCCTTCTTCTGTAATAACTGTGTACCAGTTTATTCCTTAAATTAGGGGATCGCCTCCAACTCACGTCAATTTTATCTCCTAGAACTTTGTGTAAATCATTATCTGTAGCCAGAATGTTAAGATGTTTATGAATGATTTTTCGGATTTCTTTCCATTGTTTGCAATATGTACTTACAAATCTGATTTTGGAACTTTCCTCCTGATTTCCACATTTGTGGGAAGAATCAATTAAGGATTCCCTCTCAATATTCGCAGCTTTTTTATATCCCATGTTAATAATTTTGTTACTATAACCATGTTGTTTTCATCTATTGCGTAGTTGTTTCGCTCTTATGTGGTATGTTTCCGGTTCAGAACAATTTCTCTTAGTTCTTAAAAATTCCCCTCTAGGTATACCTTTCATTGTCACAGGGAGATGTGAGCTCTTATAATGAAGGATACTATTAGTTGCTGTTTTTTTACAATATATATCAGTAGTAATTTTTCCTTCCTCAGTAATCTCAATCGATAGGTCCAAAAATGTGATCTTTTCACTACTTGTCTCTGATGTCAGTTTAAGATTGAATTCAATTTTATTCAACCTTTCAATTAATTCATTCAGTAGATAATCCTCACCTTCCCAAAGTATGAGGATATCGTCTATATATCTGTACCATCCTATTACATGGTCAGTATATATATTGTTATTGGTACAGAAGACGTGTTCTTTTTCCCACCACCCAAGGTACAGATTGGCATACGTCGGAGCACACATAGTGCCCATAGCTGTACCTCGGGTCTGTAGGTAGAACTTTTCATCGAAAACTAAATAATTTTTCATCAAGATGAATTTTAATAATTGAATGATAAATTCTCCAAAATCATTCCAAGTTCCCATTTTGAGAAAATATTTGGCTGCATTTATGCCTATATCATTATGGATGCTAGTATATAATGATTCGACATCACAGGTACATAAGATAGTATTGGGTTTAGGAATCATATTATTGATCTTGCTTAGTATGTCTAAGGTATCTCTAACATACGATGGAAGCTCTGCAACATATTTCCTGAGATGAAAATCCACAAACGTTCTTGCCTTCTCTGTCAGGCTTCCGATCCCTGAGACGATAGGTCTTCCTGGTGGATGGGTTTTGTTCTTATGCACTTTTGGCAGAGCATATAGAGTTGCAAATTTTGGATTAGATACCTTTAGATATTCATACTCAGTCTTAGAGATGATGCCCTTAAAGTATGCCATATTTATGATATTTTCGTATTCTTTGCAGAAATTTGCTGTTGGGTTAAATATCAACCTTTTATAGCATTCTGCTTCATTCAATTGGCCTTGAATTTCCTTTATATATTCTTCTTTTTTCCATAACACTACATTGCCCCCCTTATTGGAGGGTTTAATTTCAATGTCTTCCCATTCCTCAATTTCTTTCATTGCTTTGTATTCATTCAAAGTCAAGTTGGAACTTTGATTCTTATTCATATTAATGTACAAGGAGTCTAAATCCTTAGAAACCAAGTCCATGTATATTTTAACTTGCGGGCAAATATGTGTATTGGGAAAGAAGGTTGATGTTTTACGTAGAGCATAGGGAGTGGGTTGTCTTTCAGAGGGTGTTGTTGTAGTGTTCTGTTCTTTCAAGAGTTCTTCCAAATTCTTTATAGCTTCTTCTTCCTCTCTGATCCAAAGATTATCCATATTATGAGTAGACTCTGTTGAGTCACTAATAATACACTTTTTATTTGAATAAAATTTGTTTAAAAGAAATTTACGAACAAAAAGATTCAAGTCTTTCTCTATTTCAAATCGATTCATGTTATGACTGGGAGAAAAAGATAATCCCTTAGATAATATGTTCATGTGATGAATATTTAGTATTTTATCAGTTAAATTGATAATCTGTAAATTATCTCCTATCTCCTGAATGTTCTGTATTTCCTCTGTGGATCTATTCCCCATTCTCCTCTTTCCCGTCTTTTTCTATTTCTTCCTTCCTCGTCGGGTTTTTTTCGGTAATCTTGGTTCCTTTCTGGAAGATCCACTCCTTGTCCTAAAAAATCCCTTCCCCAAGAAATATTAGTTTTTGCTCCTTGACCATCTGATATTTCACTTTCTGATGTGTCTCTCTCTGATGTGGTATAGTTGGCATACTTATTTCCATATGTTTTGTTGATTTTACTTCTATTTTTATAACTGTTTCTCCATTGAAAGATATTATTGTGCATATAATCATTCTTATACCGAGAAAATTTTTGTTGTTTTCTTTCAATGAGTTTTTTCAAACAGATCAAAATCAGTTTTAAGCTTTTGGTTACTCTTTTGAAATTCATCCAAACCTTCATGTTCTTTTAATTTTTCTCCTAATTGGGTTATCTCAATTGTATGTTTCTCTAACATTTTGTTGTCATGTTTAATTAGGACATGTATCAATTCAGTCGCACACTTTAACAAGGTTCCCTCCAATTCTTGTTGAAGTTGTTAATCCAGCTCGAAGGCTGGGAAAATTTTAGGCCTTAGGCCTCTGGGGGTCATATTGTTCTTCAAATAATTATTGAAGGTGGCTCTATTCCAAAAGGTTTTGGTTTGTTTCATTAATAGATTTTTTAAATCCATAAGATCTTCATGCCATGTATTTCTCCTTAATTTGCCTGAAAGAGATGGTTCTCCAAATACTGATAATGCTTCTTCATTCCATCTATTCTGTCTATTACTGAGTTCATGATTAAGACTAAAGGCTGCCATTGTGAATCAACAAGTGAAAATAGTAATAATTATATTAATTTTTCAGAAAGTTTATGTGACCCAGAAATTTTTTTTTAGAAAAATTCAATAATTTTTTTGAAAAGATTTTTTAAAACATATAGAAAATATAATACTGTTCTCTAATAGGTAGATGTCGTGCAGGAAACCTAGAAAACTGAAGGCAAACTGACAAAGACAGTTTCCGCACAGACCTCTATAAACCCTAATTTATTCTTAAATACGTATAAATTTAATTGGTTTATTAATTACAGAGTCCTATAATCCCCAATTATACATATGTATCATATATAAAATTCATTAATGAGGGATGTGCCACCACCAGACTTATATATAATAGATACAAAAACAGAAAAAAGAAGTCTATAAGGCAGTGCACTAGGACTGATTTAGATAAAATATAACTTTTATTGATGTATATTAAAAGGACACATCTAACTAACTGAAACCAAAGCTCAATACGAAATATTAAAATATCATTTAGAATGATAAAAAACTTCCAAGTGAAATATAATAAGTGAAAAGTGACTATGTGAATGTTATGTTTTAATACAATTTAAAATCACTGTGTTCCACTGTAGAAATTATAGGATAATTCTAGTAGTGAGTATGATTAGCTGCAAGGGTATGAAAATAAATACCTAATGATATCTCTGGATAAGATCAATCTAATGGAGTGATAATGTATCAAACTGGCAAACTATATAATAATATCGATATTCATGAATGGGTATAGAACCTGATATATTGCCTGATTCCTGCTTGTATATGGCTTATAACTTATCTTATTGTGTGTCAGATATTCATTTATTATATTAACCAGCAAAAGCAGAACTCCTGCTATATGTGGATGTGCTTTTATCACAGTATGGTGACTAGAATACAATTTTCTGTCACTCGATTGAGTAATATTTATTGTTAGTTCATCCACGTTATATAGTTTCTGATATCAGGCTGTGGTTCTAATCATAGTTATAATATCATGGTTTAGAGTATCCTGTTTAAATTATCTCATCACCCTATGTTGTATTAATTTTTTAATTACCGACTCAAGAGATTTCTGATGTCAGGCTATGATCAGATCACAGTGTGATCAAAATCTAAATTCTCTTGAATAGATTACATATATGGCTATCAGCTCAATAATTGTTTGATACCAGATGATGGTTTAATTCAATCACCATTCATTTGTGAGTCTTAGTTTATTAATAATTGTTTGCACATGCCTTCCGATCTCTCAGGATTAGTTTTGAGCAAAGCTGTATAGTGCTGAGCTTAGTAAGTGAAATCAACTGTCAAAACAATCATTACCAAAGTTGTGCAGTGATCGAGTGCAGTCAGTGCTAATTACAATAGTGAAGTTCAAGCCGGCTTAGTATTTCACAGTGCCAGACTGCAATCACTTCATCAGGTTAATATCTTTCAGCGCCGTACCGCAATTAATCCTATTTACGCTGGTAAATGTATACTAGATTATTAAACAATTCTCACATATATCCTCTGACTTCCAGAGCTATGATTATACATAGAGCTGTGTAATAGTAAGTTATTAGATAAAGTATTCAGTTAATGCAATTCTGGAAAATGAAGCTCACAAATTCCCACTATAGGTGCTCGCCGCAAAATCTCCAATATAACCACTCCAATACTTTTATTAGTGATCTTAGACTCTTTTCCTCTTATGGCAAACTGCCCATTTCACGTCAAGATCCTAACATATATTGCCAGAGTTAAACCCTTAGTGCAGGACTTTATACATTGCTTAATGCTTCATACGAGTGGAACACAGTAAAACGCCAATGCGCGTTTCACTTAAGCTTTATCAAGGCTGTAACCAGATTGTCAGCAGGCACCTGATTTTTATACCTCACTCAGCCAATCAATGACCATATCCTCTCATGACATAATGTCTATGTAATTTCAACTATGCCGTCTCATTCATTCTATACATGGGAGTAGGAGGGATTATCATATTATATACAAACATCTATAGACTATACTTTAACTATCCCCATATTAGTTATTATCTAACTGGATTTTATGTAGAATATATTGATTCCATATGGATCCTTCTATAATAAAAATAATAATAATAATAATAATAATAATAGATAATTAATTAATGAATCATGTAATTAATAAATAATAAATAATTAATAAACAAGTAACATATGTGCATAAATATAAATATATCTACTAAATTATTAATTGTTAATAAAAGTGATAATACCATTAATATTAACCCAAACATATATATTTATAAGTAATATTTATATAACTCCTACATTATTTTAATAGCAATACTTATGTATATATACATATATATGTATATACACACATATATATACACTTACACAAATATAGATGCACACACACACATTCACTGTATATATCTGTACACACATACACACATATCCTATCCAAGTCCAAAATAAATAAATATGTGATAAATCATAAGACGATATTATATCGAATAATAGACTAAAAGGTGATAAAATAAAACTAATCTGTTAATAAAACTCATGGTGCTGTGAAAAAAAGAGAAAAGAAGAAACTTATTTAAATGAATATTATAAATATAGATATATTAATTAAATAATAATTCATATGTGTAAAAGTGACATTTATGCAACCAATGTAATGTGAAAATACAAACAATTACCTATTAAAATTAGAAATTAGATGAAAATAAAATAATAATTACTTTTTCATGATCTACAATACAGAAATGAATCCAAATAATATTCATCACAGACCCATGTGTAATTCTTATCTACATTATATATCTACATAGTAAATTTTTTTCTATAGATATTCCCTCTCATAAGATTTAATAGATTAATCCTAAAAACATTTATATATAAAAATGTATAATTCTCTTAATACATAATTGGGCTTAAAGTTATATTGATATAATCAATGAATAGACACCATAAGATGTTTTATCAATGAATGAAGTATTTCCCCATATCATAGAATACACTAGTATGCAATTGTGACCCCATTCCATGGTAGTCAATGATCACTACAGAGCACACTGTATTATGAAATGTCTGTTGTAAAGAAAACTGCCCAAGGCTATTTTACAAAAGGCCTTGGTGGAGGTTTTGGAGATGAATAGATCAGTTCTCTTACAACTGAAAACTAATTGGCAAGAAAGACAATCTCAAGAGAGAGATCTGGCATTCATTTGCAAATATACCTCACACCATAAGGAGATAAGAGATATCATTAATAGAAACTAAAATATTAAGCCACAATAATATTATAAGAGAGCTTTTGCCCAATAAACCACTCATTATCTATAGAAAGAATAAATCCTTAAAGAATAAACTTGCGCCAAGTAATTTAAAGACAACTAAGATCCCTCCCATCAGTCCGATAAATCTCCAAGATAAACAATGGATACCATCTAGACCACGAGGCTTTTACAGATGTGGCAAGAATAGATGCACAATATGCACTCATATTCCAAGATGAACCAATACTATAGATATGGGTTTTAGAAATGAACCATTTACTATTGGTAGTTTCATGAATTGTGATTCCATCTATGTCATCTACTTATTTACATGATCGTGCCATCTAAAAAATGTAGGCCGTACCACTAGAACAATTAAAAAGAGATTCATAGAACACTGTTATAATATTATTAACAAATTTCCTAACCACAGTGTTTCTAGTCACTTTACTGAAGTTCAAAATGCTGACATCAGTAATCTATCTATCGTTTGTATAGAACAGAGCCCGGACACTCCACGTGGAGGAGATAGATATAAATTATTGTGCCACCAGGAAGTTTACTGGATGTTCAAATTGAATACTCTACACCCAGATGGCCTCAACGAATCTGTGGAACTTAACAGTATAATTTGATGCAATTTATTTTGGATTTCTTGGGTAGATAGGGTCAGCATCACCATAACAATACCCAGAGTATTAACATTAGGGTTATTATTTATGTTGGTATTTCACAATTTATTAATCCATATTCTATATATTATTTAACAATTACATATAATAATCTTCTATTCTAACAATCTATGTACGCTTAAGAGATCCCAGGGTGAAAATGTGGTGTTGCACTCTCTCTCCCCTCTTTTTTAAGAAGATTCATCCAGTTCTTAATAAACCTCTATGTGTTTTGATGCATTTTATCGGATAATGTATATTTAAACTAATACTTATTGCTAACTACACTGATTGTTATTAGTTCAACCCATACAAATCTGTCATTTCTACTCCTCAGATAGATTACCTGCAATTTGGTAAGAAAATGATTTTAATGATTTTAGTATCTTTGAATATCGCAGAGTCACATGATATCATGACATAATCACTGACCCAGGGGTTAAGGTTAACCTAAAGCCCTATAGGTTACCAGAAGCCCAAAGAGAATCAGTGTCAAAGGAAATTTAAAAAATGTTAGAGTTAGATGTAATTGAAGAATAGCATAGTGAGTGGTTAAGTCCCATTGTGCTCATTCCAAAACCCAGTGGGAGTGTGCGATTCTGCAATGGCTTTCTGAAATTGAACAGTGTATCAAAGTTTGATGCCCACCCTATGCCTAGGGTGGATGAACTAATTGAAAGGCTGGGGACAGCCAGATATTTAAATACTCTTGACTTAATCAAAGGGTATTGGCAAGTGCCGTTAACTGAGAACGCCAAAGATAAGACAACTTTTTCTGCACCAGAGGGGTTGTTTCAATACAAAATGTTGCCATTTGGGCTACATGGGGAATCACTTCAAAGAATGATGGATAGGATTCTAAGGCCCCATAGACAGTATGCTGCTGCTTATCTTGATGATGTGGTAATTTATAGTCCTGATTGGCAGTCTCACTTACCCAAGATACAAGCAGTGTTGGACTCCCTCTATAAGGCAGGTTTGACAGCCAACCCAAAAAAGTGTTGTCTGGGGATGGAAGAAGTAAAATATCTTGGGTACACCATTGGCAGAGGTTTGATAAAGCCACAGCTCAATAAGTTTGAGGCAATCCAAAACTGTCCACGACCCTTGAATAAAAAGCAGGTGAGAGCCTTCTTAGGGATCACTGGGTATTATAGGAGGTTTATAACCAATTTCACCACCATTGCAGTCCCACTGACTGACCTTACCAAAGGCAAACAGAAAGTCATGGTGGAATGGGGTCCTGAAGCAGAGAAGGCTTTCCATTAGTTAAAAATAGCATTATGTACCCAACCAGGTCTGATGACCCCTGATTTTGACAGAGAGTTTGTTGTACAAACCGATGCATCAGATGCAGGCATTGGAGCGGTTCTGTCCCAAAGCAAAGAGGGTGAAGAACACCCGATTTTCTTCTTAAGCTGGAAATTAAACATACATGAAAGAAACTATGCTATGGTCGAGAAAGAAGCATTGGCCATAAAGTGGGCATTAGAGACTCTCAGGTACTACTTGGTGGGAAGAAAGTTCAGATTGATCACTGACCATGCCCCTCTGAAGTGGATGGCAGAAAACAAGGACAGTAATGCGAGAATAATGAGATGGTTCTTGGCATTAGAAACCTTTAAATTTACAGTAGAACACAGGCCAGGAAGCCAGCTGGCCAATGCAGATGCTTTGTCATGTGTCCATTGTTTGGGAGCTTCATTTTTTCTGCCCCACAGGTCAAAACAAAGGGGGGGATATGTAATAGATGCAATGGTAAAGTGGTCAATGGCAGGTACATTTGTCCTAGGTTTTTGGCCTATGTGTTCTAAAAAATAACCAGGAGAAGTCTGTTTTGTAAGCAGACCAGAGTGTCGGCTTTTGGAATAGCCGGTTTGGGTCCTGGGGTTGTGAATGTGAGGAAAGGGAGGGCTCCATCCACAGGCCACTCCAGGTTTCAGGCCTTTCAGCCTGGTAACAGGCTCATTAGGGCCTGCAGCTGGAAAGGGCTAATATAAGCATGGTTTGTTTGTGGCTGAGTGTCTTACACCTGGGAGAGCAGGCAGACTAGCCTGTTCAGAGACACATGGTGATAATCCTTGTAAGTACTGTGCACGTGTTTTGTTGATGGTGAGGGCAATAAGCCCTACCTTTATTATAGAGAAGGAATCTGCTGTGTTGCTTGTGCCCAGCTGGGCTAGGACTTATGTTTATGTTTTGTTTATGTTTACATTCATTTGGCACAATAAAGACTGGCACTAACCAGTTAGTATGAGAACCCCTGACTTCTATCCCAGTTCTACAGCTGCTGTGTGTGTAAAGAGGGAGTCCATCTACCCCAGGAGAGGGACCCCTAACCTGACTGTGTCACAATATATATTTATATATATATATATATATATATATATATACTACTCTAATTTCCAAGTCCACCTCCTTTCCAAGCAAGGAATACATTTACAGAGCTGATAAAGGAGAAGTGATTTATGTGGCTAACAGTTATAGACATATGGGATGGCTCCCTGATAAGGAGCATTAGTTCCATGTAATAGGAGATAGACAGTTGCTTAGTACCTCAGTAAAAGCTGTCTTATGGGCTGGCTTCCTGCAGACAGTTGCTTAGTACCTCAGTGATACAGTAGCTGTTTATATTGGCTGGCTCCCTGCCGACAGTCGCTTAGTACCTCAGTAACAGCTGTATATATTGGCTGCTCCCTGCAGACATTTACTTAGTACCTCAGTGACAGCTGTATATATGGGCTTGCTCCGTGCTGACTTTACTTAATATCTCAGTAACAAAAGCTGTCTTATGTGCTGGCTTCCTGCTGACAGTTGCTTAATACCTCAGTAACAGCTATCTTATGGGCTGGTTCCCTACAGCAGTTGCATAGTATGTCAGTGACAGCTGTATATATGGGATGGCTCCCTGCTGACAGTTGTTTAGTACCTCAGTGATATCTGCATAAATAGGCTGACTCCCTGCTGTGTAAATAGGCTGACTCCCTGCAAAGAGCTAAGTACTAAGCCTTGGAGAGATAAAGTGGATAGAGATAAAGTACCAACCAATCAGCTTCTAATTGTCATTTTTCAAACACAGCCTGTAAAGTGACAGTTAGGAGCTGATTGGTTGATACTTTATCTCTGTCCACTTTCTCTCTCTCCAAGGCTTATAACATAGACACTTGAGTAACAGCTGCCTGTATGGGCTGGCTCTCTGCTGACAGTTGCTTAAAACCTCAGTAACAGGTGTATGCATGAGCTGGCTCCCAGGAGTGCTGCAGGTCCTCTCACTGCCATCTTACAGCCTCTGCCAACCTAGAGGACCTCCACTCTGCTCTGAGGTAAAACACACTGGCTGGGTGTGCACCCCACTCTCTCTATGTCACCAACTGCCCTATGAGTCACAGCTGCAGCCTTTTTATACTCTTGTGGCTCATGCTACTTTCCTATCCACCAAGGACATAAGGCTGTTATCAAGTCAGGAGCATGGAGGGGCAGTGGTGTAACTAGGGGGTGTCAAGCAGGGCATGTGCCCTGGGCACCATCAGACTGGCAGTGCAGGGTGCGCTGCTGGTTGCAGTCTAGGACACCGTGGTCAGTGCAGTGCTGACCAGAAGGAGTTCGGTCAACATTACACAGTGATAAACACACAGTCGCCAGCAATGATTGTTTTAGTTAGTAGTCAATGATGGTCAGACAAACTCTCTCTGACTGCTGCACCCACTGCCAGAGCTGGGCTGGAGCTCACTCATGAGCACCATCATCCAACTCCTGCAGTGTGTAATGGGAGAGATGTCATGATATCTCTCCCGTATTGCAGAGCAGGCCAGCCCAGGAGGAGAGAGAAGCAGATGGCGGTGGGAGCAGGAGCCAAAGTGGGGATTCAGGTAAGTGTTTTTTTTTCTTATTTTTACATGTGTGTCTTTGTCTGCACTGCTGGGGGGCCACTACTGGGGGATAACTACTGGTACAACTACTGGGAGGACTACTACTGGGTGCACTGCATCGGGCAACCACTACTTAGGGCACTACTGTGGGACCACAACTGAGGGCACTGTATAGGTGAGGACTACTACTAGGGGCACTATAAAAGGGGCACTGCATAGGGGGACTACCACTGAGGGGACCACTTCCCAGGGCACTGCATTGGGGGACAACTAATGGGGACACTACTGGGGGAGACTAAGGATTCTGCCTTTGAACCTCTATACACCCTGCCTATACCTTCTGATATCCTGCCTATAAACCTCTAAGGATGACGCTATTTTGCATATGCAGTTATACAGTAAATAAAGACTCCAGACCTAGAACCTGTGGTTCCAAAGCACAAAGTATTATTCAAGTAAAAGTACAGTCGGTTACATGCTAGTTAAGTACAATTTAGAGCAAAGGAATTATACAGACCCAAGTACAGTTATACATATGCAGCGCTCTGGACCAGATGTAGGCATCAGCAAGAAACCCCTCGTCAATCAGCATTCAGCACGAAGACTCGAAACCCAGGGTCAGAGCACACATATTTATACCCCCCAGAAATAGACAACACAATAGAGAAGTTTGTTGCTAATACCATTGGTCCTAAAGGAGAGGGCATATGTTACAAGGCATCTAACAGGTTGGTTCAAATAGACACAGTCCAGCCTCTAACAACTGGTGGTCTCTGGTTTCCCGCCTCATGCAAATCTTAACAGTTGGTCATATAATGTACATTTTGTTGCTTGAAGTCTCTGCAGTCCATAAGTTGAGAATGCCTGTTGCGATCTCTACATCGATGTTACCGGAATACTGTTGAGAGAGTACGCATCAGTACAATACCAAACATGACTTACTTATCACGTATAAAACGTTAGTTACAAAATAATCTTTATTTCATAGCAATTATAGCAATTGTGCATACTTGAATCTTATACCTTAAAACTTATGGAACCTTGTATGTGAAAATGTAATGTGTGAGTATGTGGGGTTTGATGTAAAGATGCAAGTTAGGTTTATCTGATTTGGGGCAGATGTGCATGCATGCAGCTAATAAACAGCGTTCTTATGCAGGATATTGTGCATTCACTACTGAGCGTCATGTTAGCAGCTTAACTGTGCGTCATGTGCGGTGTTCATGTATGAGATTCCATACACATATATATGTGTACACATATATTTATACACATATATATATATATATATATATATATATATATATATATACACACACATCTCATTCCTTATTTACAGTTTCAAACTGTAATACAAATGTGTTACCCCCAGCTGTATCCTGGTGCATTGTTTATTTTATTTACTTTTCTTAGGGGCTGCATTTCTAGTTGTTTTTGGTAGATTATCAAAAACATCGCTATCTGTTCTTAGCTTATGAGTTGTAACTTATAAAGGCGCTGGTCGCAAAATGGCGTCTTGCAGATTCTTGTTTCTAAAATGGAGTCTAGCTTCCATTTGCAAGATAGCATCACGCACGCCAATTTCTATGCTGATTCCGTCTCAGCCACTAATCCAGCTTCGACAGTCCACCCTTTGATAGCGAACAACATGCTATCACATCCTGATTTAAAATTAATTTTAGGCATACATATATATATATATATATATATATATATATTACTTAATGCTATTAGGGGATGGCACAAGTTGGTTCTTAATCCTTCAATAATGTGTCTCTAGGAGGGGATATAAAACTACCATTATATGCACACCGCGGACCTTGGGAGATCATGTGAAAGATGTGGGGATGCACCAGTCCTACAAAGGAAGTTTTGATGGGGAATTAGGGACTTACATTATTTGAGGTGTTTTAAAAATAACATTTTGATAATACTTTTTGTGCACAGCTAAATATAATACATTATATGATGGTATTTCTAGTTCAGAGTTGTAATGCAGTTCTACATTTACCTCAGTATTCATATAGGTACTACTAACCACCATCATAATTTTGCTCCTCTGATTTACCTTATTTTTACATTTTCCACACTTCAACACATTAGGAACACACTGGACACATATGCCAATTATTATGATGACATTCAGTATAAGGATTAAGAATTTGCCTATGCTGGCGATCACTTCCTGGACCCATTCCCCTAGTCCTGAGAACCATTTCACTGGGTTCAGCCATGAAACCCATCCTTCTACCTTCTCCCCTACTTCAGCCACTGAAGTATTATGTTTCTTACGAAATTACCATTTTAGCTGCAGAATTTCATCCATCTTTCGGTCTATCACCTCCTTGGGGTCGCTGGTATCATTGGTGACATAGGTGCAACATTTTACTCCAAATTGGGTTGTCAACATTACAAAATACACTCCAGTAACAGCAGTTAAATAATTTAACACTAGCCTGTGTTGCACCAGTTCTTTCTTGTATGCTTGCAATTCTCTCCCTGTATACCTGAATGTGTCATCGTACATCTCAGTGATATTATCTTTTAATTTAGCAAGTTCCTGAATATATCTAAAATTTAATGTAGCCCGAGTGATCCTGGTGGGATCCAATGCGACTAAAACTTGAAAGCCAGTTGTCTCACTAATTAACTGAGTGGCTTTATGCACATCACCAAGTATCATATTTCGTTTGCCTCTGTGTTCATATTGCATGTGAAGATATGGTGATGGTGTGTTTTTATTAATACCAAGCATTTCACCATGTGTAAGGGTCATAATTTCTGGAAGAAGTCTTCCCAAATAACATAACAATAACAGTACTAATATTGGTCAGACACTCCCCTGATTTGGCATAGCACTCCTCCTCCTGACTCCACTCCATCAGCACTGCCATCAGCTCCCATCTCCTCTATCGGTCCTCCATCACTGAAACTGGGTATCCCCAAACAAACCAAGATGACAGAAACTCTGGAAGAAGAATACAAAAATGAACACAGCAGAACAATCCCTTGTTGCGACACTGATCTACAGTTTTATATTAGCTCAGGTTTCTCACTGTCACCTTTTTAATCCTCCCGGCACAAGCTCGCAATCGACAGGTCCAAGTTATCGGCCTCGTCTCCTATTTGTATCTCCAACGGTTGGTTAACCTCCCTGTAGTGAGTGCAATGGACCCACATATCTTCCCCGGCCACTCTTTGAGGATGTGGTACTTTGTCAACAACGTCAGATATGGACCTTTCCACCGATCAGTCAAACAACCTGAGCTAAAAAAACGGATCATAACAAATTCCCCAGGTTAGACATCATGACAGTTTGCATCAGACATGTTGGAAAATAAAATTTTCAATTTCAGTTGTTCTTACTCATCTTCGTGAGACACTGCACAGTAACCTCATTATCATATTTTCACATGAGGCTGCCTGTTAAACAGTATCTCAAAAGGGGGACAGATAAAAGAAATGACAGTCTGGAATGATCTTGGTTTTATTACCCATCACCTTAAACATGTTCTGGGAAACATCACCTGTAAAATGAGTCCCCCTATCACTTTTAATAATTCTAGGGATATATTATCTGCATACAGGTTCCTGCAATTAAATCTTGTTATTAATAGCTACTGCTCAAATGGGGGCAGATAAAAAAATGACAGTCTGGAATGATATTGGTTTTATTACCCATCACCTTACACATGTTCTGGGAAACGTCACCTGTAAAATGGGTCCCCTTATCACTTTTAATAATTCTAGGGATATAGTATCTGCATACAGGTTCCTGCAATTAAATCTTGTTATTAATAGCTAGTGCTCTAAATAATGCCTGGGCCCCAGGGTTGGATAGTATTCCTAGTATTTGACCTTAGCCTGGCATGGCTGCTGTTTATCCTTAGCAACCTTGTGTCCTGTGTGTGAGAGATAAATCACAACAGTTTAATATCATTTAAACATGACCTAAATACAACAATAAATCGTCCACATTTTACATTAGAACAGATCCATTGGCAGGATGAAAAGATTGTAAACAGTCATATAAGGCCTGGGAGAAGATACTGGGGTTGCCTATGAACCCATGAGAAACCCGTGTTCATGTGTTGTGTTCTTCACTTTGCAGTACTTACTTATGTGTCCCACTTGGTGACAGTTAAAACATCTTTTTGAATGGGGTGGATGAAAGGATTGTTGTGGGAGTTGAGCAAGAGGGAAATATGGTGGGTATGGGTAGGAATATGGAGGATAAGGGTATGGTTGGAGGTATGAAGTTTGTGGGTAGCATGGGACCTGTGGTTGTGTATGATATGTGGGGTATGTATGTGTTTGCTGTGGTCTGGGATTGGTGAGGACGTGTAACTGTTCAGGTGCAAGTGTGTGTATAGGTGCTGGTGTGTCTACTGGCTGTGATGTTACAGTCATTCCTTCCAGAGCTTGGATACTCACAGCCATTTTTTGCTCGGGGTCTCTCTCTTCTTTGAGATGTTCTTATCATGTTCTATGGCAGATTCTATGAGTGTATCTATTGTGACAACCCTCCAGCCAGGTTGTGAGGCCTGAACCCAAGTCTTTAAGTCTTCTTTAAGGCCATCCATGAGTATGATGACAATCATTGGTGACAATCATGGTGACAATCATTCCCCTGTGGTGAGTGCTATCTTTAATATCTTCTAACACAGTATACTGGGTGATAGTCTGCAGAGTCCAGTCGCAATAATCTTCTGCAGATTCACTTTCCTTTTGCTTTATGGTGAAAATTTTGTTCCAGTTAACTACTACTGGAAAATATATACCCAATTGAGTTATGATGCTGGAAATATTATCTTGGTCTGTTAAGGGAACGTCACCATCCAATACACAATCCGTGATAAATTTGTCACGTCAGTATTGCGTGGTAGACAGGCCCTTAACACCACCCGCCAATCTTTATTAGTTGGCTCATGAGAACTACCCAAATTCCTCAAAAATCTTTGACATTTGGCTAGTTCCTTTTTGGGATTGGGCAAATCATTTATGATGGAATTTAGTTCTGTTCTTGTCCAAGGACAATGCATTACCACTTCCCTCGTGGGCACTACACCGTTTGCATCTGCATTTCCATTCTGAACAGTTATTGTCTGAATAGGATGCAGACTGGTAGCGCTGCAACCTTTGACCTTGTTACCTGGCTGGGGGTTTAATCTGTTGCTGCTATGTATGATATTAACAACTTCCTCTACTGGTGCAGAGGAGGCTAGCACTTCCCTTTCTGTTACGGATGGAGATGATGACACCACTTCTGATTGTTGTGGTGCAGCATCTATCATCTGTACAGTATGGGAAATGGCAGACATTACAATAGGCTCATCATCCACATCAAGAACATTTTCTTTATAGTTGCTTAAGAGAGGGTACAAATTACTTGTTACATTTTTATGGGTATTTTTGATAACTGTACTTGCACCTCCATCCACATAAGGTGGAGGTGGTGTGCGTGAACTGCTGTCAATACCTTCTACAATGCTACCTTGCGCAATGCCTGCAATTTTGCGGCTCGCTCGTATTGCAATTTAGTGTCGCGGATGCATTCTCTGGCAATGCGCTTACAACACTAGTTTGCGTCGCTTGCGTATTTTTAAGCCACGCATCCCCTTCATGCTGCAGCAACTTTAAACATTCATAATATATAAACTTTTTACCTCGAGAGCGCATCAGACTGATGTGGTCTCGGACATTATTCAATACATCTTTATCAAAACTACCAATTCTAGGAAATAGTTTAACACTCTTCCTCGTCATATTAAACCATAAATCACAATACCTAGTTGCACTGGCACCATGCCTAATATGCATAATATGCTGCGCTGACCCAAGTGGCGCATCCAACAGCTGCAAATCATTTAACATCTCTACCGATCGCTTGGCCCTCATCCTGAGAGAACTGTAAGTTTTTCAATAAAGATTTAAATTGGTGAAAGACATTCTAGATACTCTCACTTACCTACGGAAGAAATTTCCAGATGCCCCCGCTCACCTACAGAAGAAATTTCTAGATGCCCCCGCTCACCTACGGAAGAAATTTCTATATGCCCCCGCTCACCTATTGAAGAAATTTCTAGATGCCCCCACTCACCTATTATCTTTCAGCTCACAATCACAAATTTCCTAGTGTGGCTCAACTACAATGCTCGAATAACCCAACCTAATTATTGAACACTGCAATCACACTGAGAGCCGGTCCCTACAATAAAGACAACATGTACACCTGCTGATGTGTATAGAATGGTAAGCTACTTGCTGAGCTACTAGGCCAACTCCTGCGCCTAGTACTTAAGGGTCATACAATACCATTAACCTTTAGGTCCCGTGTTACACACTAAACAAATACTCACAATCACACACTCTTTTCCTGTGCAGAAAACTACATGTTAACCCAATTATTGGCAACAATTGAAAAGAATGTAAACCTCAATAGCTTTGTTTAAACACGTGGCAGCACAACCGGAAGTACGTATACGTTATTGCGAAACCAGTCGCATACACAATAATGCGACTACCACACAACCGTATAAGAACCTTTAGCTGCAAACACAAAAGTGCACATTTACTGTGCACAAAACTGTGACTCAGCCGCATGTTCAATACCGCGGCACCCCTTTAAATGTTAGGTTCTATCAACAAAGGAAAACAAACTTTTTCTTCTCTTGTCCATGGATTCTAGTCAGCGTCCCAGGCTCACATGAGAATGGGTAGCGATCTCTCAGCATCGAGCAGTTGCAGGTAAACCCTGCATGTGGCCACTCCACCCTTTGGTGAGATATTGATAACCATATGTGCCGTGTGAGTGGGTAAGTGACTTCACTATGAACCCCCAACTAAGGATTCTGCCTTTGAACCTCTATACACCCCTGCCTATACCGTCTGATATCCTGCCTATAAACCTCTATGGATGACGCTATTTTGCCTACGCAGTTATACAGTAAATAAAGACTCCAGACCTAGAACCTGTGGTTCCAAAGCACAAAGTATTATTCAAGTAAAAGTACAGTCAGTTACACGCTAGTTATAAGTACAATTTAGTGCAAAGGAATTGTACAGACCCAAGTACAGTTATACATATGCAGCACCCTGGACCAGTGTTACGCATCAGCAAGAAACCCCTCGTCAATCAGCATTCAGCACGAAGACTCGAAACCCAGGGTCAGAGCACACATATTTATACCCCCCAGAAATAGACAACACAATAGAGAAGTTTGTTGCTAATACCATTGGTCCTAAAGGAGAGGGCATATGTTACAAGGCATCTAACAGGTTGGTTCAAAAAGACACAGTCCAGCCTCTAACAACTGGTGGTCTCTGGTTTCCCACCTCATGCAAATCCTAACAGTTGGTCATATAATGTACATTTTGTTGCTTGAAGTCTATGCGGTCCATAAGTTGAGAATGCCTGTTGCAATCTCTACATCGATGTTACCAGAATACTGTTGAGAGAGTACGCATCAGTACAATACCAAACATGACTTACTTATCATGTATAAAACCTTAGTTACAAAATAATCTTTATTTCATAGCAATTATAGCAATTGTGCATACTTGAATCTTATACCTTAAAGCTTGCGGAACCTTGTATGTGAATATGTAATGTGTGAGTATGTGTGGTTTGATGTAAAGATGCTAGTTAGGTTTATCTGATTTGGGGCAGATGTGCACGCATGCAGCTAATAAACAGTGTTCGCATGCAGGATATTGTGCATTTGCTACTGAGCGTCATGTTAGCAGCTTAACTGCGTCATGTGTGGGGTTCATGCTTGAGATTCCATACACATATATATATATATGTGTACACATATATTTATACACATATATATATATATACATACACACACATCTCATTCCTTATTTACAGTTTCAAACTGTAATGCAAATGTGTTACCCCCAGCTGTGAAGCCGGGGGCCATTCTGTCTGGTTGTGGGACTAAAACCTGTTTAGGATTCAGACAAATTCAATTGTGTAGATCAATGCCGGGGTTATATTACAATTGCCACAACTATACTTGCCTACATACAGGGATTCCCAATTTGTATGTAAAACACTCACAGTATCTTGGTGCATTGTCTATTCTATTTACTTTTCTCAAGGGCTGCATTTCTAGTTGTTTTTGGTAGACTATCAAAAACATTGCTATCTGTACTTAGCTCGTGAGTTGTAACTTAAAATGGCGCTGGTCACAAAATGGCGTCTTGCAGATTCTTATTTCTAAAATGGAGTCTAGCTTCCATTCGCAAGATGACATCACGCACACCAATTTCTAACCGTCTCAGCCACTAATCCAGCTTCGATAGAGACCACTACTGGGGGCACTGCACAGGGGGGAAAACTACTGTGGACACAATATAAGGGGCACTGCATATTGGCGACCACTACTGGGGGCACTACTGTGGGCACTACTGAGGGGACCACTAATGGGGCACACCACTAATGGGGGGAACCACTACTGGGGCACAACTGGGGGGCACAACACTGCTTGTGATGTTGGTGCTTCCCACACTTCCGGTTCCAGCTTGTATCATCCAATGCATTTTGTGCATGCGCACTTTGTCAAGGATGATTTCTGTCTGTAAGATGCTTTATTTATACTCAAACTTTAAAAAAAACTTCTTAAAAACGTTATTATTTGGCTGGTTAAAATGCAAGTTCTATTTCGGAAGTTGTCATCAAAAAAGCGGCAATCACATGGTTAAAATTTTATTGTACTAAAAGATAAAAAAGTGTATTTTTAAACGTATAAAATATGGTTATGGGATATTTTATAAACAAATATTTAATTTATAAATAAATACTGTATTTAAATTGAAAGGAACGATCCCATATAAATCTTTAAAAGTGAGAAGAATAAATATCTACTATATAAAAGCGAAAATTTATCCTTCTGTTCTTTTGTCTTTATATACAAATCTACAGTTTACAAGCCACGAACGTGAAATTTTACATACGAGCGTATTAAAACACGGCGGAGGCAACTAAAATAGATTTTAAATCAAAATCAATTACTGTTAATATTTAATTAATGAAAAACCACAATTTTTGCATAGCATTCGCCCTCTACAGGTCAGGTACGGAATTACTAAAGGATTTAGCTTATCTACTAATTTTTTCTTTTCTATCTTCTCTACTAAATCAAAATTAATTACTGTTACTTTTTAATTAATTAAAAACACAATTTTTGCATAGCATTCGCCCTCTACAGGTCAGGTACGGTATTCCAAAAGGACTTAGCTTATCTACTATTTTTTCTTTTCTATCTTCTCTACTATATAAAAGCGAAAATTTGTCCATCTCTACTTCTGTCTTTCTATACAAATCCACAGTTTACCAGTGAACATCATGTAATTTTACATAAGAGCATATTAAAACACAGCGGAGACAACTAAAGAAATGTAAAATGGAAATGAATTACTGTTAATTTTTAATTAATTAAAAAACAATTTTTGCTGGACGCTCATTGTGGGGCCTTATGGCATATGGGTAGGGCCTCAGAGCAAGCATTTTGTGTTGTCATGTTTTGTCATGATCTTAATGTTTATTATAGAAGAGAGCTTTAGCAGGCTTTGCCAGCATTCTTAGCTCTCTGACTATACCAAATTACACAACAACATTCACTTCTTTCTTCCGACTGTGTCAAAATTATGACTTTTCAAGGACCCTGCTGTACTGTGAGCTGCCAAAATATTACACATGGAATGCTTCTCCAAAAGTTTCTCTGTGCAAAAAACAGGGACTCGCTGTAGATGGTCATCCTGGTATCCGAGCAACAGAAGCTCTTGGCCATGTTTACACTGTACATCCTACAAATTTTGAATGCTTCTATCTCCAAAGTTTGCTTTACACTGTTACAGCTTCTACTTCCTTTGAAGACTTTAGGACTGTTAATACGGAAGTTTGTCACACTTTTCATGAGGCCTTCCTAAGGAGAGGTTTGTTGGAGGATGATGTGTAAACACACATTATTAAAATCCTGGGCAACGCCGGGTACTCCAGCTAGTATACTATAATAAAGGATTTATCTCTATATCTATATTTAGTCCATATGGATTTTATGTTTTCATATAGGAAATCCATCTTGTTTCATTTTTTAGTAATTCCATTATTATATTGCCTCCTCTCCAATTTATTTTTACTTTCTGTATACCTATAAATTTGATAATTGAAGGATTTTCATTATGATAGTCTAGATAATGATGTGAAACACTATGAGTTGATAAACCTTTTCTTATGTTATTTAGGTGTTCAGTTATCCTTGTTTTTAACTTTCTTTGTGTCTGTCCAATATATTGGTAGACACATGGGCATTCCAATAAATATATAACTCCCTCTGTATTGCATGTTATACAGTTTCTTATTTCATATTCTTTTTTCATTTGATTTGACTGAAATTGAGTGATGGCTTTTGTATTGTTCCCTATCGTTGTTCTACATGCTATACAGTTGAGGCAGTGATGAAAACCTCCCAATTTCTTTTCTTCTTTTTTCTCCTCTGGTTTTGTACTTGGAGAAAACTGTAAGTTCTTGTTTTAAGTTCTTAGCTTTTTTATAGATGATCTTTGTTTTTTTTGGCAATAATTGGGCAAGATGGTCATCCAATTGTAGGATACAGTATGTCAATGTTTAAAAAGTAGCTCCTCCAATAACTTGTGGTTGCTATTGTATTGTGTCACAAAGGCCAATTGAAACTCATTCATTGATTCTTTCTGTTTTTATTGTATAATGGTGTTTCTGTCCATTTTATCAATCTCTTCGATCTGTTTCTGTAGTTGATCTTCTTTAAAACCCCTCACAGCAAATTTTCTCTTAATTTTTTTACTTTGAATTGGAAATATTTCTCTATCTAAACAGTTCCATTTTATTCTCCTGGACTGTGCATTTGGAATGTTCGACAACCATTTCTTGTGGTGATTGCTCATTATGGACAAGGCATTATTTCCACTTACTTCTTTTGTGTGAATACGGGTATTGATGATGTTATTCCTAATAAAAAATTCCAAGTCCAAAAAAATAACCATTTCTTTACTTATTGTTGTTGAAAATTCAAGTCCAAATGTGTTATTGTTTATATATGTAATACATTCTTTATGTAGATCTTCTGGTCCATTCCATATATACAGCAAATTATCTACTGTATATATCTTGACCAACTTTTTATATGGTCTTTGTATGGGTTGTTTGGTTGTAAAGATCCTTCAGCCCTCAAATGTATAGATATACAGAAAGTAAATATAAATTTGAGAGGAGGCAATAAAATAACGGAATTACTAAAAAATCTAACAAGATGGATTTACTGTATGAAAAGATTAAAGTCATATGGACTAAATATAGAAATAGAGATAAAAGCCTTTTTATAATATATATTTATTCTTCTCACTTTTAAAGATTTATATGGATTCATTCCTTTCATTTTAAAAAGAATCAGTATTTATTTCTATAATAAATATTTATTTATAAAATATCCCATTCCCCATCACATTTTAAGGTTTACAAATATTTTTTGTATCTTTTAGTGCAATACATTTTTTACCATGTGATTGCTGCTTTTTTATATGACATCTTCCGGAATAGAACTTCCGTTTTAACCAGCCAAATAGTAACGTTTTTTAAGTTTGAGTATAAATAAAGCATCTTACAGGCAGAAACCATCCTTGACAAAGTGCGCATGCATGAAACATGTTGGATGACGCAAGCTGGAACTGGAAGTGTGGGAAGCGCCGACAACATAAGCAGTGCTATTGGCATTGTGGAAACCAGCCTTGAGGAAGATTGATGGTGAAGCCAAAAGACATCCAAAAGTAGGAGTGTAGGGTCAGTTAGAATAGTATATCGTGGATGCACCTCTTTATCTGGCTCAAATAGGAATCCTTCCCAGAGAATACCGAAGCTGCAAGTTATTCATAAGAGAGCTATAAACACAAAACAATCACTAACCTTTGTTTTGGCTATTAAATGTTATTGCACTATTGTTTATTAGGACCATGGGTGCAATGAGGCCACAGGCCAGTGAGGCATGTTAGGTGGGCAGAGGGCCCATGCCAAAAGTAAAGTATATGTGACTCTGGGCATTAAGTCAGGTCACTTTATGTGCCCTAAGGTAATGGATAGGTATGTGGGGGACCCTACTGTGTGGCATAATGTGTATAAGGGGCTGTACTGTTTAGTGTATAAAGGACTGTGCTGTGTGATGTATATTGGGATGTGTTGTGTGGTGGGCTGTACAATATGGCATATAAGGGGTACTACTGTGTGGCATAATGTGTAATGAGTGGCACTAATGTGGCATAGTGAGCAATAAGGGGCATTGTTGTGTGGCATAATTTGGGCATTACTGTGTGGCATAATGAGAATAGGGGGCTATACTCTGGGCATAACATTAATAAGGGGCAATACTGCATAAGGTGAAATAAGGGGTACTACTGTGGCATAATGTGAATAACAGGCTGTACTGTGTGGTATATAGTGCAATAAAGTGTACTACGGTGTGTCATAATGTGTATAAGGAGTGCTACTGTGTGGTATAATGTAAATGGAACTTTACTCTGTGATGTAATTTGAATTGGTGCTTTATGTGGCCACACCCCTTCTCTGCAAGGCCACACCCTGTCCATAATTAAACTAGGGTGGCACCAATGCTTTTTCTGGCACAGGGCACCAAAATGTCTAGTTATGGCTCTGTTCAAAAGGAGTGTGTTTGTGTGTATGTGTGTGTGTGTATTGGTGGGTAGGGCTTGAACTTGTTTGAATGTCATGTACAGAGCATCATCATCATAATGGGGTGGTCCTAGGCTTGCAAGCAATGCAAAGTGACACTAGAGTGGGAAAAGAGTGAAGAGAGCTGACTGCGTGTTTCTCCAGTATCTGTAGATAGTTTACTTACACAATCTGCTATTGTTACCATGTGAGCACATCCCCACTCAGTCATTTTGGCACCCAGTATGGTTATCTTAGGTAGTTTATGCCCCATTCTGGCACCATGAATGGGAATCTTAGGTGCCTATGCCCCAATCCATTACCGGAATGATGGCCTGTTTCCCGTTATATCATAGATATTTCTGACTTTTTCCCCTTCAGTGTATTTTACCTCTACTGTCTGACTTATTTTCCTCTCACTGATATATACTGTATGGTGGTCTGCACCTCATTCAGGGACCCAAAATGGCTGTCTAAGGATGTCTGCTCCCTGTTCTGGCACCCTGGATGGCTGGCTAAGGTGGTCAACACCCCATTCTCACACCCTGAACACTGGATAATATGGCCCATGTCCTGTTCTGGTACCTGGAGTAGCTAGCTACGGTACTCTGTGCTCCATTCCTGTTCCCTGAAGCCTGGTCAGAACCTCATTCTGGTACCCTGAATGGCTTTCTTAGGTGGCCTGATCCCCATTCAGGCAACCAGAAGTTATCTAAGAAGGCCTGCTCCCTATTCTGGCACCCAAAATGGCTATCTTAGGTGGAAAATGCCCCGTTCTGACACTTTGAATGGCTATCTTAGATGGCATGCTCCTCATTCTGGCACCTGGAATAGCTTTATAAAATGGCTTGCTCCTTGATCTGGCACCCAGAACTGCTATCTTGGGTTGTCTGTGCCCCATTCCTGTACCCAGAATGGCTGTCTTACATGGTCAGCTCCCCATTCCATTTTCCAGAATGGCATTTAAGATGGTCTGCACCCAGTTCCGCCACCCATTCCAGCTATCTAAGGTGACCTGCACCCAGTTCTAGTCCCCAGAGTGGCTATCTTACATAGACTGCGCCACACTCCAGCACCTAGAATGGCTATCTTATGTGGCCTGCTACCTGTATCATTACCTAGAAAAGCTCTCTAACATGGTCAGCTCCCCATTATGGTCTCCTGAGCAGCTATCTAAGATGGCCTGCTCCCCGTTCTGTCACCCAGAAAGGCTCATATTGTTGGTGGTCCATGACCTATTCTGGCACCTGGAATGGCTATCCTATGTTGTCTCTGCCCCATTCTGACACCTATAATGGCTCTCTACGGTGGTCTGCTCCCCATTCTGGCACCCAAGTAGCTTTATAAGATGGCTTGCTCCTAGTTTTGGCACCCAAAAATATTATCTTAGGTGGATGGCACCCCATTCTGGTACCCATAAAGACTTTCTAACATGGTCAGCTACCCATTCTAGTTTCTAGAATGTCTAAGATGTTATGCACCCCATTTCAGTTATCTAAGGTAGCTTGCACCCTGTTAAGGCACACGTTCCAGCTATCTAAAGTGACCTGTGCTCCTTTCTGGTAGCCAGAATACCTATCTTAGTTGGCCTGCTCCCTGTTCTGGCACCCAGAACAGCTATCTTAGGTAGTATGTGCCCCATTCCAGCACCCTGAATGGCTGGCTTAGGTGACCTGTGCCCAGTTCCAGCACCCAGACTGGCTATCTTAGGTGGTCTGCACCCAATCCCGGTACCCAGAAAGGCTCTCTAACAGTGTCATCTCCCCATTATGGTCTCCTGAACAGCTGTATAAGATGGCCTGCTTTCCATTTTGGTCTTCTGAACAGCTATATAAGATGGCCTGCTCCCCATTCTGGCACCCAGAACGATTATCTTAGGTTATGTGTAGGTGTGCTTTGTGCTTTGTCCGAAGTGGTGTGCATGGGGGGTTTGGGTAGGGGAATGGGTGGGTGTGTATAGGGTGTGGGGTTGGGGTTGGTACCTGAGTGGCACTGTGGGAGTAGGAGTGTCTGGCCTACTTTGGTGGTTCGATGTACAAAGGTGGATAACAGTCGCTCAAGGTATGGTGTGGTGTGGGGGTTGGGGTATATGCAGGTGGGTGTGGAGTGATGTAAAGACCAGACTCGGATGGGTTAAGTGAGAGGATCTTTATTGGGTGTATAATCTTAACCTTTCAGTAGTTGTGAGGACCTGTTTAAAGGGTTCAGTCATTTACACAGTGTATCAAACATGCATACAAGTTCCAGATGTGCAAAGAAAGTTTCAACAGTGTCTTATTGTTCCCCATGGTGTGGGTTCAGGCAGTTTTTGGTGTTTCAGTTTGGGAAAGTCTTTTTGGGGGAGCACTGACTTGGTGGGGGATGTAAGTAGGCCCTTTCAGGAGGTCTACTCTCTGTGCAATTCACACATTACCCTTTGCTGGACCTATGGTCAACAGTCTTAGGAACTGAGTATTTGCCGGGATGTGCTCTGTGCGGTCCCTCTCTGTAATTGTGTGTACTGTGGCATCCCAAAGTAAGTTTGCTTAATTGATCTACCAATAGGTGTGTGGTCCTCTGGGTCCAGGTAGGTGCCTGTCACTGTTGGATGAGTGCTGGTCACCTTACCCTGGCTGGGTTTACAGGGAGATTCTGGTGTGGTCCGTATGTTGCCGCAATACTGCCATGGGTAGCTGTCCCGGTAAGTGTTGTTGCTTGGTGGTCAGTGTCATTGGCATGCGACGGCCCAGTTGCTGTGCTCGGGGGCGCTGAGTCACAGATGTTGCCGGGATGTGTACTCACTGGGAATGTATCCGTGGTTGTAGTGACCGTGTTGTGACAGAGAGTGTATTTCACGGCAGTGCAAGTGGATGCTACCATTGTCCTGTGGTGGCTGGACTGCACGGTGCTAGTCCATTGCCGGAGGTGGATGCAGACTGAGTGACTGATTTGTGCATCTTTGTTCTGGGCAGACGTTTAAACTTGGTGGTGCTGCATGGTGGTGAGATCTCTACTCCTTGAGAAAGAATACGGGAAGCTTTATTTCACCAAGCACCATATCATTGTGCATATTACAGCTGCTAGCAGTTACTTGCAGGTACTTTGTATCCACATTACTGCGCTCATTTGGTTTGTCCATTACCATTGATACTTTTGAATATGTCTATGGAATTCTAACTGAACCAGTTAGTATACTATTGCAGCCAATCAGCTATTCATCCTATTAGTTTAAACTAAGTGATGTGTGCACACACAAGATACTTTTAATTGGTCTTCTTAGTATGTAATATTGTTGTATTATTATTATTTTTAAATATACTTTTTTCATGTATACTGTGAGAGATTTATATATCTTTAATATTTGACTCATGATTAAAAAATTAAAAAAATGTATACATATTTAATAGAGCTGTGATTGTTATATGCATTTGTGTGTGTTCTGCCATCTCACAGTCAAGAGTTTCATATTAGCACAGTCTAGTTCAATAGAATTTGTGTGTTTTACAGGTATTCACAAATCCCATGTTTAAAGACTTGCTGCTATAATTTTATATATTTTTTAAATTACATTCAGTATTGATCCATAGAGCATCATTCGATACATTCTGAATAAGCGCTGAGATCATTAGATTGTGATGTGTACAATCATGTCACATGATAATGTGAGAAAAATAAAGTGCTCAGGCATTGTGCAAATATGTACATATGATCCTTAATGATAAAATATTAATCCATAATATATATCTCAAATATGTATGAAACAAAATATTAGATTTATATGTAAAAAATCCTTATGAGAAAAAATATTAAATTCAAAGATTATTGTATATAAAAAGACTGCACAGCCAACATGAGATCTCCTATTACAAAAAACATCTAAACATCATAGAATGTAACATCAACTATAATCTAAAATGTATATATAATATTATCTCAAATAACTTTGATTAAATAAAATGTATTAATCAAAGAGAATCATTTAACATCCCGGATTTGACAGTGTCTAAGCGGAAAATCCAACATGATTCTTATTGTAGAAATGTACGTGCTCTGTTACCCCCTCAAATCAGTTCAGGTACTTGATCTATAATTTTGTATTTCAAAGACACCATGTGTGAGGACATGAGATGTGGAAAAACAGACGAAGAAAACCTCCGTGACATGAGCACTCTCTGGAATGTTATAAATAACTAAAACATAGCTTTTATCCCTACAATAAAAATAATTGTCCAAATCCAACTACTGGATATGGCAATTAGGTAGTTAAATGTTGGCAAGACAAAATATTAAACATACAAATATTAACATGAAACGGACTGACATATACACACCTCTATCAGATTATTACAATTGTAGATGATAGCTAAGAGTATAAATGCCTCAAACAGTCTGTTTCATGTTAATATTTGTATGTTTAATATTTTGTCTTGCCAACATTCAACTTCCTAATTGCCATATCCAGTAGTTGACATTTGACATTTATTTAATTGTAGGTATAAAAGTTATGTTTTAGTTATTTATAACATTAAAGAGAGTGCTCACGTCACAGAGTTTTTCTTCGTCTATCTGTTTTTTCAATGTTTATGACTTTAGTGAGCACCATCACTACCTTAATACATCCTATTTAGACATAGTCATTTATTAGCAGGAATATTGGTTATAGCAATTACATCTTAAGCTTTATTTGTGTCTGTGCAATGATCCCCTCATCCCCCTTCCCCCTTTCCTTTATTGATTATATTTCTGAGTGTATACTCAGCTTTCACATCATCAGCATGACTACATATCATCTTTATCCTTATTACATTTCCTTCTCTTTGAAGTTGGAGATAATATCTCCATAATAATATTACACTAATTACTTAGATATTATGGCAAATTTCAATTTAAAAGATGAATTAACTGCTAAGCGGAGGACTACTGAGGACCTGAATACTATATTCTCATCACCTGGTCTTGATGATGTTCCCAATTCCAAATGGGATGAGGATTTTTCCCAATTAAAATATCTTTTACACAAAAAATTACATGTGAACTGGGATCTCACTACATTAGAGAACTATCAAAGACACAAAATATCACCAAGAGGCCTAAGACCTAAGGTTTTCCCTTCTTTCGATTTAGCAACAGCTAATTTACAGAAGGAATGGGAATCCTGCCTCCTCAAATGTGCACAAGACCTGATAATGGTCCTCATTAAACACAATCTTCTTCTATTAGAAGAGTGTGATAAAAGTATTGAGAGTCTGGGGAAAAAACTTTCCCAATGGCAACAGGACCAGCAGTTCCAAAAATGTTTTTATAAGAATATGAAAGATCTAGACAATTTCTAAAAAATTATATTTGAACATAAATGTACCAAATTTACTAGGAATAAGAAATACTTTGCGGTAGGTATTGTCTTCAAATGGAATCAACCCACTAAATCAGTTAATAAGAGACAGGACAACTACTATTATTCCTCTTCAGAGGCTGAATCCTCAGGAACAGAGGACTTTCCAGAGATGCAGAGGGACTCTAGATCATCCTCTCCCAATTCTGCAGTTTCATTTTTAGAGAATGTGAGAGATTTAAGAGGAACATATCGCACAGGAGGCCCACGAGGAGGTGGGGGAAGAAGAGGAAGAGCTACACAGGATTGGGATCCTCCTTTACCACCAAGACAGTCAACAAGGTTCAACAGAAGGAGACAATAGTTCCCAAATCAGAGGATGAATTAAAAATGATCAATCTTTCTAAACAAATCTTATTATCTGAACAAATTTCACCCTTAAAGAGAGGTCTGACTTTTTCTCCCACAATAGGTTGTAATCGTTTTCTGTGGGAAAAAGACCTGAACCTATTTGGAAGGAAACTTCTTTTAAAGAAATTTTTTGCCAACCAAGAGAGAATGACTGCAAATTCTGTAGATTCAACTTTAGGTACCAGTGTCGACACATCACAGCCATATGTAGATTGAGATTCATCCCTTCCTAATACAGAATATGATATTATGGCACTTGATATCTTAGAAGATCTAGCAAGAGAATCCACTCAGTCTATGACATCTGGAAATATTACAACCAGGCCCACCTGTCTCGAAAAATCGACCTTCTTCCCTCCAGTCAACACCTTTGCTCAGGTACAGGTGTTTATGGAATTGGTCGCTCTTGACTTGGACAAATTATTGGATATGAGATCACAGAGTACCACTCTGACTCACAATATCACTAGATCGGAGAAACAGGCCCTAAAAGATATACAGGATTTGGACCACATCATTATCAAGACATCCGATAAGGGTGGCAATATAGTCCTGTGGCCCAAAGAGATGTATGTTAGGAGGTTTTGAGGCAATTACAAGACACAACTTGTTAAACACAACTCCTATTCAATCAGAAAGATAAATTCCATTCACAGTACAATAAAATGATTGAGGAGGCTCTAGCACAAGGTGTTACTACCAAGAAAGAATTTTAATTTCTACAGGTCAGATATCCCAAAGTGCCAACTTTTTCTGCACTCCCCAAAGTGCACAAGGATACCAACAACCCACTGGGGAGACCAATAGTCTCCGATATTGGGAATCTAAAAGAATAAAGTAGTAAGGTTGTGGACTTACACTTGAGAGAACATGTGTTTACGCTTCCCTCATACTTTGAAAGACACTAGGGATGTCTTGCAAAAAATACATGATGTAAAATTGGAGGATCATCATCTACTTATCTCCATTGACGTAGAATCATTGTATACCTCAATTAAACATCAGGATGGATTAAAGACAGTGGAATATTTCTTAGAAATGATGCATAACTGTGAATTTAATAATTTTCTAAATGAGCTTTGCATTTCATCCTTCATAAAAAAAATCATCTTCCAAGACAAATTTTATTGGCAAATCAGGGTCACAGCCATGGGTTCCACCTGTGCTCTGACCTATGCCAACCTGTTTTTAGGTTGGTGGGAGAGGAAGGTGGTCTTCTCCGAACCTAATGAAAAATACACTGAGCATGTCATACAGTGGCTACGGTACATTGATGAAATCTTTGTCATCTGGAGAGGAAGTGAACAAGAATTCTTGGAATTTATCGGTATCCTGAATAGAAATCAACTTAATCTAAGGTTTACATGGGAAATGAGCAATGTCAGCATCTCATCTTTGGATCTCACGATCAGTAAAGATACTACAGGCAATATTACCACCAATTTATATAGAAATCCACAGCAACAAACAGTCTGTTACATGAGAAAAGTTGCCATTTCCCACCGATCAAATCCAACCTTCCTAAAGGTGAATTCTTATGCCTCAGATGAAATTGTTCCGATGAGGTGGATTTCAAAAGACATGGGGTACAGCCATCGATCCATAAAGAAAGCTAGATATGCAGTTTCCAAGGTTGGCAGAGACACTCTGGATTTTCCCAAAACTAAACCACAGTCTAATACAGATGAAATTAGATTTGTTGGGGACTTCTGAAGAGAATGGCAAGAACTCAGAAAGATTATACAGAAGCATTGGCCAGTCCTTCTTCGTGACCTAGGTCTGAGACTTCATCTTAAGGATGAAGTCTCTATGAGCTGGAGAAATGACAAAAATTTAGGGGATGTCCTGACACACAGTCATTATGAACATTTTCCTAGAAAAATATCCAAAATTAAAGGGACATACCAATGTGGCAAATATAGAGCATGCAGCCACATTGTCCACACTAATTATATCCAGGACAGATATGGCAAACTTATCCTGATACAGGACTTTTTTAACTGTAACACTGTAGGGGTCGTTTATTGCCTCCAATGCAACTACAAATATGTGGGGATGACGTCACAAGCATTCAAGTCCTGTATTTTTGAACATACCAGTAATATCAGGAATGCCATATCTGATACCAAAAAGATGAAGAAAATGTCTTCTGTAGCAAGGCATTTTATGCTAAAACATAAGAGAGATCCAGGAAAACTCAAAGTGTTTTTGTCTTGAGAGAGTAAGGATAGGCATCAGGGGGGTGATCTTAGTATAATTCTTCTTAGAAAGGTAACAGAATGGATCTTTAGGCTGCGTACTCTAGTACTGAGATGACTTAATGAGTATAACAGCTATGGTCCTTTTCTTTAATTTATTTTCCATATGAATTGCAGCTGTATATGATAAGTTTTTGCTAATCTTTATTTGAGGAATTGGCAGGCTTTTCATTAAATATTTTTTTCTCTTTTGTGCTTTTCAGAATTTATTGAGTGTTCTTCATTATCTATATATGAATTCCTTTATGATTATAAAATTAGAAGTAATTGTCCTCTCCACCTACTATCAGGTATGTCAGCATATAAATACATCATATATAGTCTCCCTTGTATACTATTAGATACATTATTGGTACACATTGTGTTAATGAGTATTTATTATACACTATCTTTGACAAGAGACTCACTTTTTATAAATTTTTATCAATATTTTATCACTTATTATATACTACATTTCTCTATTTATTGTTCACAGGTTTTCATGTTTGTTCACATGGGTATTTTTTCATTTATTTCACTTTTTTTCACTTCACATTGATTTTAATATTGTGTTTCTTTTTACAATATTAATCCTATTAGCATGGGACCAACTGTCCCACTTACTCACTTATCACGTCACACATGTTCATAGGTTCCCTACAGAATTTATTTATTAGTTGTCATTAATTTTTATATTTATATTCATATATTCATATATCTTATGGAGGTGTGTATACATCAGTCTATTTCATGTTAATATTTGTATGTTTAATATTTTGTCTTGCCAACATTTAACTACCTAATTGCCATATCCAGTAGTTGGCATTGGACATTTATTTTAATTGTAGGAATAAAAGCTATGTTTTAGTTATTTATTACAATCAAGTTCTCACGTCACAGAGTTATTCTTCGTCTATCTGTTTTTTCAATGTTTATGACTCTAGTCAGCACCACCACTACCTTAATACATCTAATTTAGACACACTGTAGTCATTTATCAGCAGGAATAGTGGTTATAGCAATTACATCTTAGGCTTTATTTGTGTCTGTGCGACGATACCCTCATCACCCTTCCCCCAGTCATTTATCGACATGAGATGTGGATAATACTGTAGGAAAAAAAACAGGACCATTTTATGTGATTTTAGCTGTTTTTAAGATATTTTAAGAAAAAATTCAGATCCAAAACCAAAATCAAAAAACAAAACATGGAGGTAAATCCAAAAAAGAAGGCAGCACTCAGGGACTTATCACATCAGTGTAAATAACAGTGAAACTTTACTGCATAAATTGACTTTTCGGGGACGTGCTTCCCTTCTACAGGACAGTAAACAATCATGAAACATTAAATAGGTGCACTTACCAGTCGTGGACACACTGCCCGCAGCTCCGGTCAGAGCACTTCCGGAAACGCTTGTCTGCAAAAGCGGAAGTGATGTCGTGGATGCCAACAGAGCTACAATGGAAACATAATAAACAAGGCAGGTAATACTTAAAGACCATAAAAAAACATTAAAAGAGTGACTAAAACTGTTTAAGACATGTGTACAATCATGTCACATGATAATGTGAGAAAAATATAGTGCTCAGGCATTGTGCAAATAAGTACATATAATCCTTAAAGATAAAATATCAATCAATAATATATATCTCAAATATGTATGCAACATAAAATATTAGATTTATATGTAAAAAATCCTTATGTGAAAAAATATTAAATTCAAAGATTATTGTATATAAAAAGACTGCACAGCCAACATGAGATCTCCTATTACAAAATACATCTGAACATCATAGAATGTAACACCAACTATAATCTAAAATTTATATATAATATTATCTCAAGTAATTTTGATTAAATAAAATGTATTAATCATAGATAATCATTTAACCCTCTTGGTTTGACAGTGTCTAAGTGGAAAATCCAACATGATTCTAATTGTAGAAATGTATGTGCTCTGTTACCCCCTCAAATTGATTCAGTTTCTTGATCTATAAGTTTGTATTTCAAAGTCGGCATGTGTGAGGACATGATATGTGTGTTAAAAATGTAATGTGCAATACTTTTTAGCCCTTGATTTTTAGCCCTTGTCCATATACCAGTTTTATTCATAACCAGTAGAGCAATGTAACACCTCACAGAGCAAAAGACCTCATGGATTAATTTCCACCTCTGCAGGGGACACTCAGGACATACACCTCCTTCCATTTGCCTGCCTTTGTCCCTCATTAGAGTCTTGCAGACTGAACAGAGCCAACCCAGAAGTGTTTATCAGGGAAGTAATATCTGTGGGAGGTAGGAAGAAGTTACCGGATAAGGGACTCGTACCAATCAGGAAATGGTGCAACTCTCCTGGGTGGTCACAAGGACCATAGGTACTTGGAAGTTCTTAAAATTAGTCACCAAAGGTAGCTATGCATGTTAGTCACACTTCCAAGGTGCTTAGTGGAACGCATGACCAGTCCTCTGTGGTTGTATAGGCTATCACTGCTGTGTGAACGGTAGTAGTTTCGACTGTGTGTTATCCTGGAAATGCTTGGGTGGATTTATACATCTGGACCCTCCTGGGGGGGAGATCTTCATACTCCGGTGGGGACTTGAACTCTATCACTGCTGTGTGAACTGTGGTAGAATCAACTGTGTGGTATCACCGAAACGCTATCACTACTGTGTGAACTGTGATAGTTTGTACTGTGTGAAACTCTGTGTTGTTGGCTATTTTGTGGACTTGTCCTGTAACTTTATACTCTAGTTGGACTGCCTCTGTCTGGACTGCTACCTGCATATTGCCTGTTTGCTGTGTTTACCTCTTGCCATTGCATATTCCCTATTTCTGTGTGCCATAAAAGTAAACCATCACTTTGCTTTCATCTGCTCTGTGTCTGGGTAATTTAGAGAAACCTGTATCCTCACATTTGTTGACAACAAAAGTTGGATCATTCAAACACCAGCATTCGAGCATAAAGTCATAAAATACAGCTGGGAATGGAATCAGCACCACTATGCTACCAATACTTCAAGGAGGGCCAACTGCAAGATCTCTGCCAAACAAAACAGATTGAGTTTTATGCACAGGACACCAGAGAAATATTAAGGGCAAAACTAGCCTAGTGGGACCAAGATCATCCAGAGGAGGAGGACGATAAAAATTACATCCCGGAGCCAAATGACATTTCCTGAGGGTCAGGGAACCAGTGGGATAGCTGCTTTAGGAGCAATGCCTACCATTGGAGGGGCAGATCAGTTGTGGGAGTCACTGGCAGCATTAGGATGAGGTACAGCAGTACTAGGGGGCCAGCTTGGGAGCACAGACCTACACTCCTGCCCCACCAGTGTCCATAAGGCAGTCAGCCAGGCTGTTATATCAGGACATCCCACCTTTTGATGAGGCCAGCTAAAATATTGATATCGATTTGAAGATGTTTGAATCAGTGATGACTATGCATAGGATTGAGGCAGCAGAGTGGCCTTGATATTTGTTACCCAGTCTGAGAGGATGGGTGCTGGATGCATGCCATGCTTTGAGTCCAGAACAGACACTGGCATATGAGGAGGTCCATGGGGTGCTGCTTGCCAAATATGTGGTGACTGCTGAGTAGTACCGTAACAAGTTCCGCTCGATGTCATTCAAAGGGGATTCATCATTTACAGAGTTCAATAACCTATTGCAGTGGAACTGTGACAGGTTGCTGGCCGGAAAGCGGGCACTTACTATAGTGGATGTTAAAAATTTTATTATTGTGGAACAGTTGCTTAATAAGATGATTAGAGAGTGGGGGGCAGATCGGAACCACAACACTCCTGAGAAAGCAGCACACCTAGTCGATGAGTTCACAGCTAACAGGCCCCGGTGGAGAAGAGCCAATCCGGAGGAAAGGTCGGCCGCCCAATGGCCCCAACAAGACCAGAATCCCTCCCTGGCAACCCAGCACCCGGCCCCACTACACACCCCAGCTCTGCAAATGGCCAATGCAAGGCCGCAGGGCCCAGCACTTTTCATTCCTTGCCGGTGCTACAACTGTTGCCAGGTAGGGCATGTGCAACGAGACTGTCTGTGGGGAACAGGACCATTTCTGGGTGCCTGGCCAGCTGTGCCTAGGGTTGCTGTGTGCTAGGAAATTACATTTGGTGTGGGGAGGGGAACTGCTTTCCTGATGCGCCAGAGGAAGAAGAAGTAGCATACCAAGTGGAGATGGTAGCAGTTATTGGAAAAGCTACCTTGGATAACATGATGGCCCACCTATAGCCTTTTAAAGATAATGGGCAGGAACTGCAAGGGTTGAGAGGCTCCAGGGCCTCCATCACCTTGGTCCAACCAGAGTTAGTCCCTCCCTGCCAACTGTTGGAGAAACAGAAAATTAAAATCTCCATGGCAGGAGAGCAGATAACCGTTATATCCATGGCCTAGGTACACTTGGATTTGGGCCTTGACTCAGGGGAAGTGAAGGTGGGACTTTTGGGTGGGTTACCCACCCATGTTTTTCTGGGAAATGAGGGTTACCCACCAATGTTATTCTGGAAATGTATCTGGGCAGTGGATTGGCTAATTATTGTGTTGGAGCTATCACCCAGAGCCAAGAACAGTCATTGGCAACAGCACCTGAGGACCCTCTCATTCCAGCACCGGAGTTCTCTGTGGGATCAATGGCCACAACCCCTGACCTGTCACTGGGTAGAGATCCCTGAAATGTGGATGGATTGTCCCATCAGCAGGAACCAGTCCCAGTTCTACATAACCCAGGAAAACCCATTACCACCTCGTCCAGTCAGTAGTGTTTCCTGATTACCCCTGGGAACATGGCCTAAAAAGTAAGGGAGCAATGTGAGGAAGGACATGAGATGTGTGTTAAACTATATCCCACCAGACTCTTTTTTTCTTTTATCAAAAACCTCTTTGTTTTTATAAAGAGGTCCAGCATGTCCAGATTTGCTGGTTTAAGATCTAAACAATCAGAGGAGTATTTGAAAGTTTCCTGTGATGATGCAGTAATTGAAACAGCTGTTTTAAATAGTGATGCTACACACAAGACCTCTTTATAAAAACAGAGAGGCTGGTGGGATATAGTAGGTCTGGAAGATTATATTAAATGTAGCAGGGTACCAAGAGATTTGAGGATAAATTAGAATCCCACTTTTGGTCAATCAAATTATACATTTTTAAAAGAATAGTACAGGATTTTGGATGAGTGTGCCTTTGATTTCATGTGGCTCATTGTGTATGAAAAGAAACAAATATTAAAGGATATAGAAAAGCATAGTATTGAGGTCGAAGAAAAATTATTACATTCTGCCAATATGGATGAGTTTAAACAATTTTCAGAATATATTGAAAACAAGGTTAGTAAAGTTGAAAAGGAAATTGTTGACACCAAAAGTAGCAAGTTTAAAAGTGATATAGCGGATTATGACATGGGTCAAGTGTGGAATTAGCACACAATTCGAAAACAGTTTAAAAAGAATGCTCATGATTTTAAATGGCAGCAACAGATTAATGTTCGAAATAATCCCATATGGGAAGAATACAAACAAATATTATCCATCAATAATCAAAACCAGTTAACAAGATTGGATAACTCCTCTTATAGATGGCAGACAGTTTCTAGAAAGAAATCGTGGATAGAGTCTGTTAGGGGTAGAAGGTATTTTTCCCTGATACGTTCCAATAGATATCAAGAATTAAAGAACTTGCATAATAATGAAAGTTCACCAAGTAGTTTTTTAGACAGAGGCAGAAAATATTTGATCCTGGCTGCAACAAACTTTCAACAAATCAAACTGTAGAAGAAACAAGAAAAAGGTTCAGAGACGTAGAGGTAAAAGAGGGGGACAAAATCCCTCATAAAAGAAGGGTGCTCAATCAAACGAACCAGAGGATTTAAATAAAATACCGTAGGTATTTTTAACTTATCTAAGGTAACACTTTCAATTACCACCAGTGGTTTATTACAAAAAGGGCTTAGCTTTGCACCGACCATGGGAATTCATAAATTCCAAACATATATGGATTTAAACTTACAGTATACATACATAAAATGAAACTGAAAATACATTTTATATGGAATGAGAATAAATGTTTGGCTCTGGTAAAGAATTGGGAAGTAAACCAGGGGGGAACTAATGGCCTAAAAAAACAAAGTACATTTTACCCTATTGAATCACGTGGTTCTTGCTTGAATCTTTATTCTAAATTAGTTGAAAAATATTTAGATAAAATTACCAATACCCCTAAGATTAGAGATAATAACCTTACAAAAGGGGAAATACAATGATTAAAAATGTTAGTTGATAATAAAGAATAGGTAATTAAACAGGTGGACAAGGGGGGAAGCCTTGTTATCATGGCTATAGAGAAATATGTACAGGAGATGAATAGATTGTTAACTGATACTAAATCCTATGTAAAACTATCTTGTGATTCAACTATAGAATATTTTATAGATTTAAAGAGGCTACTAGATAAGGGGTTAATGGATAAGGTACTCACACATGATGAATATAAATATCTATACAATGAAACTCCCAGAATTGCTTCAATTTACCATCTGCCAAAGATACATAAGGACTAGATATCACATCCTGGTCGCCCAATAGTTTCTGGTGTGAATTCATTACCCTCAAGAATATCAGAATATATTGATGTATATTTGAAAAATATGTTCCTTTGTTTGATTCATATATAAACGATTCCACACATGCACTATAGATACTACACGATTTTAGGTGGAATGATAAATACAAATGGGGCACTATTGATGCCCAATTGCTCTATACTTCAATTCCACATGAGAAGTGTTTGGAGTGTGCTAAAATAGTGTTAGAAAGTGATCCTGACATGTATCCCCTGAAAATTGAGTTTATGATTAATGCAATCCATTTTGTACTACAACATAACTATTTCACCTTTTTAAGTGATTTTTATGAGCTGACATGTGGAATTGTAATGGGGATGATTTGTGCTCCTAGTGTGGCGAATCTCTTTCTTGGTAAATGGAAAAAAAATATCTATGTTAATAATCCAGTCTTAGATAAATTAATCCTTTTTAAATGTTATATAGACATTTTTTTAATTGTCTGGTGTGGATCAGAATCAGAATACTTTGAGTTTGTACATTATCTAAATGTGAATGAATTTAATTTGGGTTTCACCTCTGAGTTTCAACCTGAGAAAATAGCTTTTTAGATCTAGCGATGTGTGTGAAGAATTGTCAAGGAGATTGTAAAACTATAAATACTTCAACCCATTTTAAAACTGTTAACAGCAATAATTATCTAGAATATAAAAGTTGTCATTTTGTCAGAGTAAGAGAAATCTCCCATTTTCCCAACTATTAAGATTGAGATGAAATTGTTCTACCTTAGAAATGTTTGAAAATCAATCCAAAGTTTATGTCACAAGATTTCTTGGGAAAGGTTATCCACTAGATTTAATTAATGCCGCCGTAGGGAGAGCGAAAAACCTTGAAAGATCAACATTATTGAATTATAAGATAAAGGGAGAGAAAAGTGATAAAATTAAATCCCCTTTTGTGACTCAATTATCTAGTCAGAGTGAGGATATTAGAAGAATTTTAAATAGACACTGGCATCTGATTAAAATATATCTGACATATTCTCGGTTTGTTCCTGACAGAGCTGAACTTGTTTTTAGAAGAGCAAGAACCTTAAATAATTTAATGTGCCTCAGTCTATTGCTTGTGTTGAATGACCATTTAAAACCCGTATCATTTTTAGTAAAGCTGTAGGATTTTTTACTTGTAATTCTTATAAAGTGTGTTAATATGGCTTGAAAGGTCAGAAGACTTTTGTTGGTAATGATGGCCCAAAAGAATATAAAATACAGGGTGTAATTAACTGAAATACCACCTATGTTATTTATATGTTAATATGTGGTTGTGGCAAAAAAAAATATGTGGGGAAGACTAAGCGTCCTCTGAAATTCAGAATCTTGGAACATACTAGAAATATAAAAAATCGGATTGATAATCACAGTGTCCCACGGCATTTTAAAATATGTCAAGGAAACAAAATACATAACCTGAGATTTCTGGGCCCTTAACAGGTGAAATTAGATCAAAGAGGTGGTGACAGACTTAATTTATTATCTAAATGGGAAACCTTTTGGATTGTCATACTAAATACATTGCATCCCTTGGGTTTAAATTAAGGGCTTGAGATTACACTATTTTTGCTCTAGGATACTGTAGCTGGATTGTTACTACTTAGTTTGTTTTTAATGAATTAATAAATTTCATATGGTTATATGATTTGTTTATATGATGTATGTGGTTTTTAAAATTTTGAACAGATAATGTGTATAATTTTTTTTAAATAATTTTGGCTATGCCATATGCTGCTGCCTGTCACTTTAGTGATATATGTTATGAATTTGCCTTGGTTTATATAAAATGTCATCTGAAGTGTAATCATATTATTGCTACATTTATATTATGTGTATATAATGTTACACTGTCATAATTGCATGTCAATGCATGCTGTAATTACCAATGTTAATTGACACTGTATTTAACGTATATTGGTGACTGTTTATTATTCCAAAGATTTTGCTTAGCAAAAGCGGCATTACATACTGTATGTATGTCTAAACGCTGCTAAATGATTGCACTTTGTAGCTGAACAGTATCAAAGTTCATTGCTATTTAATGAAATGATTGGTTTAGATAACTTACCTTTTCTTTGGATACAGGGAACTTTGAAAAGTGGGGAGGAATCCGGCCCAATACACAAGACAGTGTATATGGACCCACGTGGATTAATTCATTAAATTATTGGAACTGAACCTATTTCCGGACTTGCTCTCTGATTGTGTTTTCTATTATATATATATATATATATATATATATATATATATATACATACATATACATCAGTCCTGATGAAAAGGTCCAATGCTGACCTTGAAATGTTGACACTATTTGTGTAAATATGTTTCATTTTTAAGACAAGTTCCCTTTTAGCTACTATTGGAGTGCCACCCACCTTCTTTCTAGTGGGACCTACACAGTTCCTTAGGAGATACCAGCATTATATATATATATATATATATATATACATATATATAAATATAGGCAGGGCTCTGCTGTATATATACATGGGTGGGTGGGTGGGTTAGTGGAGGAGACAGCACTCTGCTTGTTCCCCAGCGGGACCTATTTCCAGCGGCTTGAGCACCTGCTGGTGGACCAGTGCCAGGCTGCCTCTAGATAAGCATGGGGGAGGGGGGAAAGGAGAAGATAGACAGCTGGCTGCTACTTTGTATTTGCCTGGTGGCTGCTCCATTCCCTCTCCAGCCACTGGGTGTGGGTGCCACAAGGGGGAGGATTTGCCTGGTGGCTGCACTGTCTTTTTAGCCACTGGGCTGCCACTATCTCTATAATGGAGGGGGAGGAGGTTTTACCCGGCGGCTGCTCCGTCATTTCTGCAGCCATCGGGCTGTCTCTAGCTTGGCGGCGGTGGGGTTAGGCAGAGGGGAGATGAGGATTTGCCCAGTGGCTGCTCCATCCTGGAGTACCATGAGCTGTTACTCTGATTCCCCAGCAGCTACTCCATCTCTTCTACAGCCACCGGGTGAGGGGGGCCACCGGCACGGGGCTGCCTGAGCACTGCTTCCAAAAGTGATCGGCACAGGGGTTGGATCAAAGGGAGCATGCACTCTGGAGGCAGCTGGAGCCTAGGTATACCTTGCTTGGCTGCCTTCCTGGGGATAGTACACCCCTAATACAGCAATGTACATGTATTTATGTGTCTTGTGGATTTGGGTCAGAAGCAGTGGAGAGCATCTGGTGAACACCGCACGCTGCTGTTACCGTGGGGATGTAAACATTCTCTGCTTTGTTTGTGTTTGCAAGTATGGAACCCTCCTCCCAATGGCTAGACTGGGATGATGCCACTTCCGGAGATATGTCTCTCCTGAGGCCGGATGTGCGGAGCTGGATGCCAGGTACCCGCTGGAGAAGGGGCTGGAGAGTCTTGATAATTTTTGTATTTAAGTTTCTTCTGTGTTGATTCACTATTGTATGTCCTGATGAAGGGGTGCTGGACCCGAAACATTGATTAAAGCACCAGTTGTTTCACCACTGTAACCAGTCTATCTATCTATATACAGTATGTGTGTGTAAATCTGTTGTTCCCTGCTTTATAGCTTTAAAAGACAGTTGTTCTGCATGGGTCTGTTTGGTGTATGTCTGTGTGAAGCATAAAGCATTCTTGGTGTCAGGGGGAAGGTACTCCTGATTCTGAACTAGTTGGCCAGGTGATATTGAGCTGCTAATTTTTAGCTTAGTGTCAGAGAGCCATATGCTGTTTGGGAAATTTGAAAATGTAACATTTTCATCAGTAGAAAGCCATCTGACAAGTACAACTGCTATCACGTATGTTTTTTGTAAGGGTAATCTTACAAAATAGTGTCATTCATGGGATAATTTTTGCTAGCCATGATTCGTGTGGCAGAGACCAAACGCTGTCTTTTGGGTTGGTGAGTGAGGTTAACTAGCCTGTAAAAATTGGTTTATCTGCACATGTGGAAAAGTTGTGCTGGGTACAAATGTGTAAAGTTTATGCTGTGTTATTTGTGAAGAGAAACAAGTGTATACACAGTGTAATTATTTCCAAACAAACTGAAATGTTTCTATGGTTTGTTTTAGCAGAAAAAAATCTGGCTAAAAAGCACAAAATGTGTTTCTCTGTGATTTTACTTGCACTTGCTAAGTTTGGGTGTGGAACAGACTTTTAAGCACATGCTGCTAAAGCTATTTGTGTTGGTCTGTATAAGCCCAATAAAGAGACAGTGCTTTAATCATGGCTCAGCAAGCCCAGATGCTAGCAGTTGCTGAAGCCCAGGTGGAGAGCAACAATTTGCTATGGGCAGAGCTCAGTAAGCTGCAACTGGATGAATGCATGCCTGCTGTGATGCAGAAGATGACCCCATCAGATCATGTTGAGGCATTTCCATTGTCTTTTGAGAAGATACCAACTCAGCTTAAATGGCCAATAGGGTATTAGGTGGCACAACTGGCTCATTATTTGACAGGTGAAGCACAGTGGGCCTATGTGGATATGCACATAACCCAGGTGGCAAATTATCAACAGCTAAAGACCTAAATTCTGGTGCAAATGGAGTAACAGGGCCTGGGAAAGCAAAGTGATTTTGTAACTGAGCCTGAATGAAACCCACCTGGACAGAATTTTGGAAATCCTGGCAGTTGACCACTGTGTGTGGAATCTAAACTGGGAACTGCAAAAATGGCTCCTGCAGAGCGATCTTCAGTCGTTTGAAGAACTGGCAACAGTTATTGATTGTTATAATGCTCAGAAGAAAATGGGCTGGACAGCAAATAAAGGAGTCAGCAAAAAATAGGTGGATTGTTCAGTGGGGCAACTAGACTCCACATTCCCTCTTTGTTTGACCTTATCCTCTTTAATGGCTAGAGCAGAGAATTTCAACCTTCTCAACTTGAGGCATACTATAATATATTTTAAAATTGCCAAGGCACACCATCTGGGGATGTGGTGTGCATAACTAATGATAACATTGGCTCCCACATAAAAATATACACACATAATGGTGTCCAAAGGAATAAAACACACTACATTGGCCTCCACAGGAATAAAACACATTACATTGGCCTCCTCATGAATAAAACACACTACAATATAAGTGACCTGAGCTGACCACCATGGTACACTTGACAACTGCTCGCGGCATACTAGTGTGCCACGGCACAGTTGTTGAAAAATGCTGGGCTAGAGCATGGCTATTCTGGGTGGCCATCCTGATATGACAACAGGCAGTATTGTTATTGGTGAATTTGGGCAGTGAAGTCACCCTGGTGTCCAGCACTCAGGTTGCAGAAGGACTGATGGACCGACTGGCATCAGTAAAGGTCCTGTGTGTCCATGGGGCCACTGAATAATATGACCATGTCTTTCCTCACATAGCTTTGAGAGGACAACAGTGCAAATGTTAGAGGCAATAGCACCAAGGTTGCCATATCCCATTATTCTGGGATATTATAGTCCACCAGATCAGTTCAGACTTGCTGGCAACTGAATTACCAGTTGGACATCTGACCATACATGATCCTTTTGCTCACATTCTGGAACTAGAGGGAGAAATCAGAAAGCAGCAATATATAGAGCCTGGGTGCCAGACTTTGGCTGCAATCAGACAAGTGCTGCATTCCAGAGGACATGAGGTAGTTGTCCTGGCAGGAGAAGGAAGTGAGACAACAGAGACTTTGCCAGTTGAAGTAGAAGATTGGTCTCCTGTACCCAGGACTGTGTCACTCCAAGATTTTGCTTGAGACCAATTAAATGATTGTGCATTAGAAAGTTCCTTCAGATATGTGGTGAAGGTGAATGGAGTGTGGAAGGTTGAGAGGCCAGCCCAGTGTGAATAATACTTTATAGTAGAAAGGGAACTGCTATTAAGGGTGTCAGTGGTTCATGAGAAAGTAGTTAACTAGCTCTTGGTGCCACAAGTACATGTCCCTTTAATATTAGTAGCAGCCCATACACACCTTATGGGGGACATTTGTGGGAGTAAAAACCCTAAAAAAAGTCTTCCAGAGGTTTTACTGGCCAGCAGTCTACATGACCATTAAGAGATACTGCCACGCCTGCACAGTATGTCAATGGACCAGTCCTAAACCAGATTTCTGAGCTCCTCTCATAACTCTTCCAATAATTCCAGGACTGTTTGAGTAGGTTGGCATGGATATAGTAGGCCCCTTATAGAAGTTGGACTCGGGCCATCAATATGTTCTGATAGTACTTGTTCATGCTACACAATAAAACGTAGATATATTAAGTCAAATACAATAGCAAAATTGCAACTACTAGTGTACATGTGTTTTGGAATCCCTAAAGAAATCCTAATGAAACAGGCCACTCCCTTCATGTTAGGCTTAATGAAAGAATTGTGTAAGTTACAAGGGGTACAGAGGCTACAGACCTTTGTCTATAACCTGCAGAATGAGGGGTTGGTTGAGTGTTTCAAAGGACTCAAACAAATTATTAGGTGAGGTGTAGCTAAAAAAAAAATACTAGGTACCCTGTTACCCTACCTCATGTTTGCAGTACTGGAGATACCCCAGGCATTAATAGGGTATAGTCCCTTTGAACTTTTATTTGGTAGACAACCCCAAGAAATGTTTTATATTATTAAAGGAGGCTGGGAACAACAGGGACCCATGAAACCAAATGTGGTACAGTTTGTAGCCCAATTGTGTAACCGATTACAATGGGTCAGTCTATTGGTTAAGCAACACCTGGAAGAAGCAAAGGGATGGCATAAGAGGTGTCATGATACCCAAGAAACCAGACACACCTTTAATCCAGGTGACAAGGTGCCCATGCAAGAAAGTAAATTGTATGCACATTAGCAAGGCCCTTATGAAGTTATAAAGGCTGTAGGTCCTGTTAATTATCAAGTACGGCAACTGGGTTGATGGCAAATAGAACAAGTATATCACTTCAACCTGTTAAAGCTGTAGGCAGAGGAAACTCTGACGCTAATGTTGAGAGCAGTGAAAACTGAGGACTGCTTTTTCCCATAGAGTCTTCCCTGACTTTTGCTCAAAAACAAAAAGCAGTAGAGATGGTAGCTTGGAATAAGGATGTTTTTTTGTACTATACCAGGTTGTACCAAAATGATTGAGCATTATATTATTACTCCACCAAGAGTTGTAGTTAAGCAATGGCTTTTTAGAATACTGGAAGCAAGAAGGGTTGCAGTGAAGTGAGAGGTGGAGAACATATTGCAATTTGGGGTAGTGGAAGAATCCACAAGCGAGTGGAATAATCCCATAGTGCTCATGCCTAAATGCTTGGGATCCATTTGCTTCTGTAATGACTTTAGAAGATTAAATAAGGACTCTTGGGTCCTGATTCAGACCCGCTCACTAGATGAGTTTGTGCACAGCCATCAGCTGCTAATATTTGCAAAAGAAAGCAGTGTTCGCATGGCAAGACATTAGTATACCCACTATGTCTTAGCATTTGGTGACAGATCGATTGCACATGAGTCTATGATGCCCCCTTTCCCTTTGCAACATACAATATTTCCAGGAAATGTATATAACAATCTGTAACATCGAGAACCATCAGAGGCATACGTAGTGCTTGTGTTTAACCCTACCCTACCGCAAGCACTGCGAGTACTCTCTGTGCTTAAAACAGCTAGGTAATGTGTATCATGATGCTGCCTTTTAATTATGCATGCCTTAGAAATGGTTTTTTGACACTCAGACATGCCTGCATTTGCAACACCACTCCCCCATTTTCAAGGATCTTCCCCTGTCACCACCCACAAATGGCACATTCTGTCAGTCAAACTAGTGAGAAGTCTGTGTGTTGTAGGTGATCACTTCCTGATAGCAATGACTGGCTCATGCATGCACACTGTGATGCATACACATGCGCAGATAGCGACAATTGGTCAGTAGCATGCGAGAGCAGCCTAGAAATTGGGTCTGAATCGGGCCCTAGGTTCAGTGCCATTGCAATGCCACAGGTGGATGAACTGTTGGAGAATTTGACCAGTTGCCAGTATTTGACTACCTTGGATTTAACAAAAGGGTACTGGCAGATAGTATTCACTTTCTCAGCCAAACCCATAACAGCCTTTTTGACATCAAAAATGTTTTTTTAGTATAAAATGCTGCCGTTTGGCCTGCATGGGGCACCAGCCACATTCCAACAGGCAATGGACAGATTACGTAAACTCCACAAAGAATATGCCACCGCTTACCTCGACGACATAATTGTATCTAGTCAAGACTAGGAATCCAATCTCAGGTGGAGGCTGTTCTAACATCTTTGAGACACCATGGTTTTACAGCAAATCTGGACAAATGTGCAATAGCCATGTCAGAGGCCAATTACTTGGGTTATGTAGTAGTGGATAAGGTAGAAGCTGTGAGGGAAAGGCCTAAGCCAGATAGGAAGTCTCACACATGAACTTTTCTGAGTTTAGTTGACTACTACCAGTGATTCATTCAAAACTTTGCCACTCAGACCGCTACACTGATAGACCTCTTAAAAAATAATAAACCAGACAAGTTAGATTGGTCATGATCCTGGGGCTTTGCTTGGCAGGATTTGAAAGAAGCTTTCTATATAGCACTAGTGTCACAGGCACCTAATTTTAAGGAAAGGTTTGTTTTAGAAATGGATGCCTCCGAGACAGGTCTAGGGGCAGTGTTGTCAATGAGGGTGAAAGACAAAGATAGTCAGGTTCTTCTCCTCAGTCGTAAACTCCTCCCGAGAGAGAAAAAGTATGCTACAGTGGAGAAAGAATGCAAAGCTATTAAGTGGAAGTGAAGGCCCTCCGGTACTACCTACTCGGTAGGGAGTTCACTCTGGTTACTGACCATGCCCCACTGCAGTTGATGCCTATGAATAAGGAGATAAATGCCAGGGTCACTTTGTAGTAGACCATAGAGCTGGGGCTTTCCATAACAATGCCGATGCCCTATCATGGAAGTTTGCACTGCATAGGGCAGCTGAGTCACCAAAGTTGGCAAAGCTAAGTTAGTGGGAGGTGGGAAAATGTTCTTCAGTTTAAGTGTCCACTTCACCAAGCATTGTGAAACTAAGGGGAAATGTATGTGGCAAAGAGGGTTCTTTGAGAAAAACAAGTGTTATGAACATGCACAGGAAAATAATACTTTATATATTTATTAGTATAAAACCAACCAATGTTAATATATGTACAGTAGGACAATTCCCTGACATCAAAAGAAGAGGTTGGAGGTGCACCATAGAGAGTATTACAGTTAACTCAAAAAACTAGAAGGACCACAAAATCGGACCAACTAATGAATGCTCACTTTCTGGTGCACTCTTTTGTATGAATAAAGAAGAAACTAAAACTTAACATTTATTATAATCATTTAAGGTGTCACAAAAAAGTGTGATATTGTTCATAATGTATAAACAGAATATTGCTATATATTAAATAGATGATAATGGGGTATTTCAGCAAGGATCGCATATGGAGAGCTGCATGCATCAAGCTTTGCAACTGGATATGACCCCCTGCTGCATTTGCAATACCAGCACTGCAACAGAGGTCACAGGCTGGGATCACAATCACGGCCATCGATTGTCATGATGGTTGATGGTACTGGGCCGCCAGCCAGCTGATTAAGCCTAAGCTTAATCAGGCTGGCCAGCTTATGAGCCCAGGACAATGCATTGTTCGATGCAGTCCCTGGGCTTGCCACTACCAGAAAATGGGGCAGATATGCCCCTGTTTCCGGGAATGGCGGTTAGCCCCGTCCCCACTTCACCCTTTAAATGCCTCTGCCTGTCAATAAGGCAAAGAAGGGTCTGCGTGCGACTACATAGGACCCTTTCTGCACACTCGCAGAATGGGTTCTGCATAAGCGCAGATTCCTGTTAATCGGTAATCTGCAATCAGCAGTGCCCACTGTCCCTCAAATATTTGCTCTGGCTGAATTTTGTTAATATATATTGTACCCCATGTAATATTATTTAGATCAACAAGAATCCAAGGATCCCAATGTACTGCTGATATAGGCACCAAGATAGCAGCACTTGTAAAAATATGTAAAACTCAAATATCCACAAACAGTAGTTGATATTAATTTAGTTGGGAGACCTATATATTCACAATTCCTCCTACCGTGGTCTATGCCTATTCAGTGAATCAATGGAGGTTTATACTGTATGTCTCCTCCAACTAGTGTATGTAGGGAGAATGCAGCTGAAATATTTTTGACACTCTGCTTAACTTAAAGGTTAAACAATGCATATAAGTTATACAATGGATATACTGCTCTGCTCCAAAAAATGTAAAGCACATCTAGTACAAATATAAAATGATGGAAATAAGTCTAAACTACTCTGCTCAGATATATACTGTATAATCAATAGATATCACAGGATAGTGCAAGCACCTGTAGCAGAAAAGATAGAGTGTCGCCAGAAAAAATAATCCTATCTAGTTGGGGATAAATGTGTTGTCATAAATCACTGCTATAATAAAGTTGCCTAGGGGCCTTTTCACATACATGCCTACCCACCCAGAATTTGCAGGATGCTCCCAATATTTTGGGTAAGCGCCCTGCACCTCTGGAAGGGTAGGCACTTCTCCCTCTACCCACATCCTAGTGAAGTGGGCAGAATGGGGAGAATTTCCGCAGCAATAGTGGGTCCCTGTATAGGTGGTGGGGCTTAATGACGCACTTCTTAAAAATAACTGTGTCATATAGCCCCTCCCCCAATTTAAATTTGTGCCAATTGAGACAATTTACCACAAAGGGGGCAGGGCTTAATGATGCACAGTCTTAGGCCCCGCCTTCAACGCAACCCACTTGCTTCTTCTCCCCACGCATCTCCCGGAGGGGAGAAAAAAAAGGTTGGCAAGTATGCCTATTCATCTTTACATAATATCACTAGTGGTAATTATATTTCAAACTCATGCTTCCCCAACAAATGTATCACTTTCGAAAAGCTGATCTGTTTGCAGAGTCAGATTTTCATAAAAGTGATACTTTCCCCCCGTACCCTGCGTGCCTCTCCCTCTCACCTCCCCTGCTGTTAGCGTCCATCCCAGCTCCCATTCACCCCCACAGCCACTGGTGTCTGACCCCTCCTTCCCCTGTGACCACCAGTGTCTGTCCTGGCCCACACCGACCACTGCTGTTGGTGTGTTTTACTTCCACCACCTCCCCCACTGCCAGAGTCTGTTCTGCCCCTCTCCCTACCACCCCTATGTCCACTGGTGTTTCCCCCCACCAAGGTTGTCTGATCCGGCCTCCAAACTCCCCCCCCGGCGGGTGTCCATTCTGGACCCGAAAATCCCCTGTAGCATTGTGGATGTCTGATCAGCATCTAAACCCCACCCTCTTACACCGCTCCCTCTTACCTGTGAGTCTTCTGCCACCGGTGCCCCATAGCTCTCAGCTGTCTGTAGTACCCCAGAGCTCTCAGTTCTGAGGCTCTGCAGTGCAGACAAAGCAGGAGGGATTTTAATAGATCCCGCTACTGGCTGCAGTAGCTGGGCTGCCATGTAAATCCTCACAGGCTGCTGTTTACATGGCAGCCTGTGAAGATTATCAGGGGCTATACGCCATCTCAGGGTGGCGTACAATTTTTCAGTCAAGCTCTGAAAAAAAGCATTTTGGAATTTGATACATTTCAAAATTTCTACACCCCTGCATCACAAGAATGATGAATGGGGCTGACACTAAGTTTATACAAAATTTGGTGAAAATTTTATTTTACACCAGCTTTTGTATAAATTAAGTGATGAGAAATAGACCCCTTGGTCCCCTATATTTGTAAGAAATTTGTGCTTAAAAAAAGCATGCATAAATTGCTGTAGAATACATCCAATTATATGTAGAAAATATATGCAGCCTACTCAATATAATGGAACCATTTCACTTGACATAGCACAACTAAACTTAATCTGCTGGGATACAAATCTTATGTCTCAGCATAGAATGAATACAATATCTAAAAATGTGATTTTTCTTCAAATAGGGATAAATATATTAACATAAGTCACCCACAGTAATTTATTTGCCAAATCCCTTATATATTTCTAAACTTTATACTCAAAGAAAGTTTACATAGCTTTAAAGATCACATAAAGATACATAGATGATATCTGTAAATTTGTCAACATAATGAGACAATCATAATTGATATAGCATAAAATACATTTTAGTCATTAACTGCAGATAATCAGATCCTACTGTAAGTCACACTAACATGTAAAAAAGATAACTGCACACACTATTAATTTAATGAGACAGTTTGGGGTAATTTTACTAAAGTGAGAGTTTTTATTGGCGCCATGATCCCAAATGGATGTAAATGCAGAAAATGATTGTAAAAATGTATTCACAAATAAATCACATAAACGAAAGAACTCCAAAGTCTCTCACCCTCTGATGTAATTGAAATGGGCTTAAGCACAAGCAATGCAGGTCCAAGGTGAGGCACCTAGGCACCACCGCAATGAGCTTAGATAAAATGGTGAGGATGCAGGCTTCAAATATTGTCCTCTCTGAATAAGATCATGCCGTCCAAACAACGCATTTCGGAGCTATACATATCAGAGCTATCTACAATTCTGACTTGTTCTTAGTGACCTATTTTTATAAAATGTTTTTATAATATATTATAATATGACATATATACATTTACAAGCTTTAATATTTGAATATTTTATATATTTTTTTTGTATCTTGATGTGCCTTATGGAAATTATGGAGAGTTCCCCACTTCCGATAATAGGGATGGATCTGGCTGGAATACGAAGTACAGCCTAGCAAATGGGTAATTGAAGGTAGGGGAACATGCTGAAAAATAGTCTCAGAGCCTAAACAAACAGTGCCGTTAGGTTCATAGTGCTCCGGGAGGTGAAGCAGAAGTATTCAACAAAATTTCCACCATTTGGAAAACAACCAGAAGTGAGCGAATGGAATGCATGTGTCTCTCCCATGTGGAACGCTACCAGAAGTTGACAAATGTAATGTGTGCGACTCTTCCGGCATACAGAACTCAGAAATTGGAGGGAGATTATTGCTTTGATTGCCTTATGTAGGGGTCTAAATAGCCTGGAGTTACACAGTCATGCCATCCTAACCTTAGGAAGGAGCATAGCCCCAAAACACATTGTGTGGATGGCATGATCTTATAAAGAGAGGACAATATTTGAAGCCAGCATCCTCACAGTTCATTCATCACGTTCATTATCATCCAGTGTGTATGCAGTAAATGATAAACGATGCAGGCTCCCGCAGGTCGTTGAAGAAATTTTTTGTTGTCCTTGCATGCATACCAATTTGCACAATGTCCTTGATGATATTGGGCATATAGTTCAGTGTGTACATGACAATCAATGATATTGACGTCTTTTACCACTCCCATTTTTTCATCTTCAGCGGAGCTGACTGTGAGTAGCACATGATCAGTACTTTTAAAAGTGGTAATTAATTTAAACACTGACCACAAATGTGCCCACTGCCCACCAATGTAGCACTTTCCATCAATGATCCCACTGTTCACCAATTTATATAGGATGACATTTGACCGCTGGCCACCAATGTAATAAGAACTGGCCACCAATGTATATAGTAGAATGTATTTCACTGGACACCAATGTTTAGCACTGTCCACCAATATATATAGGAGGATGTTATTTTAACCCTGACCCCTTTGCACTGTCCACCTATGTAAAGCACTGTCCTTCAATGTATATATGATATTATTATATCACTATTCAACAATGTAAATCACTGGCCACAAACGTAAAGCACTATCCCACAGTAAATATAGGATGCTAATTTATCACTGTCCGCTAGTTTAAATCACTGGCCACCAATGAAAAGCACTGTCCTCCAATGTATATAGGGTAGCATTTTAACCCGTACCCCTTTTCACTGTCCACCTACAGTATGTAAAGCTCTGTCCCGAAATGTATAAAGGGTGTTATTTTATCACTGTCCACCAATGTATATCACTGACAACTTATGTAAAGCACTGTCCTCCAATGTATATAAGGTAACATTTCAGCCCTGACCCCTGTGCATTGTCCACCTACAGTAAGTAAAGCACTGTCCCACAATGTATATAGTAGGGATGTGCACCAGACCATTTTTGCTGGATTTGGATCTTAATTTGGCTCTGATTTATCGTCCGGATTTGGATTTGGATTTGCCAAACCTGCGGTGACTGGATTTGGATTTGGATTTTTTACAAAAAATTACAAAAAATGCCAAAATTACATAATTGTGGCATTTTTTTTGTTCCTAGAGTATCAGTGCCCACCATGCAGTATAATGCACTAAGCATCCAAGTGGCTACCATACACTACAAAGAACACTGCAAATAGTGCCATATAATACCAAAAATTCCAAAGACCCCCACAAAATACAGGGGACATCACACCCACAGACTATGGCCCCGAAAATAGAATAAATTATATAGCAAGCTGCTGGCAGATGTATGGGCCTGATCATGGTCAGATGGTATTGGGCAGCTGCAAGGAAGCGGCTGTGCAATACTGTATAGCAAATATTTGTATACTGCAGGAGGTGTCTATAGGAAGCAGACACCCCGTGACAGCATGAGCGATCTGAGTGCAGTGTCCGTAGATGCTGCCTTGGATCTCCATCGAAACTATCGGTCTCGATGGCGGCAGCACTGGCCAGACTACGTAAGCTCCAGCTTATTCAGGCTGGCAGCCTGTGAGGCCAGAAAATATGCATTCACAGACACAGACCCTGGCCTTGGTACTCCTGGGAACAGGGGTGATCCGCCTCCATTTCCGGCAAAGCTGCCCAGGCATGTCCACGCTCCACCCACACAAACACCACAGCATGTCAATCATGCTGCGGCTTGGAGGATCTAAGAGCGGTATCACAGAATCTGTTCTGCACACGCGCAGTTTTCTGGTAATTGGAAAGCTACGTGGTATCCCTCATCTGCGTCTTACCATCAATAAACCACTATATCTATAATACAGCACAGCCCTGCACCCTCCTAACTCCCCATCATTCACTCCAACCTCACCCCATACAGTGTGCACCGCAGCCAGCATGCCATCATGGGCACACTGAGACTGCGGCTGTAGCAGGAGCCCAACATAGCTGCAGTTCTCTCTCTCTCTCCCCCTCCCTCTCTCTCCCTCTTCCTATTGAACTGGCACTCCTGACTATATAACCAAGCTGTTTGGTTCCCCTTAGTAATGCAAATAAAAAGTAAAAAGAACTGTGGCGCTCCAAGTCTGCTGCACAAGATGATCTATATTAGCATAGAAACCAATGTTTCAGATCCTCCAGGGTCTTTTTTCAAGGTTCATAAAGTATAAATAAATATTGTGATAGAAGCACTGGTAAAGTGGTCAATGGCAGGTACATTTGTCCTAGGTTCCTGTCATATGTGTTCTGAAACCCTCAGGTACTGCTTGGTGGGAAGAAAGTTCAGATTTATCACTGACCATGCCCATCTGAAGTGGATGTCAGAAAACAAGGACAGTTATGTGAGAATAACAAGATGGTTCTTGGCATTACAAACTTTTAAATTTATGGTAGACACAGGCCAGGAAGCCAGCTGGCCAATGCAGATGCTTTGTCACATGTCCATTGTTTGGGGGCCGTGGTTATTCCGCCCCACAAGTCGAAACAAAGGGGGGGATATGTGACAGAAGCACTTGTAAAGTGGTCAATGGCAGGTACATTTGTCAGTGCAGTGCAGACAGTGGGCCTGATTCAGAGCCACTCGTAAGCGGCAGCTCGTTCGCTCTGAGCGATGTTTGCCCAACTGCGCATGCGTACGGATCGTTATACGCATGCGCGAACCAGTCAGTGCGGCCGGAATTCATGTGCTCGCTAAATAGCGAATGCCTGATAAATTGAGTGACAGGATGAGGCATATGTGAGTGGTATCAGGGGAAGGTGCTTGAAAACGGGGAGTGGAGATCCGATCGCAGGCGTGCTTAAAGGTCAAAACGTGCGTTTTATGGGTGTGCATAATTAAAACAGCAGCGTCATTGACCACGTCACTGGGTTTTTTTTAAGACAGAACTGCTCGCAAAATTGTGGTAGCAAAAACCAACCACAAGAATAGCGAGCAGTTCATACCCTGTTCGTTGTACTCGATTAATCAAATAAATAGCGGACATGACTTAGGATGCGAGCGGCCAGGGGGCGTAGTTTCCCAAAAAATGACTGCAAGTTTTGTTCGCTCGTTCAGACCTAGAGGCATGAACAGACCGCAAACAGCGAACGGTTCATTTGAATAGCCACCCCTATTTTCAGGATGAGCGAGCGCTAATTGCGTCCGGCTCTGAATCAGGCCCAGTGTTTACAGGGATTTTTAATTTCCTTGTCAGTACTGTCTGCACTGCAGTGGATTCTGTGGGCCTATTTCCATGGTGGGCTTTGAGCTGCAGCACCTCCTGCCCCATTATTAATCCGGCCCTGAGTGTCCCCAGTGCTAGCACCCCATCCCCACCTATACCCCTATGAAGGAACATACAGTACCTGTCTTCATGCTGGCACCGCTCCAAGCCATCAGGGCTCCCGAGTCCCAGCATCACTGCTGCTGCCGCTTATGCTGCCTGCTGGATCTAACTGGATCCAGGAAGCCTGCGGGCTCCTCACATAATGCCCACTGTAGGTCACTGTAGGTTCATTGTTTTCTTCCTTTTTTGAAAGTGCACCTTAATATGGGACCCTTTTCATTGGACAGCTGGTAACTAAATTACCATTGATAATATATACTACATCAAGGGTTTATAACCGTGTTCAATTTTTGCAGATGTACTTGGTTATTTGATTACATTTTAACTAATGAATTGATACTTTTACATAAATTATTTTATTACACACTTACTTCAGCATTTATAATTATTTTGATTCATACTATACTGTTACCAGTGCTGCCACATATAGCAAGACATATACAGCACTGGTTAACTAAAATATTTCTTGATAGAGGTATGAGTGCCCTGCTCACAAGCTTACAATCTATAGGGAAATAGGCATTGATACAAAAGGATAGGTGCTACGTATTGCATATTGGTCCAGACAGATTGCAGAGTTTATTGGTGAGTTGTATGATCCTTTCACACAGTAATGTTGGCGTAACATTAGGAGGATGTTAAAGTGAAACATGTGAGGTTATGTGTGGACTGTAAGAAGGGATGCAATTAGATAGGGAAGCTATAAAGGCTATGTGGGTGGTTCTGGAGTCTTATAAGCTTGACTGAAGAGGTGAGTTTCCAGGGAACGCTTGAAGGTTTAGAAACTTGCGAGAACTCTTAGTATTCATTAGAGAGCATTACACAGAGTAGGTGCAGTCTGAAAAAAGTCTTGTTACCGTGAATAGGAGTAGTAATGCATGTGGATGAGAGAAGCATGTCTTTTGCAGAGTGGAGAGATCAGTTTGAGAGATATTTTGAGATAAGTGAAGAGATGTATGTTGTTGTGGTTTGGATAATAGCTTTATGTTTAAGTAAAAGTATTTTATATTGAATACAGTAGAAAATGGGTAACCAATGGAGGGACTGACAGAGCACCTCAGCAAACGATTAACTTTTGGTGAGGAAGATCAACTTTGCAGCGGCTTTTAAAATGGATTGTAGTGGCAAGAGTCTGTTTTTGGGAAGACCTTAGTTAATTGCAACAGTCATTGCAGGAATAATGGTTGCATGGATTAGAGTTTTTGCAGTGTCTTGTGTAAGATATGGTAAAATTTTGGATATGTTTAGATGTATATAACATGATTTTGAGACAGATTGAGTGGCAGGTATGTAGAACAAAAGGCAGTTCAGAATCAAGGATGATAAACAGGCAGCGGGCTTGTGTGCAGAGGTTGATTGTTGAGTTATCAATAATGAGAGAGATCAGGTTGGTAACTACTATTGGCCGTGGAAATATAATTAATTATTTTTTGAAAATGTTATGTTTGAGGGAGTAAGACAACATCCAATATGAAATGGCAGAGAGACATTCAGTGACATGGACAAGCACAGATGGTGACATATCTGGGGAGGATAGGTAGATTTGAGAATGGTCCACCTACAGATGATAAATGAAAACAAAAGAGCTGATTAGTTTGCCAAGAGAGGTGGTAAAAATTGATTCAAGTAGAGGACCCAAGACTGAGCCTTGCAGTACTCCATGATAGAGGTAGCGAAGAGGAGGCAGAATCAGAAAATGAACAGTGAATGAGCAATTAGATAGGTAGGATGAGACACAAGAAAGGACTGTATCCTGAAGACCTACGGATTGTTGTGTTTGTATGAGAAGAGATTGGTCAACAGTGCCAAAGGCAGCAAAGAGATCTAGAAGAATAATAAGTGAGTATTGGCCATTAAACTTGGCAGTGACCAGATCATTCACTACCTTAGTCAGTGCTGTCTCTGTAGAGTGTTGGGAATTAAAAAGCCTGACTGAAGTGGGTCCAATAAGTTGTGCGAGTTAAGAAAGTGTGTGAGGCAAGTGTAGGCAAGTTTCTCAAGTAGTTTGGATGGGCATGGGAGCTTGGACGTTAACTTGAGAGAGAGTGTTAGGGTCAGAGTTTTGTTTTTTTAGAATAGGAGTAATCACTGCATGCTGGAACAGTGATGGAAAGATACCAGTAGAAAGAGAGAGATTACAGACTTTAGTAAAGGGTGAGATGAGCACAGGAGACAGAGCTTTACTGATTTGTGAGGGTGCAGGCTCAAGAGGAGAGGTAATAGAGTAGGAGGATGAGAAGAGGGTAGATATTGCATCTTCATTTGTGGGGTTATATGCAAAGAATGTGACTGAGGGTTCAGGTAGGAAATTTATAATGTAATAGGCTGAGGAAGACTATACCATTTCATTTCGGATCTTATCAATCTTGTCCTACAGTCAGGTCCATAAATATTAGGACATTGACAGAATTTTCATATTTTGGCCTCTATTCACTACCACAATGGCTTTGATATGAAACAAACAAGATTTGATTTAACTGCAGACTTTCAGATTTAATTTGAGGGTAATTACATCCAAATCAGGTGAACGGTGTAGGAATTACAACGGTTTCTATATTTGCCTCCCACTTTTTAAGGGGCCAAAAGTAATGGGACAAACTAAACAATCCTAAATCTAACTTTCACTTTTTAATACTTTGTTGCAAATCCTTTGCAGGCAATTACAGCCTGAAGTCTGGAACACATAGACATCACCAGATGCTGGGTTTCATCCCTGGTGATGCTCTGCCAGGCCTCTACTGCAAATGTCTTCAGTTCCTGCTTGTTCTTGGGGCATTTTCCCTTCAGTTTTGTCTTCATCAAGTGAAATGCATGCTCAATCGGATTCAGGTCAGGGGATTGACTTGGCCATTGCATAACATTCCACTTTTTAGCCTTAAAAAACTCTTTGGTTTCTTTTGCAGTATGCTTCGGGTCATTGTCCATCTGCACTGTGAAGCGCCTTCTAATGAGTTCTGAAGCATTTAACTGAATATGAGCATATAATATTGCCCGAAACACTTCAGAATTCATTCTGCTGCTTTTGTCAGCAGTCACATCATCAATAAATACAAGGGAATCAGTTCCATTGGCAGCCATACATGCCCACACCATGACACTACCACCACCATGCTTCACTGATGAGGTGGTATGTTTTGGATCATGAGCAGTTCCTTTCCTTTCCTTCTCTTCTCTTCCCATCACTCTGGTACAAGTTGATCTTTGTCTCATATGTCCATAGGATGTTGTTCCAGAACTGTAATGGCTTTTTTAGATGATGTTTGGCAAACTCTAATCTGGTCTATCTGTTTTTGTGGATCACCAATGGTTTGCATCTTGTGGTGAACCCTCTATATTCACTCTTGTGAAGTCTTCTCTTAATTGTTGACTTTGACACATATACATCTACCTCCGGGAGAGTGTTCTTGATTTGGCCAACTGTTGTGAAGGGGTTTTTCTTCACCAGGGAAATAATTCTTCTGTCATCCACCACAGTTGTTTTCCGTAGTCTTCCGGGTCTCTTGGTGTTGCTGAGCTCTCCGATGCGTTCTTTCTTTTTAAGAATGTTCCAAACAGTTGATTTGGCCACACCTAATGTTTTTGCTATCTCTCTGATGGGTTTGTTTTGATTTTTCAGCCTAATGATGGCTTGATTCACTGATAGTGACAGCTCATTGGATCTCATATTGAGAGTCAACAGCAACTGATTCCAAATGCAAATCTCACACTTAGAATCAACTCCAGACCTTTTACCTGCTTAATTGATAATGAAATAACGAGGGAAAAGCCCACACCTGTCCATGAAATAGCTTTTGAGTTGATAGTCCCATTACTTTTGGCCCCTTAAAAAGTGGGAGGCACATATTGAAACTGTTGTAATTCCTACACCGTTCACCCGATTTGGATGTAATTACCCTCAAATTAAATCTGAAAGTCTGCAGTTAAAGCACATCTTGTTTGTTTCATTTCAAAGCCATTGTGGTGGTGAACAGAGGCCAAAATCTGAAAATTCTGTCAATGTCCCAATATTTATGGACCTGACTGTAAATACTAATATAATAAGAATGTTGTGTCTGTTTCATATTGGCGAAAACAGAACATATTTTCATGAAACTCATTTTGTAGTGGAAACTCCTAAAAATTAGCTGCAATTTGTTTCATCTTCGTCCATCAAGTTAGAGCTGAGCAATAATAAAAACAAAATTTGTTGACATCATCAATGCAAGAGAAAGGTGTGGCACCATGCATGTGGTCGGTAAGGGGTGGAGGGAGCAGTGCTTTGGGCCTGGGTTCACTTAAATAGGATAGGCTACATTGCAGTCTGTGCACAGGGCACACAGTGACATTGGCATGAGTAGTGGGTGACTGCTGCCACCAGTCTGTATAGCGCTGCTGGTCTTCTGGGCCCCTCCTTCAACAGGGCCCCTATGCAAAACAATACAACTAGAACACCTCAAATAAAAAAAAGTTGGCAACAGTAATTTCATCATGAGTGAAGCCACGGGCAACAGCTAGTAATTAATAAAGGAAACTATAAGGATTCTAATAAGATAGAAAGAAGGCCAGGAAATAAAGTTTTACCATGTGACATATATTATTAAACACATTTAAACTATGTACCCAAGCCTCTAATTAGAAACCAACTTAAGGGGTATAGTAGATATAATTGCCAAAATAGAGCAGAACATTCTTAGAATAACACAATGTGTTGCAGTTAATCAAACCAGATAGCAATTGTCTGTTTTAATAATTCCAAAAGCAGGAGTGCAGTGCCACTACAAGGATCATGTGTCTATGTAATATAGTAAAACTTAAACAGTTTAATAAATCTCCCAGATTAATCAAGAATAAAGATTACAGACACATGTATACATTTACAAATAACAACAAAGAATAAACAATAGAAAATATATAAATGTCAGTAGGATAAGTTGAAAAGAGCTTTTCATACAGCCGCTGATTGGGATAAAATATTCTTCTGATACAAAAATAGCAACTCAGGAGATTCCTGTTGTGACAATGTAGAAAAGTTGCAAGGTGTGCATTGATTGAATATAGCCCTTACTATGAGGGTATTTGTGGATCCTTAGATGATTCTAGCAAGACCCTGCAGCTTACTGTTTTAGAAATGAAATCACAGTCTCTCCAAGTATTGTTCAAATACTAAGGGCAAGATGTAATAGGGTGCAAGTTTTTTGTGAGAAAGTCTGAGTTTTAATAAAATTTGCCAAATGTAGTAGCATGCGAACTTGTGAGTTCGAGGCTATTACATCATGCGAGTCCAGATTATTTTCTCCTATGAAAACAAACTTTTTAATGTGACTAGCATTAAAAATTCAGAGTTATAAGGAAGCCTTCACAGATCAGTAAGATCAGTGAAGTCTTCTTAGTTGTAAAAAAAAAATTGAAGTTAAAAAAAAAAAGACATGTATCCCTTCCCCCACAGGCATAACCAGCCCTGGGCTCTGTAGAGCCTGTCCTGGTTCATACTATACAGTTGAAAAAAGGCATAGGGGTCCCCTGTATTTTAAGAACCAGTACTGGGCTCTGCTGTACCTGTCCTGGTTCTTAAACTACAGGTGGAAAAATGCGTAGGGTATGAACCAGCACAAGGGCTCTTCTGAGCCTGTCCTGGTTGTGGAAACACAGGGGACGAAATGCGGGGGAGGCTTACTGGGATCTGTAGTTCTCCAGCAAAAGACAATATTATTACATATATATTTTACACTACACTTTAACACAATGAAACTGGCACCCATTGGCCAAGGTGGTTCTGGGGATATCACTGTGCTATCAGCCCAGGCCTGGGCTGCCCTTGTGAGGGTGACCACTTTATTGGGGGGTACACACCTCCCCAGGGGCTGACTAGTGGTAAAGTGTAATGCTTTGGCCAGGGTTCCCGGTGAAAGAGTTCCCCTGGCTGTGGCATTATATCTATGCTTGAAAGAGTCAAGTGTTTTATGTAAAATACAGGGGACCACTACTCATTTTGTCCCCTTTATTTCCACAACCATGACTGTTCCCGGTGGAACGAGATAAGGTTCTTGGATACAGAAGGTTAATTAAGCCACACAAACCAGTATCTTGAAGAAAGATATAATTTATTACAACAGATAACAAGATATGGAAGAATAATAGTTACTTAGCTTCGAAATATAAGATGGTTACACGATCCAGGAGCCTCCTCTCAGAATAGAGCTGGAATGAACAATTTCCTGGCCACTAACTTCAGTCTAGTCCAGGCATAGGGCAGGCCACTGGCATCTCCTTTGTTCTTCATTTATATAGCATCCTACTTGACATACCCATCTAACTCTTATTAATATGGGGTATAAACCTACTTTAAACTACTTTATTGGTTAACTACTGATAAGAACTTTCTAAAACTTAACGCAAGCGTACATCGCAGTAGACAACACCTTGTGGATTTATGGCCTGTCTGCTTTCCACATTCCTGTACCATTTCATGCCTGATACACCACTTCATGTCTGACACACACATAAGAACCATGAATAGAAATGGCTGTCAGTAGCCATTTTGCTATCCCAATACAGTCCTCCCTTGGGCTTATGGTGTGGAAGACATGTATATCATATACTCATAGGAATCTTTCCTCCTAATCAGCATCAATTTAACAGAATCCAGCGTGTTACAACATTTCCCTTTAAAAATAAATAATATCTTGATCCCAAGATACATACATATTATAATCATGATTCCATAGATGAGCATATGCAGTAAACCAGTGAACCAACCCCCTATTTCTGAACAGGGTTGAACCACTTTAACCAAGTTTCCTCATAATACTGTTTTAAAGGCTGCACTGCTCTCTTGGTTAGCAAATGATGCGGAATCTGCTTGGTATTAGCTTGATTCTTATCTGTAAAGAATGTGGTGGGTATCAAATGTCCCAATGTACAATTAGCAAATCCCCATAGGCAACCATTTGTAGGCTTTTCTCCCACAAAGGTAATACAAATCATCTGGAAGAATATATGGAATATTAGCCACCACAGTGTATACATTGGCCAAAAGATCTCTGCTCTTATCAGGATCAGGTGTTAATTGCATCATGTCTGGGGTATCACTACAATTCTGTGTAATGTTTAACAGAGCCCATCATTCCCTGGCAGTATTAACCAATTGAGCTCCTACATCCCATATTTAAAATATCTTCCTACCCACCATGCACTCAAACATAAATAATCCCCTTTTATATGTGAATACTCTAATAAAACAGTGAATAATACATATGATTATATCAAATATATCAGTAAAGTAAAACTCAGTTCAGTGCAATGAAATCTTGAAAAAGTCTTGAGAATATTGGTGAGTGTGGATCCAACCAATATAGGCACAAGTTCAGTCTTGCACAATGCACATAGATGTATGTAATGGTTGTGCTGTCAGATATTGTAACTCTTTTGTCCTCCTGGACCCTCTCTCCTGTATAAGAAATCACTCTCTGGCCATCGTCATCTCAGGCACGCCAGAGCCGTTCTCTCACCTCCAGCGACGATCCAACCAGCAACCTGTTGGCTTAAACAAATAAACAGTGTGAGATAAACCATAACAACAAAATAAAATAAGCATTTACTTATCCTGCTGCAATTATCTCTTACACCTGTCTCTATTCTCTTCGTACTAAACATTTCTTAACAACCTTATCATAAGTGTTTGTGTCTGTGCACCAGATATCTTACTTTAAAATTCAACCTTTTACCACCCTCCGGTTATCAAAATATATATATATATACATATACATCCTGCTCTAAAAACCCCAACATTGCATATATATGTGAACATTCCTGTTTCCTAAGCAACACATTCACTCATTCAATCATACTGATGTCAGTTTTGTGAATGGTATGAAGCATAGAAAACCCAATATACTCCATGTTGTTTCTGTAAAATGGGTGTCTGTCTGCTTGAATCTTCTTGGACATCCCATAATATCAACAAATCAGTCTGTGTCACATCTTCAGGAAAGTCTCTTATCTTGTATCACTCTGCTTAAGACAACTTCACTCCTGATAAGTGTTTTGTAGCTGTTCAGTACAGCACTTGTCCTCCATCTTCTTGGTGGCAAACGATGAATTCAAATTGCCAGACTTGTGCAGTCATTTCACAGTATATGAGGCCTTTATCAGCAGCAAGCAAGGTAGGCCACATGTCCAGCTATTGGCAAATGTAACAGGTTTTTGCAATGTCTCTGACCATGGTTTGGATATAAGGAATCCCTTTGATTTGAGCTTGCTCGAATGCAGCTTCAGCTCCATCATGGCCTAACAGTTCCCCTAGCACCATCGGTGCTGTCTTTGCTGTGAATTGCACACCATGTTCTGTGCTCAGTTCACTTGTGCACACACCATTGAAGCTGTAGGTGTATGTATCAGCATGTCCCACGTCAATCTTCCAGCTTTGGACAGCAGCAGTCCATATAGACTTTGTATCAAATGTCCATTCTCAGTGTGAAGACTTACAGGGTCTTTAGTCTTGTCAGTGACTTGGAAAACAGTCATATATTCGACAAGTTCACTAACCCCTTCTTCTGGTTGTCTGCTGTCAGCTTGTAATGAAAACTGCTTTGCTTCAGCAAAAATCCACAACAATCCTGTATGGGTGCAGGTGACACCATAGTCCATGAACCAATAATGCTCTCTGTCTTGGAAATCTTCCCACCACTGTGGAGCTGTGATCATACAGAAATCCAGTATGGACAGTTCAAACATTGGTTTAAATTTCACTCGGCCAGCAAGTAGCACTTTGATCTCCTCAATTAGCATGAGAATTTCTGCGATTGTCATTAGCAACTGTGTGTCTTTCAGCTGCTTCAAAACCTTTGACTGGTAAGGCTTTGTAAGGAAATACACTGGGATGCAAATTTAATTACCAAACACAAAATCTGCACCTTTGTCACTACACAAACCCACAGTCAGTGTGTCTGTACTGCATGTATGCCCCTTGTGGTTGGTCAGTGTGTACCCACCAATCCCTCCTTCACAATTAGCAAGTAAACCATGAACATCATTGGCAATGGATGTTTCATCAGAAAACACATCTTGTTCACTTTTTGCATCATTAAATTCAACAATGACACGTTGATCATGCCATGTAAATTTAATGTTGTCACAGGGGGAGTCTTCAGTCTCAGGGGCATGGTCTATAACTGAAATCCCTTCTATCTTCCACCCCTTGCATTTTGTCTCATTGGGCAAGGCAAAAGGCATCATCAGCACCCCTTCACTCAGCGACACCCCTTTGAATGGCCATGCAAACACATCCTTTTTTCCAATCATTTCAAAATGCATTGCAAATGGGACAGTCAAGGGCAAGTCAGACATACCATCATTCAGCTCAGAAGTATCACTAACCAATGGCATGTTATCAGAAACCTCATCTGCATTCAATTTTGAATCTGATTTCTGGACATATTCCCTGCATTCATGGATTTCAACATTTTGTTCACATGTTGTCAAATCAGCAGACATTTCCATCACACAACTCCTCTGATCAAACAAAGTTTCTGTTTCAAGTTCTTTCTGACACACTTCTCTGTGTATCTCAAACTCACTAATTTCTACACTTTCTGTGTGTAATAAATCAGCACTTATTTCTGCGCTAGCTGACATCTCAACTTTTGCTTGTGAATTTTCACTCCCCCTCCCTATGGAATTTCTGGATCAATGTGAATTCATGCTTACTCTCTCTGTCTGTGAGACAGGCTTTCTTATCACTGCATTCTTTTCAACAGATTTTACACTTCTTTCAACATATATTGGTCTATGCAAAATGTCACTATTTTTACTCTTATCAATACCAGGCAGTGAAAAAACAACATTATGCTTTTTCTGGAAATCAGCCAGCTGAAATCCTAATTCATTTTTCAACATATTTGCATATTTCTTGAAAATCTTAAAATGCATTATTCTTGTTTGTTTCAACAGCACAAACACAAAGACAGTAAACAGACAACATACAGATATACTGTGACATACATTATACACTCTGTGACTGATCAGGTCACACCTCCCTCATTCACTCATGAGACAGAGGATTTTTTACATGGGTTTGCACAACCCAGCATTTGCACAACACTACGTTTGCACAGCAATGCTAAAACAATCGCCTACGCATTCCAAGCAGATTTATGACTATTAACTCTCTGTATCCAACTTCTGACACCACTTAAATGTTCCCGGTGGAACGAGATAAGGTTCTTGGATACAGAAGGTTAATTAAGCCACACAAACCAGTATCTTGAAAAAAGATATAATTTATTACAACAGATAACAAGTTATGGAAGAATAACAGTTACTTAGCTTCGGAATATAAGATGGTTACACGATCCAGGAGCCTCCTCTCAGAATAGAGCTGGAACAAACAATTTCCTGGCCACTAACTGCAGTCTAGTCCAGGCATAGGGCATGCCACTGGCATCTCCTTTGTTCTTCGTTTATATAGCATCCTACTTGTCATACCCATCTAACTCTTACTAATATGGGGTATAAACCTACTTCAAACTACTTTATTGGTTAACTACTGATAAGGACTTTCTAAAACTTAACGCAAGCATACATCGCAGTAGACAACGCCTTGTGGATTTATGGCCTGTCTGCTTTCCACATTCCTGTACCATTTCATGCCTGATACACCACTTCATGTCTGACACACACATAAGAACCATGAATAGAAATGGCCGTCAGTAGCCATTTTGCTATCCCAATACAATGACCAACTCAGTAGAGCCTTATGCTGGTCCATAAAATACAGGGGAACACTACGCATTTTCTTCCTTTATTTTAAGAACCAGGACAGGCTTTACAGAGCCCGGGGTTGGTTATGCTTGTGGGAAGGGGGAACACACGTCTTTTTTTATTTTTAACTGTTTACTTTGTTTTTACACACAGAAACATGCACTGATCTCATGGATCTGTGCATCTTTCTGTGTAACTTGGACCTGCTCAGGCTAGACTTGATATCCTGAAGCACGTCTGTTGTGAAACACTCGCACTCTATTACATTGCCCGAGTTCTATGCTCACAAAGGCAAAACATCTGGATGCCTGTTTTGCCATTGCGAGTTGCAGAAGTGTGAGAAACATGTGAGTTTGCATGGTCTCACACCCTTATTACATAGGGTGAGTTCTGAAAATGTGCGAGTATACTGTAGCTCTATACTCACACTTTTTCAAAACTTACACCCCACTACATCTCGTCCTAATGGTGCTCAAATTACTGCTCCAAAACAATAAATTGATAATGTGGTTCCCATCCACATACACTGCAATATCACATCTGTTAATACATCTTTAGCCTTGGAAATTAGTATGGCAGTAGCAAATGTCACAATGACAGACAATACCGGAACAATAGTTCCTGCTAGGAATGGTACTTACTGAACCTGCAGAAGCCTGACCTCCACTTGCAATAATGCAATCCAGGGTGGTGATGCCGGTAAATATGGGTGAGTGGCTGTGGCTGTCTTCCAGCATGCATCCGCTTGCTGATGGACAGACACTGATGTTAATGTGCCTCCAAACAAGTACAGCGGTGGGTTATAACAGGGAAGCAGCAGATGATTCATAGTTGCACATGATATTTAATGCAAAATTATGCTAGTACCGGCCTCCTGCCAGCTTCTGCGAACCATTGCTGCATCGGAGGAAGCAGCCATCGGATCACTTACGTGAACATCGGCCATCTGAGTAACTCACAGGTTCCTCAGGATGGCCCTGAAATTCATGATTCCGGGGTCAGTGAAGCTATATTGGAAGACTCAGACACTGGCCTCAGCTCGCCCAGAAAATAGGTCCAACATGCCCCCTTTTTCTGAGAAACTGGTCATTGCTGCCCCTTCCTCGACTAAAAACAGTTTAGAAGGCATTGTGATCATCGCTGCAGACACAGATCAAATTATGCACCAATCGGTAACCACCGAAGCTGAATGTAAACCTTCAAGTTTGCGTATAACTCTGAATCAGGTCCTTGGTCCCTTAGTCGCACATATTCTCAAGTTACATTTGTGACTGAAAGTAGACAAAAAGTCACACTAGCGCTACGCAAACAAACCTCAACTTCATACAAAAAACTCAAATAGCATTTAGGACAGTATACTAATAGGGAACATAGGGTTAGGGAATTGGAGAGCGCACCATGACTATTATCCATGCAAGACCACCCTGATTGTCATAAATATGTGTCTCAGACTTATATCATATTCAGGGGTGCAACTCAGGGATATATGATTATAGTACTCAAACAGAAAAAATTAAAAAAAGAATCCCCATATGAGAGCACAAATTCTCGCAATAATGAAAATAAGAATAAAATATAACTTTTATTAATTACTCTAATAACCATCATAGTGGTAAGATTTAAAACACAACAAAATATACATAATGAAATAAAGAATAAAAAGTTTAAAATACTGATGAATGCTCAGTCTGTATGTCTTCAATCAATCACTATATAGTGTGCTGTAATGTATGTGTAATACTTTCATTACATCAAAGTATCACATGAATATATAGGTAATATGAGTTGGGTTCAACAATATATCTCCATATACCAGCATGCATCTTTGAATCTAAGAATAAATGGGTATATTAAAACATCCGTGTCCATGCAGTATCACTAGAAAAACCTTTAAATATTAATAGCATGGGTTTCAATATACAATGTCTAATCCATCCTGTCCCCACTGGCTTGTATCATCAAGCTATAAACCCATAATGGCACATATATGGTGGGTAAATATATAATGGGCATAATACTTATATCTATTAAGTGTTACACTCTCATCCCCCATGTATGTGTAGGATAACCGCTTTAATTTGAGCCAGCTACAGCCCTCTAAAATCAAGATTGGGCTCCCGCTTATTAAATAGCTGCTATCGGCTTTCAGCTGTACACCGCACTGACTCTGCAGCGTCATGCGGCTCACAGCTCCCCTAGTATCAGCGGCTAGAGAGGATTAGCAAGACATGGTGTAATCTATCCATTACATATACAATTGATATATTAACATACAGCTTCATAAACAGACATTTTAGACTGGCACAACAAATGCCTGACGCACGTTTTGCAGTGCTTTTTCACAAGGGAAGTCTTGAAGGGGATAGGGACATTATTTAGGATGTTTAAAATAACATTTAATAATACATTTCATACATGGCTAAATCTATACATCATCTAATTGTACACTCTAATTCATGATTGTAATAGAGCTCTTCCTTGATCTTGGTATCCATAATATCATTGCTCGTCACCATCATCTCGGTTTCTCGGTTTGCCCTTGTGCATTTTCCACACTTCAATACATTCGGAACACACCTGACACATAAGCCAATTACTAAGACAACAATCAGTATAAGGATCAGGAGCTTACCCACAATGGCAACAAGTTCCGTGACCCATTCTCCTAGACTGGAGAACCATTTCACAGGGTTCAACCAAGTGAACCACTCTTCTACCTTCTCCTCTACTTCAATCAGTGAAGCATTATGGTTCTTCCAAAATTCCCATTTTAAATGCAGAATTTCATCCATCTTCCGGTCTATCACCTCCCTGGGGTCACTAATGTTATTTGTGATATACGTGCAGCACTTGACACCAAATTGGGTGGCAAAAGTTACATAGTACCCTCCAGTGACAGCTGTTAAAATAATTTAACACTGTTGTTGCACAAGTTCTTTCTTATAAGCTTGTAATTCTCTACCGGTATACCTGAATGTGTCATCATAAATCTCGGTGATATTATCTATTAATTTAGCAAGACTTTGGATATATCTAAAATTTAAAGTACCCTGAGTGACCCTGGTGGGATCTAGTGCTACCAAGACTTGGAAACCAGTTGTTTCACTAATCAACTCTGTAGCTGTATGTATGTCACCAGGTATCATATTTATTTTGTCACGGTGCTCATAATGAGTATGAAGATATGGAGATGGTGTGTTTCTATGGATACCAAGCATTTCACCATGTGTAAGGGTCATAACCTCTGGAACTACTCTTCCTAGGTAGCATAAACCTTCTGAACTTGGAGAGAGTCACTTATACACTTTCCTTCCACATATAAATTACACATCATCAGGGAGAACATAAGGAATAGAATGCATCATAATCGTCAAACACATTTCCCTAGCAAGTGATCCTATCTCAGGTTCTCCCATTTGACTCATACAAGTTTCTGGTTGTATAACCCTGGTACAGTACCCTTCTGGTACCCTACCAATCATTTCCTTGGTGGAACTAAGTGTATATTTATACTGGAAGTGTCTTCCACCTAGTCTTATTGTGTGTAAAAGTTCAAAGTTTATTGATTCATTATCAGCTCTTAGTGAGAAGGTCATTGTCTGGTTATTCCCAGTCACCTCCCAAATTCCTGGTTTGTTGAAGTTGATGATGGTCAGACATAAAAGTGATCTATCTACTTGGTACTGGTGGAGTTTAAAATGAGGTGGTTTGGACATAAGAAATTTTCCATCCAGTGCATCCCCCCTTTGCAATTCTAAAACCTCAGACACATTCAATGGGAATGGCACTAACCCTACATTATGCTGTCCTTGAGGCATGTGAGAGCACACCTGACAATCAGTTTGGTTTAAAACTTTGCCCACCATGGTATGATAACCCTCTAAAGGATACCCACCCCAATACGGGTTATACTTAGGCTGACACCGTTTGATGCAACTCTCATCGACTAGGGACCCACAAAACTCACACATACAATAATCCTCAGATGATAGACCTTCACACTGTCTCCGAGTTTCAAAAGTATAACAGATCTCTTAGCAATTACTGTACTGGGTTTGGTCAGATACTCCCCCGATTGGTTTAGCACTCCTTTTTCTGACTCCACTCTATCAATATCACCATCGACTTCTCCCTCCATCATCTGCCCACCGTTACATAAACAGGACATCCCAAACCAAACAAAGGGGGTCATTCAGACCCACTCGTGAGCGGCAGTCCGCTCGCAAGTGGGTCAATGTTCCCCACTGCACATGCGCACAACGGAGGGAGCTCCGTCGTGCGCATGCACGAGACGCAGCGAGCGAAGGATTTTCCATCGCTCCGGGTATCGCACCAAATGGGGCGTGCTGTTGATGTTGATTGACAGCACGCCCCCTTTGGTGGGCGTTCTGGGGGCATGCCTGCCAGACGGAGGTGTTCCTATGGGAACACCTACCATCTCAAGCCGGCCCCACTGACATCACTAGTGATGTCAGTGGGAGTGATTTTGGCTCTGATAGAGCCAAAATCACTCCTGGCCTTGCGGTTGAGAAACCCGACCACAGGGTTTCTCTCGCAAGTCCGATGGTCGCGATGGTCAAGACCATCATGACCATCTTGTTGGATGCTCGTATATGCTGTGGGTGGTGACCCACAGCTATACGAGCGTCCAGGAGGACGCTCCATTTTAATGGAGGTGGGCCCTGATTCAGAGCGAGCGCCTGCCACTCCATTGTTGGAACAGTGGGCTTCAAATTTTCCTTGCTCAGGCTATCTCACTGCAACTTTTAACCTTCCCGGAACAGGCTTGCAATTGACAGATCTATGTTATCTGCCTTGTATCTCCATCAGTTGGTTGACCTTCCTGCAGTGAGTGAAATGGACCCAGGTATCTCTATCTGCCACAAGGATGTTGTAATCATCAGCAGCACTTGATACGGACCTTCCCACCGATCAGTTAGACAACCTGAACATAAGAAATTTCTGATCATAACAAATTCTCCAGGTTTGACATCATGACAGTTTGTTTCCGGCATATCAGGTGACAACAATTTTAGTTTATCATGCTGCTGTTTCAACTGTTTACTCATTGTTAGAAGATACTTTACAGTAACCTCATTATTACTCTTCAAACCTCCCTGCGGACTTACCATCAAATGAGGTTGTCTACCAAACAGTATCTCAAATGGGGACAGATTAAGAGGGGGTCTAGGAGTTGTCCAGATGCTATGAAGGACTAGCGGTAATGCTTCTGGCCATCCTAGTCCAGTTTCTGTCAAGATCTTACTTAATTTATTCTTAATAGTACCATTTACCCTCTCCACCTTGGCACTGGCCTGTGGTCGGTAGGGGGTGTGAAGTTTACTATTAATACCCATCAACTTACACATGCTCTGGAAGACATCTCCTGTGAAATGAGTACACCTATCACTTTCAATAATTCTAGGGATACCGTATCTGCATACAAACTCCTGAACAATCTTTTTAGCAGTAAACGCAGCAGTATTAGTGGCTGCTGGGTATGCCTCTACCCAATTAGAAAACACATCTGTACAAACTAATACATACTTGAGATTCCTGCAAGGTGGTAATTGGATTAAAACAATTTGTATTACCTGAAAGGGTCCGTCTGTCAGAGGAATGTGGGAAGGCTTGGTTGGTATTGTTTTTCCAACATTCTTCCTCAAGCATGTCAAGCAGGACATTGCCCTCTTTTTGGCTTGGGAAGAGAAACATGGTGCACACCAATATGCCCTGATCAACTTGCACATACCTTGCTTTCCCAGGTGAGTCAGACTGTGTGCTTCCTCAGCCAAGCTTGGGTAATATGTCTTGGGTACCACCGGCGTACCTTGTCCATCTCTCCAGAGTCCAGAGGACTCTTGCCCACATCCCTTGGATCTCCACACAGCCTTTTCCTGAATGGAACACAAATTTTGCATCTCAATTAATTTCTGTATATCAATCATTTGAAACATCATAATTTTATCAACTGGTAGATTAAATCTTAAACCTGCTGCCCTGTTATTGCCCAGTGACACTGGATCGTCCTCACATGTATGGGCTTTACACTTAATGATGGCCACTGCCTTAGGATTGCTGTCAATAGTCCTTTTATATGTTTTGAATGTGCGACTGGTGTGCCTGCTGCTGTCATAAAATTTCTTAGATGCCATAAAGCACCAAAATCATGTACTACTCTGAAGGTGTACCTAGAGTCAGTGTAGATATTAGCAGATTTGCCCTTTGCTAATTCACATGCTCTTCTTAGTGCCACCAGCTCTGCCACTTGGGCCGAGTGAGGTGGACCAAGGGGTTCAGCTTCTATGATGTCTTCGTCATTTACAACAGCATAACCTGTACATAACTCTCCAGTGTCAGTTTGTCTATGACAACTCCCATCCATGTAAAATGTCACATCTACATTTTCAAAAGGTTTATCACGTATATCATGTCTTGCAGTAAAGGTCAGATTCAAATATTCCATACAATCATGTGCATCACTATACCAGCAGAACTCAGCATCCACCAGAGACTCACCTCTCTCCACCCTTTGTGCATCCTGAGGCACATATGGTAAATACGTTGCTGGGTTTAATGTACTGCTCCATTTAATGGTAATATTTGCAGGTGGTATTAGAGCTAGTTCCCATTTCGTGAACCTAGCTGAGGAAACATGATTGGTTTGGGGAGAATTCAGCAAAGCAGATACAGCATGGGGTGTATAGACAATCATATCATTGCCTAATACTACATCCTCACTCTTACTGACCAATAGAGCAGTTGCTTATACACTTCCTAAACACGTTGGGAGTGATCTTGCCACAGTGTATAATTGTGCACTGTATGATGCTACGGGTCTATTGGCATCACCATGTTTTTGTGTGAGGACACCTGCTGCACAACTGTCAGCTTCCGTACAATACAAATCAAAGGGTTTGTCATAATCAGGTATTCCCAATGCAGATGCTCTTGTCAGACTATCCTTAAGGTTAAGGAAAGCCTGCTCTGTTTCCTCTGTGTGTACGACACGATTGGGCTTTGAGGAAGAGACTAAGGCCCTCATTCAGAGTCGGTAAAGAGCACTGAGCACTCGCAACCGACTTGATGTTTTGGCCCTGAACACGCACAGCAGCCGCACTGCACGTGCACAAGCCCCGGAGCGAGAGAGAAAATCTCTCGCTCCAGAGCTCTCTACAAAAGGGGTGGCTGTAGATGTTGATCGACAGCTTGCCCCATTTTGTAGGTGGGGTGGAGGGGTGGCTACACAAACGGAGTTGTTCCCAAGTGTTTTGCTGATGTCAGTGGGGAGCTTCTTCTTGATCAGAGCAGGAAGCTCCCTGGGGCTTGCGGTTGCCGAGACCAAACCTTAGGGTCTTGTCGCAAGCCTCGATGGTCTTGATGGTTTGACCATTGTGACCATCACCCTGGTTGGTCTCTTAGGCTGTGGGTAGTAACCCACAGCTTACCTAGCGACTAGGAGGTCGTTTCTTGTGACCGCCTCTGAATGAAGGCCAAAGTCCTGTAATGGTAATGCCAAAATAGAAAAACCTGGGATCCACATTCGGCTGTATCCACACATTCCCAAAAAGGTATGGATTTGCTGTTGGTTCTGCGGCAGTGTCATGGTCTGTATGGCCTGGATTCTGTCAGTTGTCAGATGTCATAATCCCTGGGTTAGACAGTGTCCCAAGAATTTAACCTTAGCCTGGCATGGCTGTAATTTGTCCTTAGCAACCTTGTGCTCTGTTTGCGAGAGATGAAACAATAAAAGTTTAGTATCATTTAAAAATGACATAAACAAATCAGAACACAACAATAAATCATCTAAATATTGGATTAGAACAAATCCATTGGCAGGTTGAAAGAATTGTAAACAGTCATGTGAGGCCTGGGAGAAGATACTGGGGCTGTCTATGAAGCCCTGGGGCAATCGTGTCCATGTGTATTGCACCACCCTGTATGTATATGCAAATAGGTACTGACAGTCAGGATGAAGAGGGACAGAGAAGAAGGCAGAACAGAGGTCAATGACAGTAAAATGGGTTGCAGTTGGTGGGATCTGCATGAGAATGACAGCTGGATTTGGCACTACGGGAAATTGGCTCTCAACTACCTTATTAACCCCTCTAAGGTCATGTACTAACCTATAGCTCGACCCCCAGCCTTCATCACTGGAAAAATGGGACAATTGCTGTACGGACTAAAATTACCTGCTGCAATAACCACTCATTTATGGGATAAACCCCTATCTCTACTTCTGGTTTTAATGGGTACTGGGGAATTTTTGGAGCTTGCCTACCACTTTTTAGGTTTACTATTACGGGAGCTACATTTGCCATCTTTCCAGTGTCCTGTCCATCTTTGGTCCAAAGTGAACCTGATATTTGAGATAACATCTCCTCTACCTGAGATGGATTTTTATCTGAAACAGTAGAGTGAAACATTAACCTTTGGGGAGTGTCCAGTATATCCCTCACCTCATGCACAACTCTCTCTGGGATATCTAAAAATATACCATCAGGGGTACAATAAATGACACATCCCACTTTACATAACAAATCCCTTCCCAGTAGGTTAGTAGAGGCCGCTGCTTCCAGGAGAAAGGAATGCCTGGTATGCAATGGACCGATAATAACCTCTGCAAATTTGGTTAACGGATAATGTTGTACTTTACCCGTTACACCCATTGCTGGTACTGTTTTGCTGGTCACCTGTAAATTGGATGAAGAATTTAACACTGATCTGGTCGCCCCTGTGTCTACGACAAAAGAATGTTTGGTGCCAGCTACATCAACTCTCATTACAGGTTCTTCTCTAATATCCCCTGTTAACCTGACTGGCTGTAGACTACAGGTATGACCGGACCCCTAGAGCTGACTACCTTCTTCCAGCAAAGCATTCACTGCTACGATGTGAGCAGGTGATGGCTGGAATTGTCCTGACTGTGGAGGGTGTCCCTTCTGTGGGTATCTAGCTGTTCCCTGGTTTGGGGTTTCCCATGGTCTAGCTTTACAAAACCTACTTATGTGCCCCTCCTTGTTACATCTATAACACATTTGTGGTTGACGTGTATTGAAAGGTTGCTGTTATGTTGGTTGGGGAATGTGATAATATTGTGGTTGTGTATGAGGATAAGGGTTTGGAGGTTGTATGGGATGAGTGTATTGTGGCTGAGTGTGATAAGAGTGCTGCAGTGTTATTTGTATTGCTTCAAGAGCTTGAATACTAACAGCCATTAGTTTCTCGCTCTGAATTTCTCTCTTCCTAAGGATGTTTTTATCATGTTCAATTGCAGATTCCCTGAGTGTGTCTACCGTAACTCCCCTCCAACCAGGAAGTGAGGTCGGAACCCTGGCCTTTAGCATTGCGTGCATGCTCCCTTGCATCGTGCGCGCGATAGTAGTTTGCATTGCGTGCACACCGCTAAGTCACATGTTCCCATCGTGCTGCCACAACTTTAAAAAATCATTAAACTTTGTCCTTTTCTTTAGAGATTTCACTAAACATATACTCTTTCTAACATTATTTAGAACCTCCAAATCAAAGCTACCAATCTTAGGAAAAGGTGTTTTACATTTCTTGGTCATTTTGATGCATATGTCACAGTACGCTGTAGCGTATGCACCATACTTTTTAAACATAACATACCTGGCCAACCCAAGCGGCCCTTCCACCAGCAGCACATCATCGACCATTACTAGAAATTGCCTCACACCCATCTGAGAAAATGCTTAGCAATTTCTAGAGAATTTCGATTGGTAAACAATTTTCAGAGAGCTACATTCATGCACTCCCTCCCGTTATGCACAGTCGGTCCACTGGGCATTACATCAGCTTGCACAATGAGGATCAGAATTAACCACCTGTTGTAAATTATTCTACCTGCGGCAAATTCAAACCAAGCTTCAGCCGCTCTCTTCTTCCCGGTATGCACTACTTTCCCGATAGGCAATATGGTCCATAAATGAGGAATAAAATAACCGCCTACTGAATTATTTTACTTGAGATGATTTTATCTCCAAGCTTCACCACTTGCTTCCTACTTTGAGTTTACTCCCAGCTGGTAGCATCTAGGAGTTCCAATAACTCCTAACCTTGCTAGCAGTTTCACTCCCACAACAACCCACTTCACAATCACAGTTTATATAACTATGTGGTTTGATTGCATTGCCCAAAGAACCTAAGTGATCAATGGACTTTGCGATTAATGGGTGTCGGACCAAGAAACCCATTAGTTTCTCAATAACTACAATGTACCTGCTTTGTACACTGGCCCAGTAGATTGTATGGCCCCGTCAGGCACCTAACGAGTTTCAATTAGGCTTAACAGACAGTAGCCTCCACTTTACACTTAGGCTTAACCAGACAGTAGCCTCCACTTTACAATCACATGTTTCAATTACATACACCTTTTCTGCGCAGAAAACAAATAAAACCTTTTCCCTTAAAATAGCAGTGCAATTCAGACGTTTAACAAGCAATCACGGTATGCATACAATGACTGTTTGAACATGTGGCAGCAATACAGAAAATATGCGTACGCTATTGTGCGACTTACCCCCTAACACAAAACTTTAACAATGAAAGAAAACAAACTTGGAACCCTAGATTCTAATCAGCACTCCTTGAATTCACACAATAACAGATAGTAGTCTCTCAGCATCAAGTGGTAGCAGGTTTTTGAAGGCAGTGTGTTTTTTCCTGCATATGGGGCCTCCACCCTTTGGTGAGAGACCGATAAACATATGTTACCATGTGAATTGTGGTAGTATGACCTCACTCTATGAGCCCCCAACTATGAATTCCTAATACTCTTTATACCCAAATGTCGCTATTTAGCGTTGTAAGTCTCACAAGAAATAATTACTTTCCAGACTTTGATTGTGGTTCCATAGCACAAAAATATATTATTCACATAAAAGCATATAGTTACACGCCTTGATCTACAATACAATTAGCGCAAAGGTTAAACAAAATACAAGGTACAGTCGTTACATACGCATGTGCTCTGGATCCAGATTTCCCGGCATCAACGATGAAAAAGCAAAAAGCAAAAAGATGATGACTAACTACCAGAAATAGAGAGCTTGCATAATTACCCTTACAGAGATAGGCAATACAATAGAACGAGTTGGCATAATCCCATTGGTTCTTCCTCCTGGTTCTTCTGTTACGATACAGTTCATAGGTCAGTTTGTATTGTAATAGTTCAGCCCTCCAATGGCTATGTGTGCATTTTCCCACTGAAGAACAAGTCTAAACTGGCTAATAAACTTAACATTACAGAGTACATTTCAATGCCTATCTCTCTATGATCCATAACTTGCAGACATATGTTGTGATCTCCTTGCCGATGGAACTGGAAATCTGCAAGTAAACAGTGGTTTAGGATAGCACCAAACATGGTCTGCTTATCATGTACTAAACCTTAGATACCAAATATATGTATTTCACAATAGACTTGATAACAAATAAAATCTTTAATATTAAACTTAATGCTAGGGAAACTTTTGTGTAAGTATGCAATTTGTCAGTATGGAGATATTAAGAAAAGACGCTAGTATGCGTTGTGCGTCCCTGTGTTTGTGGAGTACTCCGTGGTACGTGCTTTGTGGGGTTGTTCATATTATGTGTATTAATAAGTGTAAGTATTTGTATAATGAGGACTTTAACCTAGATCAGTGGCAGACACATGACGCTAATAATCATAATATAGCGCTGTACATGGGGTATCGTGTAGGCAACGCAAAATGGCGTCATGCAGACAATGCAAAATGGTGTCATGCAGATATTAATTTTAGGATCTGGTCTCAGCCAATCATCTGGCTTCGACAGCCCGGATACAGTGACCGGATTCACCCACAGTGTCAGTGAGATGGATTGCAGGATCCTACCCACTGCGCATCGGCTTGGTGAGTCTGAGCAGCTTTACTTGCAGCTAGGTAGGTGAGTGTGGCAGGCCAGCCATAAAGTGGCAGTTGTTCACAGTAATAATTTGTCTGTGTATATGCAAATTGTGCAAAATATAAAAACTGCTTAATTCCTATGTATGTGGTTAAATGCCCAGGGAATTAGTCTGGGGCGTATCTATAATGGGTGCAGGGTGTGTGGGGCACATGGGCCCTTGGGTCCAGGGGGGTCCCGCACTGCACACCCTTCACCCATAGTATTACTTACCTCTCTGAAATCCCACGTTTGTGCGGGGGTCCGGCGCTGTAAAATTGACTGGAAAATGTCCGCCGTGGCAATTTTCCATGCATTTGTATATGCGCAGTACAGGGAAAATGGCCACCACAGCCATTTTTCTGGTGACCTGCGCATGCGCAGTACAGGGAAAATGGCTGCCGCGGCCATTTTCCCGGTGACCTGCACAAAGTCTATAGACTCTGGGCACACTCTAGTGCCCAGAGTCTATAACTCCGGCGCTGGCCACGCACAACTCAGTGAGCTGCCGGCCACCATCTAGAGAAGAGGGAGCCTGTGTCAGAGATGCCCCTGGATTTGGTGCAGTTTTAAAGCCAGCTGTTATAGATTGCTGGGGATTTGGCTTGCAAAATAGAATTTATAAAGCCTCCTAAGTTTGTCCATAAAGGGATAAAGCAATGTAATATGGAGGAGCTTTTGAAATTTTTTGCTGAATTAGCTGCAGGGCAACAAGCTCTAGCAGCATGACAACAAGCACAGGTGCAAGGACAGCAAAATTTGATTCAGGGTCAACAAACTCAAATTCAGTTATTAAATGCAGAACTAACTGAAATGAGGAAAGATGGGCATGACCAGGAGGCGTTATAGAAGCTTACCCCTTTTGATGACATTGAAGCTATTCTGTGCACCTTTGAGCATACTGCTGCACATTTAAAATGGCCTGAGGAGGAGTGGGCTGCCAGACTTGCTCCCTGTCTCACAGGGGAACCTCAGAGAGCATATGTTGATTTAAACATGACTGAGGCAAACTCCTATCTGCACTTGAAAAAGGCCATATTAAGCAGAGTTAAAGTGACTGGACCTAGCTGAGCTTAGGAGTTTCATGAATGGTGGCTAAACTGGTTTGAAGCTCCAAGGGTCCAGCTGGCCAAATGAGCCAGGCTGAATAAGGTGTGGTTGCAGCCGGATAAAAACTCTGCTCATCGTATAGTAGAGATGGTGGCTTTGGACCATGCTGTGTGGGTACTTGATCGTGTGGAGCAACAGTGGGCCCTACAGGCTGATTCTCAAATGTTTGAGGAGTTAGCAGTGGTGATTGAACAGGCATATTAAACAAAGCCAAACAGGGATTCCAGCCAGCTCCCAAACCTAGAACCCAGGTCCCACTTGTTAAAGCCAACAACCCACCTCCAGTTGTGTGTTTTGACTGCGGTGAGCCTGGTCATTTGCGCCGGCACTGCCCAAAGCAGGGCAAGCTGATGGACAAAGGTGCTGGAAAAACAACTCAACCAGTGGTCAGTATGGCTGCTGGAAGCACTTCTCCAGTGCAAACCACCTTGTTTCGTTTGATGGTACTAGTGGAAGACTGGGAGGTCTGGGCCTTAGTGGATACTGGCAGCAAATTAGCCATCATCTCTGCCAACCTGGTTCCACCTGGGTGTGATCAGGTGCTACTCCTGGCAAAGGTTATATGTGTACATGGGGATGTAGAAGAATGGCCCCAAGTGCACTTCCCAATAGTCATGAAAGGGCGATCCCTGAAGGTGATGGCTACAGTAGCTGCCAGGCCACCCTACCCATTGGTCCTGGGTTGGGACTTTCTGTTGTAACAAGATTTTGTTACGTGGCATGATGACAGTAGAAGGTCCACATCAGAGGTGTCCCAGGAGCCAAGCTCTGCTGTTTCCCAAAGTTTGGTGGCTTTAATGCCCTCCTTGGCCAGTGAGCAACCGGAGGGGAGTGAGACTGAAACACAGTGGGTTCCCATTGGCGAGGAAGTGTCCTTGCAGGACTTTGGCCAGGATCAACAGATTGATGGGAACTTGATAAATGCATATGAAAATGTTGTAGAGATAAATGGTAGAGTTTTCACGGCTTTACCAGCAGAAGGTGAACCATACTTTGCATTGAAAAATTATTTGTTATATTGTGTAACCTATTTGCAGGCTAAGAAAGTAGACCAATTTTTTGTTCCCCGGAAACACGAGCAATTGGTGTTAAAGGCGGCTCATACACACCTGTGGGGTGGCCATTTGGGGGAGGAGAGAACTCTCCAGCATATTCAGTAAAGATTCTTCTGGCCCGGCATTCATGCAGCAGTAAAAAAGTATTGTCAGGAATGTCCAGTGTGTAAGAAGACAGCACCCCAGCCAGGGTTTCGGGCACCCTTGGTTCCCCTCCCTGTCATTTTTGTACCTTTTGAGAGAATTGGAATGGATCTGATAGGGCCAATGGAAAAATCTGCTCGTGGGCATCAATACATATTAGTGGTGGTAGATTATGACTCAAGGTACCCAGAGGCCATCCTACTATGTAACATGAAATCTAGAACTATTGCCTGGGAATTGTTGATGCTATATACCAGCTTGGGAATACCAAAGGAGGTCTTAATGGACTAAGGTACCCTTTTGTCTCTAAACTAATGAAATATATGTGCCAACTGTTAAAGGTGGATAGGATTACAACCTCATGACCTCATTCAGAGCGGGACGCTATTTGCGGACGCTCGTTCTGAAAAAGGGGCTGGATATTTATATTGAGCGTTCGCTCTTTGCGGTCTGTTGATGCCTCTATGTCTGAGTGAGCGTCCTAAACATGCGCTCGCTATTTTGTAAAGATGCCCCTTGGCCGCTCGCATCATATGTTATCTCCGCTATTTATTAGATTAATCGAGTACATCGAAAGGCGTCTTAACTGCTTGCAATTCTTGTGGTAGGATTTTCCTAATGCAATCACTGTGAGCAGTTCAGGCTAAAAGACAACCAAGTGACGTGGTTGATGATGCTCCTTTACTATTTATGCACACCCATTAAACGCCCTTTTTGACCGTTTGGCATGCCTGCATTTGGATCTCCACTCCCCATTTTCAAGCACCTTCCCCTGTTACCACCCACAAACGCCTCATTCTGTCACTCAAATTTGCAGGCCCTCGCTATTTTGCGAGCGCACGATTTCTGACCGCAATGACTGGTTGGTGCAGGCACATTACGACCCATACACATGTGCAAATGTGTGAACATCGCTCGGAGCGAACGAGCGGCACTTACGTGCGGCTCTGAATCAGGCCCTCAGTTTACAACCTGCAAAAAGATGGGCTTGAACACTTTAACCAGACCTTTAAACAAATGAGAAAAATGCTGGTGTCTGAGGAAAAGCGAGATAGGGACTTACTTCTACCCTATTTAATGTTTGCAGTGCGAGAGGTACCCCAATCCTCTACAGGCCTTATGGCCTGATTCAGAGTTGGGAATAGAGTGAGATATCTCTCTCAACTGTGAACCTGAACAAACCATATTGCAATGCAAGGGGTGTAAATATTTTTTTTTTTACATGTGGGGTAAATACTGTCTGATTTTGCATGTAGCCCACAAATACTGCACAGCTTTATTATTACTCTACAATTTAGATGTCAGTTTTGACACCTCCCTCCCAACTCTAAATCTCTCTGCACATTTTAAATCTGCCCCACCTGTAGTGCAACATGGTTTCACCAAGATGATCAGTTGAGAGAGATATTTCTCTCTGGCCCTGATTCAGAGCCAGACGCTCTGACAGAGCGCTCGCTCTGAATCAGGGCCGGCCCTCTTACTTTTTGGAGCAGCCTCCTGGCCACTCGCATAGCTGTGGGCGACCACCCACAGCTATAGCGAGCGGCCAAAATGATGGTCGCGATGGTCAAGACCATCGCGACCATCGGGCTTGCGATGAGACCCTTGTGGTAGGGTCTCGTCAGCCGCAAACCCTGGAGTGCTTTTGGCTCTATCAGAGCCAAAAGCACTCCCACTGACATTACTAGTGATGTCAGTGGGGCCGGCCCCATCCATCTGGCCAGCCATGCCCCCGGCATGCCCACCAAAGGGGGCGTGCTGTCACTCACCATCGACAGCACGCCCCCTTTGGTTCAAGACCCATAATGACGGCTTGGCCATCGTTATTCTGGTCTCGCGCATGTGCACGACGGAGCAACCTCTGTCGTGCGCATGCACACTAGGGCAACATCGACCCACTTGTGAGCACTCAGCGCTCACAAGTGGGTCTGAATCAGGCCCTAAGGGCCTCATTCAGAGGCGGTCGTAGGAAGCAATCGGTCGCTCAGAAACAGGACGGCCACTTGCATCCTGAACGGCCGCCTCCATGTCGGTCGTTAGGCTGTGGGTTAACACCCACAGCTCTACAACCGCTAAGGGAGATGGTCACAATGGTTAAGACCATCGCGACCATCGGGACTTATGACGAGACCCTAAGGTAGGGTCTCGTCAACCTTAAGCCCCAGGGAGCTTCCTGCTCTGTTTGAGCAGGAAGCTCTCCACTGACATCACTGATGATGTCAGTGGGGCTGCCCCCAAATAGCAAGCATTCCTACAGGAATGCCTCCGTTGGGCCGGGCATGCCCCCTGCCCACCCAGCAAACAGAGCGAGCTGTCAATCAACATCGACAGCTCGCTCCATCTGCTTCGAGTCCACTAACGACGGATCACCCCTCGTTAGCGGGGGCTTGCGCATGCGCACAACGGAGCCGTCTTCATCATGCACATGCCCTGTGGACCAACATCGAGTCGGTTGTGAGCTCTTAGCACTCACGACCGACTCTGAATAAGGTCCTTAGTCCCTTTGAACTCCTCTATAGGGGGCAACCTAGAGGGATTTTAGGTCTGTTGAAAGAAGGGGTTGAACAACAGTCATGCCAAGAGCCTAACATCGTTTAGTCTGGAACCCAATTGTATGTCAATTTAAGGCAATTTGCGCCACTCGTGAACGAGCACATGGATAGGGCATGGATAGGGCACAACAGTGGCAAAAACATCGATATAACATGACCGTGGTTAATCAGTCTTTTAAACTGGGAGACAAGGTACTGGTTCTGGTACCCACCACTGAAAGTAAAATGCATGCCCAGGGGCGATGCCCTTATGAAGTTTTAGAGGCAGTGGGACCTGTTAATTATAAGGATCGACAGGAGGGTAGAAGGAAAGAAGTGCAAATCTACCATGTAAACCTGTTAAAACTCTGGAAAGAGAGCACTGGTCAACCCTCGGCGGTGAGTTTAGTAGAACGGCACCAAGATGTGTTCTCTGCCATTCCAGGGAAAACCCAAATTATCCAGCATGATATAGTTACTCCTACTGGGGTGCTAATAAAACAGAGGCCATACCGTATACCTGAGGTAAAAGCGGGCAGCGGTTAAACAAGAAGTAGAGGAAATGTTGCACTCGGGTATCATAGAGGAATCAAATTTGCAAATGGAATAATCCCATAGTTTTAGTGCCTAAGCCTTCAGGTGCTTTAAGATTCTGCAATGATTTTCACAAATTAAATAAAGTGTCACAGTTTGATTCCTATCCGATGCCCTGGGTGGATGAGCTGGTGGAGAATTTAGCAAACAGCCAGTATCTCACCACCCTAGATTTGATAAAAGGGTATTGGCATATTCCTTTAACTGAGGCTGCTAAGGCCAAAACAGCCTTCTCTTCCCAATAAGGTTTGTTTCAGTATAAAATGCTACCGTTTGGTTTGCATGGGGCTCCGGCAACCTTCCAGAGGACTATGAACAGGTTGCTGTGACCTCCCAAGGAATATGCAGCTGCATATCTAGATGACATAGTCATCTTTAGCCCCAACTGGTAGTCACACCTTCCAAGAGTAGAAGCATTGTTGCAATCTTTACGGGCACATGGGTTTACTGTTAATCTTGATAAGTGTGCCATTGAAATGGTGGAGGCAAAATATTTGGGATATATTGTAGGCAGAGGGCAGGTAAAACCTCAGCCCAGTAAGATGGAGGCAGTCCTCACATGACCTAAACCCAAATATAAATCCCAGCTCAGAACATTCCTTGCCAGGTGGGTTACTACCGCAGATTAAATTGTGATTTTGCCTTGAGGTCAGCGCCATTAACTGAGTGTATTAAAAAACAGTCCCCAAACAAGACAGTATGGTCTAGAGCAGCAGAAGCTGCATGGCAAGATTTAAGGCGTGCCTTGTGTGCATAACCTGTTTTGCAGGCTCCTAACTTTAAAAAGCAGTTTATATTGCAGACAGATGCCTCAGGTACGGGATTGGGAACAGTCCTTTCCCAAGTGGTAGAAGGGGAAGAGAAACCCATCCTCTACCTTAGCCAGAAATTGCTGACCAGGGAGCGCAAGTATTCAACTGTGTAGCAAGAGTGCTTGGCAATCAAGTGGGCAGCAGACTCATTAAAATATTTTTTGTTGGGGCGGGAGTTTTTGTTGGTTACAGATCATGCCCCTTTACAGTGGTTGCACATGGACAAAAAAGTGAATGCTTGTGTAACCCGCTTGATTTTGTCTTTGCAGCCATTTAAGTTTGAGGTGCAGTATCGTCAGGGGAAACAGCACCTCAATGCTGATGCCCTTTCCAGAAGGTTTGTTGGGCCTGATCCTCCAAGCAACCCTGCAGTGATGCTAGAGATGGAGGAGGAAGAGGGCGAGGATGGTGATCTGTGGAAAATGGTAGAGAGCTATGTACCCATACGGATGGCACAAATAGATGTGGGTGACGTAGATAGCTCACCTAAAAGTGTTTTAGCTTGGTTGAAGCTAAGGGGGGAGGAGTGTGACAGGGTCAGCATAATTCCACATGAAGTAAATCTGGAATATCCTGATCTCCCAAGTTTGGCAGAGCAAAGGCATTAGGATTGTGTAATGTTCAGTTCAGGTGTTGCCTCAGTCAGAGTCTGGAAAGGAAACTTATTACAGAGACCTGTGTGAGGCTGGTTTAAAAACTGCAGAGACATTGGGGAAACGGAGCCTGATGGTGTGATAGTCGCCCAGCTTATAGGCCCGGGGGTGACTAGTGTTAGGGGTCCTGGACATGTGAAATATATTGCTGTTTGGAATACTTTGTCTAACATCTCGCCTATGAAACTGATGTATTCTGAATATCTGCCTGTGGTGAGAAATACAGATGCTGAATGATTTTACCCAATCTATGGGCCTCATTCAGAGGCGGTCATAGTATGCAAGCAGTTGTTCTGAAACAGGGCGGCCACTTGCATCCTCCATGTTGGTCGTTAGGTTGTGGGTTAACACCCACAGCTTGAACGACCGCTAAGGGTGATGGTCGCGATGGTCAAGACCATCGCGACCATCGGGGCTTACAACGAGACCCTAAGGTAGGGTCTTGTCAACCTTAAGCCCCAGGGAGCTTCCTGCTCTGTTTGAGCAGGAAGCTCCCCACTGACATCACTGATGATGTCAGTGGGGCCACCCCCAAATGGCATGCGTTCCGACAGGAAAGCCTCCATTTGGCTGGGCATGCCCCTGGCCCACCCAGCAAACGTCGATGTTGAGTGACAGCTCGCCCCGTCTGCAACGAGACCCCTAACGACAGATCACCCGTCATTAGCCGGGTCTCGCGCATGTGCACGATGGAGCCGGCTCCATTGTGCCCATGCGCTCTGGAGCAACATCGACCCGGTCGCGAGCTCACCAGTCTTCCAGTATATTAAAACAATTACTTTTATTTCAGCATAGTAAGGGAAAACAAACTGACTTGTCAAGGCATATAATTCCTCAAAAAAGAGGACACTCTCATTCAAAAAAATCGAAAAACTTTATTCATATGGAAAAGATTAATTAAAAATGTAAATACTCCAACAGTATAGGATTACTCTTCATCACCACCCAGTTAAGGTATAGCATTTAGACTTCAAGATCAATCCAATATGCTCACAACAGCCATCAGGCTGATCCATAATATCATCACCAAGTTCAAATAATGCATATCTCAATCATTGAAAGATACTTAGTGGTCTGTTGACTTCAGTCCTCTGCCGTCTGGATTGTTTTAAGACACACATGCTGAGAAGAAACACATGTTTCTTCTCAGCATGTTGATATGGTGTGATGCTGTTTCTCTTTAATGGTCCAGATGCCAGAGACCGAAGTCGGGATTCCGCTGCCGGTATTTTAACTATCAGGATGGTCACCACCGAGATATCATGCCAAACCCCGAGTAAGTTGTTATATGTAATTCAAAAGGGAAGCAATACAGCAAAATACGGTAAATTAGCATATATCTCATCAGTGGATTGTATTTGCAGGGACAGCATTTCTTTTCATTACAGTTATCCATCGAGTCACAAATCGAGGGGGTCCATTTTACTTTTTCTTTTCTTTTTTTTTACCATGATAGGAAACCATTGATGGCTGATCTATCAATTGTTAGTGTCCGTGCATGGTCAGAATGCGCATTGCAGAACCACACCTCCCCCATCGATGGCAAAACCATCAGCCATTAGCTATCAAAGGTTAGTGTCGGTGCATATACAGAATGCGAATGCACATGTGCACACCTTTATCAGACCTCTGCCACTTATATGCGACATCATACCTTCCCCATCAATGAAAAAGCCATCAGCTATGAAGGTTGATGGTCATTATTACTTTCTGGACAAGAATTCCCTTTTCAGATCAAATCTCTCAAAAGTGACTCTCTGACTCCAGTATTTAGTAACACATGTCCTCCTCATTATTACTCATTGTTGCTTTGTAGTGTTTGTAGCTTCTTTTAGGCTTTCCCAGGAAGCTTTTTTGTATGTTGGTTTATTATATTTTGTATCCAAGATTCTACTATGCTGAATGTGTGTGTGGACATTCTCTGACTTGTTCTGATTTCTCCTATACCTTTAAACTTAAATATCCCTCTTTAGTCCTTTACTATAACACTGTACATTACTGCCAGGCATCAACTGACAGCTTTTAGTCAAGAAGGTAAAAGTAATCTTATATTTCTATATAATCCTATAGTTCTACTTTCTGCAAACAGATAATGGACAGGTTATATGCGTCATTTATACTCATATTATTGACTAATATTCCCTTCTACGGACATTGTATTTAACTGAACACTTGCCAATTATTCTATTTAAAGCTATCAAATTTCTTGAACACAAGCTTTTGTTAGCAAATATGTGCATCAACAAAGAGTTTGAACAACAGCTTAGTTGGTACAATGAGATAAGAGGAACTAAACTATGTTGTTTACTTATTATTACAGCATTTATCCCTTTGTATTATTTCATCTTTGTATTTTATAGATCATTTTTGAAAGTGCAGTAAGAGTAGAGTCAATGGCACCCATTACCTGATTCATAGTTAGGAGCAAAATAAAGTAAATGGAGCAATTAAGGAGCAATTTGCTTCTTGAACAAACCATCTTCACTGCAAGTCGTGCAAATGTATATATTTTTTTTGCATACAGGAAAAATACTGGCCAATTTTTATTATGCAAAATATTAAATACTGGGTAGATTTGATAGGACATTGAAATTTAAGCTGGGTACACACTAGACGATAAGTTGTTCGGTACTGTGAATCAGAGCAACATATCGGGTACATCATCTAGTGTGTACCCATGATATGAACGCTCACACAGGTTTTTTATTTATTACCAGTTACTTATATAGTGCACACATAGAGCTGGATTCAGAGCCGGACGCTCTGACAAGAGCGCTCGCTCTGAATCAGGGCCCTCCTACCTAAAATTGGAGTGGTCCCCTGGCCACTCGCATAGATGTGGGTGACCACCCACAGCTTATGCAAGCGGTCAAAAAGATGGTCGCGATGGTCAAGACCATCGCGACCATCAGGCTTGTGACGAGACCCTGCGGTAGGGTCTCGCTGCCGCAAGCCCAGGAGTGCTTTTGGCTCTATCAGAGCCAAAAGCACTCACTGACATCACTAGTGATGTCAGTGGGGCCAGCCCCAGATGGAAGGCGTTCCCATGGGAACGCCTCCATCTGGGCAGCAACGCCTCCGGCATGCCCACCAAAGGGGGTGTGCTGTCACTCACCATCGACAGCACGCCCCCTTTGGTGCGAGACCCATGGTGCTTTGCCATCGCTATGCGGGTGTCGCGCATGCGCACGACAGAGCTCCCACCGTCGTGCGCATGCGCACTAGGGCACCATCGACCTGCTTGCGAGCGCTCAGCGCTCGCGAGCGGGTCAGAATCAGGCCCATATTCCACAGTGCTTCAAAGAGAATATCTTACCATTCACATCTGTCCCTGCCCCAGTGAAGCTTACAATCTATATTCCCTACCACATGCTCACACACATACACACTATGGTCAATTTTTTGGGGAGCCAATTAACCTACCAGTATATTTTTGGAGTGTGGAAGGAAACCAGAGTACCTAGAGGAAACCCCCGCAAGCACAGGGAGAATATACAAAGTCCGCACGGTTAGGGCCGTAGTGGGAATCAAACCCATGACCTCAGTGCTGTGAGGTCGTAACGATAACCACTACACCATCTGTGCTGCCCGCTTCATCGCCAGTGAGCCCTACTGCATGGCAGATGGGGGATTTCACTAATGATGCCATGCTGCAGAATGCAGCATGCAGCATGACATGTCCCTCCCGTCGGACCAGGCATCGGCAAGTGTATATGCACTTGCCGCATGCTGGGTCACGTTGCCAGTGATGTTGTGCTGGGTACACACTGCTAAGAGTGTACCAAGCATTGGAACTAATCTAGGACACACCTTTACCAACTTTAAATCTTTCTGCACATTTTAAATCTGTGCATGAAGGTTTTGCCAAGGTGCAAGTTACTTCTTTTTTGATTTGCTGCTAACTGTAAATTAGGTCCACAGTAAGCTGATTCAATATTCCTGTGAATGTAAAGCAGTGTTTCCCAAATCCCATCCTCTGGGACCCCTAACAGTGCATGTTTTACAGATCTCCTATTTAGTGCACAGATGTGTTCTTTACTGGCTGACACATTTTAAAATATTCACAGGTGGACCTAATTGTTTTACTTGTGACACTGAGAAGATCTGTAAAACATGAACAGCAAAAAAATCAGCAAATGCACACATGGCCCACTCTGTCAGTGTGATGTGCGCTTTTGGGTGATAATTGGTAACTATATACTGTATCTATTCTTTAATGACCCAGGTCCAATGAAGTAAAATGTGCACCAATGTAACAATGGCCCTTTATGGGTTGTGTATGAAATCCCGGCGGTCGGGATGATACTGGTAAGAATCCCAACACCCATAGGAACGCATGGTAAGTATTTTCCCATCCCCTACCCTAACCCATACCCAAACCCTAACCCTCTCCCTCCCCAGTGTCTAACCCAAACCCCCCCTCTCATTGTAAACACACACACACAATTGTGATATAAGTCAAATTAAATACTATGAATTGAAAAAAAATGCTGATATTAGAGGGAGTGATATTGCACAGAAATTAGCCAGAATTTAAATTCAAATGATATACAGTTTTAAGACTTTAATACCCAATGGCCTACATAAAGATTTTGAAGTCAAATGGTTTTCATAGACTTTTTACCCTCTTATAATACTTTTATCTATTGTCATGTTTTATGAGTTTTTTTGTGGGTTTTTAATTATGTATTAATCCGTTGTTTTATTCTTTGATTCTTTAAAAATGGGCACCACATTGGTATTGATGACAACGATTCCAAAGATGGCCACCACTATGCGGCAGACACTTATTGCATGAATGAATTGAAAGAACTGGCCCTCCTACCCTCCGATAACTGAAATTGCCAAACCGGAAATACATCACCGGAGGTGACACTATTGATACCGAAGAGAGGCATGGACTGCAACTTCCGGGTATAGCAGAAGTGAGTCGGAAGTCCGAGAAAGAAGTAACAAAACTGATTACCCGGCTGTAACCGTGGAAGGGTATGGAATAGTGGGAATAGGTCATCCCTGTTTTGGAACATAGGCTTTATTGTGCATAGCTGATCTATGCCTGGAATTAGGCATTACATGTGTTTGATGAGATTAATTAGGTTGGGTATTATATCGGATATTGTGTGCATCTCCTCATACCTTGAAAAAGATACAGCCCTGAATCGAAACGTGCTGGTGGAGGAGTGCACTGGGGATTCTTTGGAACTTTCCTGGCAGTTTGGCAACATCTTCCGGGAATTCCTGGCACCTTGAATACCTTGAACTATGCACTTAGGACCTCATTCAGAGTCGGTCATTGTGGCCGCACGGTCGTACACCACCGAATTTTGCTATACTGCGCATGCATAAAGTTCGCAATGCGCATGCGCAAACTAGCTTCTACGATCAGAAATTTCTCTCTCCTTGAACACAGCCAGGTCGGTAGTTTGAGTGACAGGTGGAGGCGTTTGTGGGTGGTAACAGGGGAAGGTGCTTGAAAACGGGGGAGTGGAGATCCGAACGCAGGCGTGCCTCATTATGCGAATGGCGTTTTATGGGAGTGCATACGGATTATGGGAGTGCATAATTAACAAAGTAGCGTCATGGCACATGTGACATGGGAGGTTTTTACACTGACATGATCGTAGAGCTTAAGAGAGGGTATGGTCAACCTTAAGCTCTACGACCAGTTCCAATGGTTCCCGATGGTCTCGATGAATCCTTATATGCCCGGAGATGACGTGCAATGCGTACGAGAAGGGGGCGTATTTTTTTGTCTTCCGACCGCTTCCTCCACTTGGTCGGCCAACTACCGATCCGAACTTAGGGACGCAAATTGCGAGGGAATCATTTGCATATCCAGCCCCTTTTTCCGTACGACCGTGCGGCCGCTTCGACTGACTCTGAATGAGGTCCTTATTGTCTACTTATCTTTGTAGACCATTTGATCTGGTAAGAGTCCAATTTTCCCCATGCACTATTTTAATGGAATTTGTTGTAAATTTTTTATATGCATGAATTAAACAAAGCTACACTATTTGGAGTTGTTTTCCATTTTATATGTGGACATGGAAACTGAACACTCTACCTAGAGGAGGAAGATTACTCAATCTGAAATAAGATTCTGCCAGCATCCTCTTAATGAACTGTATGCTGATTTGTCTACTTTATCTATAGTAGACAATCATTTTTGGTATGAGTCTCAAAAAACATAAGGCTTTGGGAATTGAAAACAATATTACACTATGGATTATTTTTTGTTTGTTTGAGTACCATTATTTGGACTCAGAATTAAAACCTTACCCTAAGTGGATGAATATAGATGTAGCACCTGAAGATCTAATGATAAACAGTTTTATGTGTGCAAGTTGTTGGTGAAGTGTGGGTGACACTTAATACCATAAGACCACAGGCTGCTGTTAAGGCACATGAACTGTTTAACACTTTTTTTTAGAGAATTGGAGAGAATGGAAGCCAGATTGAAAAGGATAAAGGACGGAGTGGGAGGAAAGAAAGGTGGTAAGGTGGTTGTAAACAACATGCTCAAGCAGCTTGGAGGAAAAAGAGAGGAGAGAGATGGGATGGTAGTTGGAGAGAGTGTTAGAGTCAAGGGAAAGTTTTCTAAGAATGGTTAGAGGAGAGAAAGTGAGGGAGCCAGGAAGCAAAGTTGTCAAGGAATTGGAAAGAGTTTACTGGTTGGAAGAGGTGTATGGCATAAACCTCAAATGTAGAGAAAGTAAGGGATGGTTCAGAGGGTAGGAGTTGGTAGGAGTAACCTGGGGATAGAAGAACCCCCACAAAACCACCATGGCAACCCTCAGGCCGAGGGATGTGAGAGTAGGTGAGGCCCCAAGTGGAGAGAACGGCAGGGTAAGTGGTGTCAGAGGATGAAATCCAGGTTTTAGTAATGGTTAGGAGAAGCAGGTTTGTTGAGATGAAAAGGTCATGAGTGGGAACAAGTTTATTACAGACTGATCTGGCATTCCAGAGGGCACATGACAGAGGGACAGTGTTTGTAGGAGAGATGTGAATGAAATTATCATGGTTGCTGTAATGAGAAGGCGAGATTAATTGGGTGACCAAGATGAATGTAGTGGAGAGATTGTGCTGGCACCACTGCTGGGAAGGGAACCTGTAGGTGGTGGGCAGGAAGGGAGTTTAATGAGATGTGGCTGGAGGTGGGGTGGGGTGACATGGAGAGGAGGTTTGGAGGAGGGATTAGCAGTGAGGTAGTAGGACCAAGGAGGGGTAGAAGAGAATGAAAGTGGAGTAATGGTAGAGGAGAGGGAGGAAGGGAGACAGAGGAGGGGAGATTTAGGAAGGATGAGGTGAAGGAGACAATGGGGAAATGATAAAGGTGGATGAAGGGGGCAGAACAGAGGATTAGGTAGACACTGAGTGGAGGGGGAAGTGGAAGAACACATGGATATGGTGTGGATGAGTTGAATAGGGGGATGAAAACTAGATGTAGGAATAAAGTATGAATGAGAGAGAAAGTACAGGAGATTTGAAGAGAAGCAAGTGGAGGAAAAGTTGTCTGCACAATTACCAAAGTTTATTATTGAGCGGAGAAAAAGTGGATATTTAATGGGGAAGAAATGGAATATTAAAGTAAACTGTATTAGAAGACAGATGACAGGCTAGGCAAAGAACTAAGGTAGGAAGACATTATTTCTAAGAGATAAACTGAAATTGGCACAGAATACAGTATGTTTTGAGGTGTTCGTGAAACCAGATTCCCTTCTATGGCCAACTAAAAAATTAGTTTACAAAGAAAAGAGATCTCAGACTGCACATTCTGGACATATATATATATATATAATTGGAGGTGCTACCTGTGGAGACCATTGATATATCCACAAAGAAAAAATACAGGTGCACAACTCCAAATTAACTGATTTGCACACCTGGGAAACCTGAGCCACTTCCCACTCAGACTAGCACTTCTACTACATTGGTTACAGCATGGAGTCTGGCAATGTAATATGCACACCAGTCAGGGCACAATATAGGTAAGTCCTGCTAATATTTAGACTGTGTAGTGCAGCTTTGGTTCATTTTTGGGGTGTGGGTCCCCCTAGATTGCTTTGCTGATCTGCTTCAGGGCACCGCAGTATAACACATTTTCCTTTAACACATTTTAATACTTCACTGTCTGTTTCCTTTATATATATGTATTTCACTTTTTTATTTTTATGCTTTATATGCGGACAGCAGCTGCTCTTAACACTTCACTTTTCTTATTAGAGCGGTGTTTTGGGGTGGATTGGCTGGGCTAGTTTGGGGGTGTCCTGCGCTCTGGATTTGAGCCTTAGTATGTTAGGGACCTGCCCGACAAGAGGTTACCCGGATATGGTGGGCAGGCCCATAAGCTTGGCCAAGATTATGCCAAAAACCTCTATTGTATTTACTGCAAAATGTATTTATTTATATATAATCAGTTAATTTGGAGTTGTGCACCTGTATTTTTTCTTTGTGGATATATCAACTAAAAAATTACCCTGGTGGAGTCCCCACAATAAAGAGATCACATTTAAGAAGAAATCACAACTATTATCGTGACCGCTCACTAAACTCCACATACATTGCAGGTGAAGTGGTGTTATATACAGGCTGTCTGCATATACAGGGTATGGGGTACTGGCCAGGGACCTGATCAAACTAGCTAATACATTGTCCCTATGCTGCCCACTTGCATGTGGAAAACAAATAACATGTTTTATTGCTGAAATCTCTGAATCAACTACATGGGCTGAATATATGCCCAGAGTTAATTAATATTCTGACAAGCATTTAAAAAGCATTTAAAAAGCAATATTGGTCTTGGTCTGTATATTTTAGGCTGAATGTACACCTGCAAATGTTACTACTTAAATAGATATAAAAATGTTTAATTTTGAGATCACTGTGGGTATTTAAAATGCAATGCATGCTAAAAACATACAAATCCAGACATGTGTCAAGTATTAAACATCTTGTGATTATACTGTTGAAATAGAGCTCAATGTATGCTCACACCATTTACAATATGTTTATTATTAGATCCAAATACTTGAATAAGTTTGAGGAAAGATAAGCACCCTGTTTAGTGATGGAATATTGATAGTTCACCAGGGGTTAAAGGAGATGAAGGGGGACATAGCCAGGATTGTGTCCATCAAAATTAGTAGCCTATGGCAGTGAAAAGGGGCAAGGCCCCTGCTCCACTGCATTGTGCTAGCTATTGCATATATATTATTGATTCCTAATTGTCGCTATTTAGCGCTGCAAGTTGCTTAAGAAAGAATTGCTTTCCAGTCCAATTCTGTGGTTGAAAAGCACAAAAAGTTATTTATGTAAACAGGGAAAGCTTTAACAATTAGAATTAAAAAAAATGAAAATAGTACAGCCGATACATTTGCTTTGCGCTACTGGTCCCAGTAAGCAGTATTGCAATCCTGAACCCTGCGGTCACCGTCACCCAAAGAAATTGAGAAATTACTGCATACTGCACCCAGCCCACAAGCCTATATTTGGTACAGATTACAGAGACAACAAAGGCATGTAATAACAGATTCTCATTGGTTCTTGCTTCAGGTCACTCTGGTCATTGATTAGTTCATATGGTGTCATTAGGGGTATGTCTCAGTTCTCCAACAGCTTCTTTATGTAGTTTTCGAGCCGAAGAACTAGTTAAACTGGCTACAGACGCTTCATACAAAATGGTAACATGCTAACCAATAACTCCATATGATCCATAACTAGCGGACTCATGATGCGATCTCCTTGCTGATAAAACCAGAGATCTACAAAAAAAGAGGGATTTAGAATAATACCAAACATGACCTGTCCATTGTATTCTAAACCTTAGATCTCATTTAAGTACATATTACATCTTAATCATTATCTCACAATTCCTTAAATAACTCTGATTATTAACCGTAGTGAATGGGAAACATATTATACCTATGCGTTCGCATACAGTCAGGTCCCAAAATATTGGGACATTGACAGAAATTTCAGATTTTGGCCTCTATTCACCACCACATTGGTTTTGAAATGAAACAAACAAGATGTGCTTTAACTGCAGACTTTCAGATTTAATTTGAGGGTAATTACATCCAAATTGGGTGAACGGTAGGAATTACAACAGTTTCAATATGTGCCTCCCACTTTTTAAGGGGCCAAAAGTAATGGGACTATCAACTCAAAAGCTATTTCATGGACAGGTGTGGGCTATTCCCTCATTATTTCATTATCAATTAAGCAGGTAAAAGGTCTGGAGTTGATTCTAGGTGTGACATTTGCATTTGGAATCAGTTGCTGTCAACTCTCAATATGAGCTCCAAAGAGCTGTCACTATCAGTGAAGCATGCCATCATTAGGCTGAAAAAATCAAAACAAACCCATCAGAGAGATAGCAAAAACATTAGGTGTGGCCAAATCAACTGTTTGGAACATTCTTAAAAAGAAAGAATGCAATGGAGAGCTCAGTAACACCAAAAGACCCGGAAGACCATGGAAAAAAACTGTGTTGGATGACAGAAGAATTATTTCCCTGGTGAAGAAAAACCGCTTCACAACAGTTGGCCAAATCAAGAACACTCTCCAGGAGGTAGGTGTATATGTGTCAAAGTCAACAATCAAGAGAAGACTTCACAAGAGTGAATATAGGAGATTCACCACAAGATGCAAACCATTGGTGAGCCACAAAAACAGGAAGACCAGATTAGAGTTTGCCAAACAACATCTAAAAAAAGCCATTACAGTTCTGGAACAACATCCTATGGACAGATGAGACAAAGATCATCTTGTACCAGAGTGATGGGAAGAGAAGAGAAGGAAAGGAACTGCTCATGATCCAAAACACACCACCTCATCAGTGAAGCATGGTGGTGATACTGTCATGGCGTGGGCATGTATGGCTGCCAATGGAACTGGTTCCCTTATATTTATAGATGATGTGCCTGCTGACAAAAGCAGCAGATTGAATTCTGAAGTGTTTCGGGCAATATTATATGCTCATATTCAGTCAAATGCTTCAGAACTCATTGGACGGCGCTTCACAGTGCAGATGGACAATGACCCGAAGCATACTGCAAAAGCAACCAAAGAGTTTTTTTAATGCTAAAAAGTGGAAGTTATGCAATGGCCAAGTCAATCCCCTGACCTGAATCCGATTGAGCATGCATTTCACTTGATGAAGACAAAACTGAAGGGAAAATGCCCCAAGGACAAGCAGGAACTGAAGATATTTGCAGTAGAGGCCTGGCAGAGCATCACCAGGGTGTAATTGCCTGCAAAGGATTTGCAACAAAGTATTAAAAAGTGAAAGTTAGATTTAGGATTGTTTAGTTTGTCCCATCACTTTTGGCGCCTTAAAAAGTGGGAGGCACATATAGAAACCGTTGTAATTCCTACACCGTTCAACTGATTTGGATGTAATTACCCTCAAATTAAATCTGAAAGTCTGCAGTTAAATCACATCTTGTTTGTTTCATTTCTAAGCCATTGTGGTGTTGAATAGAGGCCAAAATCTGAAAATTCTGTCAATGTCCCAATATTTATGGACCTGACTGTATATGCGTCCATGTAATATTCATATGTATGGATGTGAGTACGCATGCGAGCGTCTATGTGTACGCATGTAGATACACATACGAGCATCTATGTGTATGCATATACAGTATGTTTATGTGTGTGTGTTATGTGTAATGGATTAAAAAAAAAACTATATATATATATATATGCATTTGTGCACATCGGATTGTGCCGACGCAGAGTAGCGTCCGATTTACTCTTTACCAGCCCATAGATGACTAGATCATCAGATAATAATTGTACAGTGATCATAACCAATTATTTGACTTCGACAATATCCCACTTTCATCTCCAACCTAACCTCCCCCTGTCCTTCCACCCTGTAAATCCGGTGAAGCGGGTCCTGTCAGCCCACACCTCCCCCCATCCCCACCATGCCCTGCCCTGCTGTTTGGCCCCCCACTGCTCTATTCTATTGCCACTTATCACATCAGCTGCACCTTATACTGGCGCAGCACGAGCCATCCTTCAGGCCGCAAAGATGTGCCGTCTTCCCCTTTCGGTGCACGCTCTGGAAAGCCCATTGCAGGTGCTCCAGCCCTCCTTTGCCATGCCCTGCCCCGCTGTTTGGTCTCCCCACCAATCCATTCCATTGCCACTTACCGCACCAGCAGCATCTTCTACCGGGCGCAGCACCAGCAATCCAGCAGGCCGCGATGACGTGCTGTCCTCCCATTATGGTTTGCGCTCCAGAAAGCCCGGTGTGGGTGCTCCGGTCCTCCTTTGCCGCCTCCCCGGTCATGGGGACCCTGCAAACCACCCGGCACTGGGCATCCCCCTCCCGGCCCAGGCCCTATGTGCTCCACACTGCCGACTGGCCCCGCCCACAGCATTTCGGCAGCCATTTAAGCCCCCCAAAAATGGCTGCATAGTGCCATTTTACCCTGGATGTTCCAACAGCAAGGCTATTTAAATAACCTGCCCCTCTCCCTCAGTGTTAAACAGGGAATAAACAGGCATTCAGGCTGCCCCACATCAGCTAAAGTCCCCCATCATGATTTAGTCCCAGGGGGCAGATGCAGCTTTTTCTTCTAAGGGCATTTTTCCCCTAGGGTGCTTAGTGCACTGCCTGGTTCCAATACCCAGCCCTCCCCTCCCTCAACGCAGCATATCATCCCCCCACCCCCGAACGTACAATGGCCGCAGCATGGCCCCTTGCATGCGCATGAAGCAATCACCAGTCCTTACCAGGGATCATACTGGTGGTCACCTTATCCCTTAGCAGCAGTGCATAGCCAGCACCCCCCCTTTTTTTCATGCCCCCCCGGACACCATTTCATGCCACTGGTTTTTCCCTGACTGCCCTTATTTCACATTTAGCCCCTGGTTCCACCAGCAATTGTAGCCGCTCTGCATGCCAGCGCAGCTATATACACCCCCCCTCACTACTCCCTCCCCGCCACCACCATTTCACAATCCTGATCAGCTGAAGGAGTTTGCGTCTCATGCTTCCTCCTCATGTGTTCATTTCAAGTCCTCAGGTTGACGTCTCAGAGTCTTCCAAGGTTCCACTGGAAGTGTCTTCGGCTGTCCAGGATGTTCAGAAGGTGACTCAAGTCATGGTGGGTGCACCGCACAGTGAGGGACAAGCGTTAGCAGGCAGTCGGTCAGGGCTGGGCCTTCATCCACTCGATCATGTAAGAATGATGTTCTCTTTATATGCAGCATTTTACTTTACTTTGCTGTGCATAGCGATTCTTCCAGATATACCGTAGGCCTTGTAAATTCAGGGGGTGTTTGCGCAAACTATTAATGGTAAGCATAAAATCCCAAAGAGACCTAGTACTAAATTAGCTGCTGGGGCCTTGGTTGCAACGGGGGATGGGGTCCATTGTGCAAAAGCAGCTCTACACTGTGATTTGAAGTTAAAGTTTTGGCAGCCCCGACTTTGTGGAATTTGTTATGCTCCCATGTACTCTGGTTTCAAGGAGTGGCTTAGGTAAGGCAAATTGGTGGGCATGTTTGCCAGTATGGCGGATGCTAAAGGCATAAATGGGCAGCATGATTGGCATAGTGGTTAGCATTCCTGCCCCTCAGTACCGAGGGCTTAGCTTTGAATCCCATCAAGGTCCTATCTATGTGAAGTTTGTACGTTCTCTAGGTGTTTGTTTCAGGCAAAGGCCTTTTTGTCATTTTGGGGTCGATTACCGTTGTTCATGCATGATTTGGTTAGCTGGCTTGTTCGTATTCGTGGTGAGTTGTATCAGAAAACCTGGCTGGGGAATACATGGATGTGCTGAAGTACATGCATTTTTCAGGAGGTAGCAGGAAGGTTAGGCAGTGTTTCAGTTTGTGTTCCAAGGATGTGGAGTTTTTTGGTTGAAGGTTACTTGGCAGTCCTGCATAACTATGGATTCCGCGATAGCCCGGAGGCAACACAGTCCAGCTGGTCGAAGTGCCTCAAGTGCCGGGGGCACTGAAGGCTATGCGTTCAATAATGCCCAGTGCAACAGGGAGTCAGTGTAGGTGCATTAAATTATGCATGCTGTGTGGTGACGGCCATTGGCCAGTAATATAGCCATATTGGCGAGGCAGGAGCGGGTTGTGGGGTGAAAGAAACGAGCAGCGAGGGGGTATTACATAGTTTTAGATGGTTTTTAAGTTGGGTTTTTCGTTTGCTCTTAACGCGCAATATACGTCCGTGCGCAATCACCCGGAAGTTGTTAGAAGTAACTTGGTTGCAGAGGTTAGTTTGGGGCGTATGTGTGACCCCTTTTTTTGTCTTTCCCTTGGAAAGGATTTTGCACCTCGGTGTTGGGGTTTGTACCTAAGAGGTTAACGGACAAGTTTAGATTTATCCAGCATCTTTCCTACCCAGAACGGTGATCTATCAACAATGCGTTAGATTTGCAGTTTGCTGAGAGATGTACCAATGCTTCGAGCAGGCACTGGTGAGAGTGCAAAGTTCTGGCGAGCGAGCCCACCGGGCTAAGTTGGATATCGAATACACTTTCCATTTAATGCCGTTTTTCACTCCGTATCTTTTCTGTGTAAGGCAATTTGAGTCACTGGCACTTATTCTGTAGATAAGTTCTTTCCAACGGGTTGATCTGTTTAATTTTCCTTTGTCGACCATTACAGCTCAATTTTGCAATGGTGCATGCAAGCACGTACACGTCTCGGGGGGGCATCACAAATATTTTGGTTGCTTTATTGGTAGTGGGGCCAGTCGTTGGTTTTAGTTTGCAAGGATTTACTTTACTTTACAGGCATTTTTATCGATTCTAGGCATACCGGTTTCTCGTGGCAAAAGGTCTCTGAGGTCTCTGTTTACACGTTTGTCCTATCTGGGCAATAGATATGGACACTTTGCTAGGCCTTTACCAACTGCCTTTGGAGAAAGTTAGTGAATTGGGGAAATGTCGTCAAAGCAATTGCAATCGCTTCTAGGCCGTGAATTTTGATTATAGAGTAATACCCATGGACAGGAAATTGTCGTCGTTGGACCACGCCATAGCCGGGATTTAAAATCTCACAATTTTTCGCTTGTCTCGGGATTTGTGGGAGGATCTGCATTTTTGTTTGGTAATCTTTCGGGAGTTCAAAGGAGTAAGAATTGGCTACCTGCTCAGGCGGACAATCACGGTTTCAGTTGCTTGAGGACGCGTCTAGTTGCATAGTTTTCGGGGAGTTATCGAAGGGTGACTGTGCATGAGAATTTGGCTGGATTCATGGATGCGGCAAAGATCTACCTGCCAGTTTGCTGTTTTTGGAGATTTTTCGGCAGCTGGAGGTTTAAGTTATGCAGAGATATTTTAAGTGTAGTTCATGCTATTATTAGTTTGCGTTTGTGCTTTGCGTTTGTTTTATGTGTTTTTTCACCTCTTTGTGCATTTGCACAGGAGCATAGATGTTAGGACACGTCACGTTCTAGGAGGGGAGTGCGGATAGCAGATATCCTTGTCTCGTTTGTCCATGGATTGGGTTTTGGGGGCTGGCCTCCCCTTTTTTGCTGAGATACATGGTACCCTGGTCCTGTTAATATCAGATGGTGGTAGCACCGGAATTGAAGTAGTTTGTTTTGATGTCATTGGCTCTGCGTATGCTGAGTGTTTAGTTAGCGGCTTGAAAGGTTTTAACAAGGCTTCTTGGCTTATGAGGGCAAGGGAGGTTCACCATTCCTTACATACCTGTTAGAATTTTTGAAAGTGGCGCGAACAAAGTAGTTCTGGAGCGTCCGCGTCGTCAGTTTGGTCTAGTGTTTTTTCTTATTTCACAAAGTTTCCTGGTCTGTCGGTCGAGAACTTATGATTTTTTATTAGCTTAGGTAAGGAGAGGTCAAGGGTGGAGTGCCTCATTCTAAGTGATTTCGAGAAGACCTGTTTGAGCTATCAATTTTAAAAGGGCCGACCGTTAAAAGGTCGGGGATCCCATTGGTTAATTAAGAGGCACAATTCTTTAATTTGGCATTTTAGTTAGCTTATTTAGAGATCTTTATAATTGGCGGGTTGTTATCTAATAAGATGAGTCAGATATCAACGGGTTATTGTTTGAGAATTAAGTTTTCAGTATTAACATGTAACTGTGTCATATTCATTGATTAATAAACTGATCAGCTTGCTAAAGGGTGATGGACCTCTATCCCAGCTCAAGCACACCCTTTCACCAATACTAGTTGGTTTGCCGTATGTTTGATAATTACGGCACCCAGGCAGCGCACGCTGGCTCCTGCACGTCGCTCAGACATTATGGGGGTCATTCAGACCCGGCCGTTAGCGCTGATGCGCTCGGACCGGGTCGATGGCCCCCCACAGAGCATGCACACGATGGCGCCGTCGTGCGCATGCATGAGACCCGCTACGACTGACAGCGCCGGTCATAGCGGGTCTCGATCCAAAGGGGGCTAGCTGACAATGTTGATTGACAGCTCGCCCCGTTTGGAAGGTGGGCCGGGGGGGTTGCAGCCCAAACGGAGGCGTTCCCATGGGAACGCCTAACGTTTGGCGGAGGCCCCACTGACATCACTAGTGATGTCAGTGGAGAGCTTCTGGCTCAGACAGAGCCAGAAGCTCTCCAGGGCTTACGACAAGGGAGATCCTAGCCTAGGGTCTCGTCGTAAACCCCGATGGTCACGATGGTCTCTGACCATCGCGACCATCACCGGAGCGGTCATTAGAGCTGTGGGTGTTAACCCACAGCCTAACGACCGCAACAGAGGTGGGCAGTCAGGATGCAAGCGGCCGCCCAGTTTCTGAGTGACCGCTTGCATCCTCCGACCGCCTCTGAATGAGGCCCTATATGCGTTTTACTTTACAAAGGTCTTTCACAACTGTGTGATTGCTTTAGATTTGTCGCTAGATCAGCGTGGCACACATTTTTCAGGATTAGGGAGGCAACCTGTTAGGCAGCTGCAGGTGCTTCTGTTGACACCATAAAGCATTTAGGTCGATGGTAGTCATCAGCCTACTAGAATTAGTTGCGTGGCAATAAGATGCATAGTTAGCAGCGCTACTTGCGAATTTCTTGGGAAACCCAGGGGCCTTATGCCTACTGCCGCTAGGGATTTTGAAGGGGTTTTCAGCTTTTGCCCTCAAAGAGGTTTTATTATTTATTTATTATTATTTATTACCAGTTATTTATATAGCGCACACATATTCCGCAGCACTTTACAGCGAATAGTTGGCCATTCACATCAGTCCCTGCCCCAGTGGAGCTTACAATCTATGTTCCCTATCACTTGCTCACACTAGGGTTAATTTTATGTTTTGGAGCCAATTAACCTACCAGTATATTTTTGGAGTGTGGGAGGAAACCGGAGTAGCAGGAGGAAACCCACGCAAGCACAGGGAGAATATACAAACTCCACACAGTTAGAGCCGTGGTGGTAATCAAACCCACAACCTCAGTGCTGTGAGGCAGTAACACTAACCATTACACCATCTGTGCTGTTTTTCACCTTCAGATGGCTCACCCAACTACTGTTTTCCTTCCCTTTGCTAGGCTGTGTTTCTATAACTTGTATTAGCCTATCCGGGCATGAATAACTCCTTTTTGCAGGTTTATAGCAATGCTAACTGTCGGGTGTGGTTCGTGGGACATTCATGTATCTATTGGGCTACTGAGCATCCTTTAGCATTTCAGGCCCCGCATTTATTAGGTATTAATAAGAATCAGTGGTTTAGTTTTAGGAGCATGCACTAGGGTGGTCTTTATTAGATATTTATGGACAGCGGAAGCCAGATTTGGGACCCCGATTGGTGGTACATTTGGGGGGCAATGATCAGGGTACTTGCATTTGCATTGCACTTATACTTGCTATTAGGAAGGACCTGCAAATAGTCTACTAGAGATGGCCAGCAGTAGGGTAGTCTGGCGGTGATGTCTAGACCGGTCACTAATGGATGGATTAGTTATATTGACAACATCGATTGCCTTTCAAGGAGAGGAGTTTTTATAGGCCTGATGGGATACACCTCTCAGGCGCAGGTCTGGAATGTTATCTTCTAAACATTGCAGTCCTCCTTTGTGTGAGATTATTTCCTGATGGGTGGCGGGGCTCGGCTCTTTGAGCCGAGCTTTGGCAGGAAGCAGTGCTCCTAGACAGCCTATTATAGCGTAAGAGTGCCTGGGTAGCATTTGCCTTTTGATATCGGCGAATTGGTCATTCCCTTTGGGGGAGGACTGGGCCATCATCTTAGGGAGGGGTCGAGCCAATTAAGCCAATTAAGGGAGAATGGTTCTACTTCAGGCCAGTTTGTGCCAGGCGGGGATCCACCTCTTTATTCAGTTAGTCAAATATATTTACCGGGCTGTGGCCTTGGAGCACTGCTTTTTACTGCCACCATCTTTCTAATTACAAATTGATCAATACATTTCGGCTGTGTCCTCTTTTAATTCCACATATGTGTCTGTGTGATTATTTGTAGTTAGTAGTTAAGCGAGTGAATTAACATAATGTAAGAATCAAACAATGGGTGACTTAAAGATTCACTTGCTCCCTGTTTATTTATGACTAATTGAAAAACTGTAGCAACTATAACATAATTTGTGCTCTAATAAGTAACATGTCAGAGCTGCTACTTCTGGGATAATTGCATAACCGCAGACAATTTTAAAAAACTGCTTTTCTTGTGCTCACAGTTAAATGACTATCTTGAAGCTGCTTATTCTGGGCTAATTATATGTCTGCAGCTCTCATTTGGGATATAGAACTACTATGAAGCTGTTTACTTTGGATTAATTGATTTTCCTACAGCTAATACTTTCTGAGACGTATACACCGTTTACATCAGAGCTAAAACCTGGGTTATTGCAGGGTTAACCCGGGTAGTTTCTTGGTGTAAAAGGGGACAGGGTTGGCTTCCTGGGTCGAGTGACCCGACAAGCCAACCCAGGGATATTTCAAGGTTTAACACGGGAATGACCCGTGATACCCTGCAGTGTAAATGGCACAATCCGGGTCATGATAACCTGGAGTGCGCCACATGCCTTCCGATTGGCTGGCTTCAGTGGCACTTGGAGATGACGTCATCTCCAAGCGTTCACTTTAACGCTGGGAGAGCCTGATCATTGCAGACCAGGGTCCGGTGTGAACGACGCCGACTCGGGAATATCCTGTGTCAGCGTCGGGGAAATTCCAGGTCTGATTCGGACTGGAACCCTGTTCTATCCTCCAGGTCAGACACGGAACTTAGCTATAAAAACGGTATTAGAATCACCTTAAAGCTGCTTATTCTGGGCTAATTATATACCTGCAACTAATATTATTGGAGGTGTATAACTGCTTCTAAGATGCTCATTTAGGGATAATACACCTGCAGCCTATAGCATTAGAAACTCATTCTCTGTGCTATTTTAGAATTGAACACACACTAATTTCAGTGACTGTATGCTGATTGCAAATGCCACAGCTAATACCTTTTAAAACATATAGTCCCAATAAAACTGCTTATTCTGGGTTTATAATATCCCGCAGCTAAAACTATTTAGATATGTAAGTATTCTGAGCTGCTTATTTTGGGCTAAATACTTGTCTGTAGCTGATATCACTTGAATAATATTCTATATTATACTCTATTATTATATATGCTTATTTACAATATACTCACAGACAATTTTCCGTTAAGAGGCAAGTATACTTTTCTCAGAACTATTTTCTATAGGAGATATATACATCAGCAGTAAACAATAAATAATACAGGTTTCAACAAATGTAATCTATGTAATGTTATCTAAAAAGTGTAGTTTCCACCTTAATAGGAATCATAATTTAATACACACATATAACTATTGAATTAAGCTCAAAATATCTTAGAATTAAATTTTCATTCCTGTGCTACTTAATTAATATGCTTGCAGCAACTGGCAAATGATAACTGTATATATATATATATATATATATATATATATATATATATATACACATAAAGAATAATACATATATTGTGTTTCCTAAGGAACATATCATAACAACAATCTTTAAACGTGTTAAATAAACTTAGACAAAACTTGTGTATGACATAAAAAAAATGTGAGTAACAGCATAGGAAATAAAGTGCAGAAAATTATTGCAGTTAATGATAGTGTGGAGGCATATTAATTATTAAATAGAACAACTATTGTATATAATGCTTTCCGGATCAGCAGTAGTAGGATATTTGTTAGAACAATATTCATTGTATTAAATAAATATATATGTATAACTGTGTTACATCTTCCTGTTACAATTGCCAATAGTACAGTCAACCTTATGTGACCTGACCGATTCAATGGGACAAATAATCACTTTTTTCTTTCTGCTTATACACCTAGTGAATAATTGTGCATAACCTCCCTTTTTGTCTATTCAGTCCCTGTCACTTATTGTTAAAATGATTTTTGTTTTCTATCTTAATATTCCACTTATTTATGGGTTATATGTTTATGTTATAATTTTATATGGAATTTAATAAAGGTTATATTTTATATGTGTGACCAGTGCTCCGAACCACTATCCTTGTTTGTTCTCACATTTCCACTGACTTATACCCCTTTTACACTGGAGCTAAAACCCGGGTTGTTGAAGGGTTAACCTCGGCAGCTCCCTGGTGTAAAAGGGGAGAGGGTTGGATCGCCGGGTCGAGTGACCCGGCAATCCAACCTAGGTAACTAGCAGGGTCAAAACACGGGCATAGCCCGTGAAACCCTACAGTGAGAACAGCACACTCCGGGACACGATGACCTGGAGTGCGTTGCTAGCCGGCCGATAGGTCCAGCTTCAGTGGCGCTTGGAGATGACGTCATCTCTAAGCGACCACTTTCACTCCGCAAAAGCCGGGTCTATGAAGACCCGACTACGGTGTGAGTGGCGCTGACTCGGGTATATCCCAAGTCGGCGCCGGCAAAATTCCGGGTCTGATCCGGATAGGAACTTTGTTCCAATTACGGGTCAGACCCGGAATTTAGGTGAAAAAGGGGTATAACTAAACTTACCAGGTTTTATATCTTAGCTGGTCTTAATTGAGGTAAGGGTGTGGTTCCTTCCTGGCTACAGGAGGTTAACCATTTCCTCAGAATGTGAGAGAGACCCACTATGTCACTCAAAAATAGCCAGAAAACGGCATCTTGTTTTATTTATAACCAGTACAGCCTACAATTGTTATTCCCTATACATAGACACACCCCCTAGGGTTAAACTTTTAAGGCTAAATAACATACAGTATCAGTATGTTTTTTTAATTTTGGGAGGGATCTAGATCATTCAGAAGAAACCCACACAAACAAGGGAATAACATACAAACTCCACACAGATAGGGTCCTGGCGAGAATCAAACCAATGACACCAGAGCTGTTTGACACAAATTCTACCCACTGAGCAACCAAGGTGTATCCTCAGAATGTCCTACAAAAGGTATTTCTGAGATGTGATATGGAAATATATTTTGATCCAATTCTAAATGTCCACAAGTATATAGTTGAAATACAATAGTAAAATTGTTTATTTAAAAGATTTGCAGATACAATTAATGCATGGATGGCAATACAATAAGGACTGATACCCATTAAGATGGTCTCACAAGCTTTATAACATAAATGATGAATACATACAACATGACTATATTTTCAGCCTAAGAAAAAAATACATCTTAATGGTTCATTATAGTTTTATGCTAAGTGCTTTCCTAACATTTAAGCTGCATACACACAAAGATTTTCTGTCCAACCATCCAACTAGTTGATTGGTTGGAATGAAAATCTGGTAAGGTATGAAAGTAAATAACAATCAGCAATTTGCTCCCAAATGCCAGAAAATGGACAAAAACTGTTGTTTGAACAAATTGTTTAGATCAAACATTTACAAAACTTGTCTGACCGACCATTTTCATCTGTTTTCTGGCATTTAGGAGCAAATTGCTGATCATTTTACCTATTGTGAATCCATCTTGATAAGCTATTAATGCTAAATAACAATGCATACATGTTTGCTTAATCAATTCTCCCCTAAGCCATTTTAATTTTTCCATATCAGATGTCATAATAATAAAACAAAAACATGGGCTAATTTATTGGGCAAGTATAAGCTTTATGAAAGATTTAACTTAAAATAGTCTGATCCTTTGGCTATGGATAAACTGAGTACTCCAATTCCTAATTAATGATGTATATAATAGAGATGGTTGACAGATATCTGATGTGTAATGTAAATTGAGGATTATTAATCTCTAATGTAAAATAGAGTATTAGATCAACCTTTTAACTCTTTTTTGATTTCTTAGTTTACATGGAACATTGCTAATAAGGGGATTGGTATGAAATACTGCCGGACGCTGGAAGACCGGCGATTCTATTCCCGACAGGTAAGTATTTTCCTATTCACTAACCTAACCCCCCCTACCTAACCCTCGCTTAGGGGTGCCTAACCTTAACCTCCCCCCCTGTCAGGGCATAAACCTAACCCCCCCTTCCCCACAGCCTAAACCTAAGTCAACCGGGGGGCTGCATAACCCTAACCTCCCCCCGAGGGTGCCTAACCCTAACCTCCCCTTCCCCTAGCCTAACCCTAGCCCTCCCAGGGGGGGTGCCTAACCCTAAGACTGCCCTGGGAGCCCATAACCTAACCCTCCCCCCCGCGTGGACGTCCGTGCCCAGCTTACCTTCGATCGGGATGTCGGGCGTTGGGCTCCCGGCGTAGGTAAAGTGAGAGGCGTCAGGATTTCCATGCCTGTCATTAGATTCTTGCAAGGATTAGACAGTTGGGATGCCGACGGCTGGCATTTAGACCATCGGCATCCCGACTGCCTGCCCTAATAAGACATACTGTATTACAGTACTTCCCTTCCCCTAGTAATGTAGCCCATGAGAATGTATTGGTCTGAGTTTGGATGATTTTCACATTTATAGTAGATCTGTTATGCAAAATAATCACATAAATCCCTCTTCTTAACATTTGATTCTATTTTAAACAGCACAAATAAAGATTATATATAGTATGAATGCATATCATGTAAGCAATGTTTGTGCTGGAGATGTTAAACTAATGCAGCCTTTATCAGCAGGAAGAGAACAAGGCCAAGTAGAGCGCAAGAAGGACGTTTACCTGAAAAATAAGAAGACATTTTGTCATCACTAGAAATTGTGACAATAATGTTTACTAAATAAACCACTAAGGCTTAACAAAATGTTTTAATAAAGGTAAATTCATGGTTTAATGATTGGGGCAAGTTAAGAAATGTTTAATGCAAATTAACACTGCAAATCATAGCCCCCATCATTCTGGGCAATTTAGTTTTCTATAGGTTTGCCCAGATAGATAATTCTATCTTTAGATGGTGCTAGGCATCGTGTCCCTATCATGAGAGCATCATTGGCGAGGGATCAGAAGATCATTCCCTCACAGCCTTTCCCCTCCCTGTAATTTGTGAAATCATACTGTTCATGTGTGGCCTTGTAGCTATCACTTTACTGCCAAACCCATTGCCAGGATAGGCTCCTATCTGAGTCACTGTGCTGGAAAACATAAATATTAGTTTAAAAGGCTCTACTTCCACCAAATAAAAATAGACCCCTTAATCACTAATAACAAAGAGAACTACAGTTTGGCTCAAGCTCAACCCTCATGTTTTGCCAACAGGTCATGTTTTGAGGATTTCTGTCAGTGAAAGCAGATGGGATCATTACTGACCCAGCAAACTACTGTAAATGAACTCACCTGTGCATGATTAAAGAAATCCACAAAATATAACCTGTTGGTGGTACTTGAGGACTGGAGTTGAGAACCGCTGATCCAGACAAAGCTTACATGTATATAGGAGGGCAGGATTGTATAATACATTCTGTTATCAGCTGCATCTACTGTCTGACTGTACATGACTGTCAGTAACTTGCAGGGAAAACATATCTGTGTGACTCATGGGACTTATGGAGAACTGCAAGTACTGTAACTAACAGCAATGCCATTGAGGCCACATATGCTACACTGTAATAAATATAAAATCCTTATGCAGCCCATGTACTTAACAGCCTGGGACACAATCCACAGTTCCTGCCATTCATATCTACAAGTGATATGCATACCAAGTACGCTATATGGGGCACCAATACAATGTGGAGGTTCTCATAGCTGCCCCACAAAGAAACTAACCTCTTCCATGTCCATGCCAAAATTAATTATGGAGACCATTCAGACAAATATGGAGGAGTGGAAGATCTCCAATGATTTGGAATCAACACTTTACAGCTTTGTTTAATTTTGAAAACCAATCAGACACAGATGAAGGTGGATTTCCAATGTCTTGGAAGCAACATTTTACAGCAATAAGTTTCATAAAATGGATTTCTGGTGGACAGGCATAATATCAAACGGTGCCACTTGATTTTCAGAGGGTTAGCTAGTCCAACGGATATCTCCAACAGAGACTAGCTGTAACTTGTCATATCTTGGACATTTATACCACTTCAAAAGCTATTTTAAGTATGTGTGTGTATTACACGTGCTGGCGTTGGCTCAAAACTATTAATTAAGCTTAAGGAACAGGCAATTAGAATCCAAAGTATTTTTATATTACTTGCAGTTGCTCATAAAACTATTCCCATCAACTATGCTTGCTGGAAAAAATATTAGATGTGAAGATAATGTTTAATTGATGACCTACCCCTGTTGTCAGTTGTGTTTAATGTTCAGTTCCCCTGGGTGTGGATGTTTGGAGGTTTAAAAATTGTCTCATAGAGGGAGTGTTTTGGGTCAGCCAGCTGGTGGGCCTCATGGGAAAACAGGGCCTGATTCAGAGCTGGACGCTCTTACAGAGCACTCGCTCTTAATCAGGGACGCCATTTTTTTTTTTAGAACGGCCTCCTGGCCGCTCGCATAGCTGTGGGTGACCACCCACAGCTACAGCAAGCAGCCAGGAAGATGGTCGCAATGGTCAAGACCATTGCAACCATCAGGCTTGCGACGAGACCCTTGTGGTAGGGTCTCATTGTCGCAAGCCCCAGAGAGATTTCAGCTCTAACAGAGCCGGAATCTCTCCACTGACATCACTTGTGATGTCAGTGGGGCTGGCCCCAAATGGTAGGCGTTCACATGGGAATGCCTCCGTTTGGGCAGCCATCTCCCTGGCCCGCCCACCAAAGGGGGCATGCTGTCACTCAACATCGACAGCACGCCCCCTTTGGTACGAGACCCGGAGTGACGGTTTGCCCGTCGCTATCCGGGTCTTGCATATGTGCACGACGGAGCCATCTCCATCGTGTGCATGTGCTCTGGGCCACCATCGACCCAGTTGCGAGTGCTCAGCACTTGCGACCAGGTTTGAATTAGGCCCACAGTACTTCCCTTTAGTGCTAACCCTACAAGTTCACCATTTTCCTTAGTACAGTAAGTCTATGCTTGGAAAGTTCTGCAGAGAATTGATTCAGAGTTGGAAGAAAAGCATAAAAAAAAACCAGGTACTGTAACTTTGCACCTGGACAAACCATATTGTACTGCAAGGGGTGCAATGTTTTATTTTTCATGCAGGGTAAATGCTGGCAGCTTTTTCATGTAGCTCAAAAATACTGGGCATCCTTGGAGGGGCTGCCTATTTTGTCAGTACCAGACCCCACAATTTCTGATGGCAGCCCTATCTACGGCAAAGGGAAAATGGTGCCACCTTAAAGTGCATAGTGCAAAGTTTGTGCAAAGGTGCATGTCATCACTAGTCGATCTGGCAGTAACAGGGGCTTCAGACAGCCTGCTGCATGGGTTGAGATTTTATTAGACAAAATAATGAATAGGGATCTGTATAAAGCGCACAGATTAAAATATAACCGTTATTTAATTCTTTAAGACTCAATACTTCGATAATATAGAAAGCAAAGCAAAATGTAGTTATTAAAAATGTATAGTAAGAATTGTGAATAAAGTATCTTTTAAATCTGTGGTTGCACCCCCATTTATAATTCTGATTTGAAAATTATTAGTATTTGGGGTTACTCTTGAACAAAATTTTTAATTGTCCTGTGCAACAGATCCTTCTTTTGTATGCTCTATGGGTTGAGATTGAGACAGATGGCCCACCAAATTTAAGCTCCAGTCACTGGTGTGTACAGTACTTAAAGGGTGTGGGTGATCTGGGAAAAAAACCTAGTTTAATTAACACAGAGCTCAGCTCAAGAATGTCCCCATAAATGTTTTTATTAAAATATACTCACGTGTGATAACTAAAGTAATTTATTCTTTACAGTATAAGCAAATTTGTGTTATTTTGAGTTAATTAATGCCATATAGTAGCCCTTGAATCACCCTAAGGTACCTCTTGGGGCTTGGGTACTCCTTTATCAGACTCACACTGCTTTGAGTGAGAAAAAGATATTGAGAAAATATGATCTACAGCAGTTAAAATATTTTTGAGGTTATATAACTGGAATGCTGTTCAAGCCTTTTAAAACTTTCCTATAATGTTGCAATGGTAGACCATTGCAGACATAAATATAAGTGTACCTGCATGCAAAATGCTACATTAAAGTGTCACAGTCACTGACACTAATGTAGTAGTTCCCATGCAGATACACCCGCAGGTACACACAGAATATAGGCATGCCACATATAATTTTAATCAGCAGAAGCTGCTTGTGCGTCCTATTCACATGACTTTGCAAAGAAGATGTATTCGAAGGTAAAAAGTCGCACACAAATAGTCTCTGCATTACTGAGTCACATGGCGCTATTTTTTTAATGCGACTTGTAACATACGGAGGTAATATGTATGTGGACACATCTGTAGCTGGGATAACCAACATTGCCCGGATTGAAGACTGGACCCTGAAGTATACCTGCTGCCTTCATTTTTTTAAATTGTCTTAGCCTATAACCTAGATAAGTATGCAAATTAGGAGTAAATGACAGTGCAGGAAGGTATATTCTCATACCGTTTGGCATGGGGTATATCAGGAGTAGACTGACTTACAGAACAGCAATTCGCATAGCTTCCAAAATCACTTGAGTTTCAGAAATCACTGCAGAATCACTGCAGAACAGAGGGGGTTATTCAGATGTGGACGGATATGCTATCGCAGCTGCTAACATGTTAGCAGCTGTGATAGCTGGTAATGCCACAGTAATGCCTTTTGCAAGCATTACTGATCCAAGCTGAATCCATGGAGCATCAGATCATCTGCAATCCCTTTGGTTGGCTGAGTGAATATCTGGTCATGCAAGCCAGCTACCGCAGATGAGTAAAATAGGCCAGGAAATCTCCATCAGCAAATGGAGTTCCTGGCCTCTTGACTCCCCCAAATGATGACAACATGCCTCCATCTTGGCAAACCAAAAGTCACTTCCCCCTCCCCACCCATAAATGACAGCAGACTGTTAATCACTGATAACCTTCTGCCAGACTGTGTGCAGGATTGCAGATCTGTACTGCACATGTGCAGTACGTGTCAGGCACATGTTCAGATTCCCAATAATTAGGAATCTGTGTGATCCCTGTCACTACATCCACAGCTGAATCAATCCCCGAAATCACTCTGCAGACAACATTGAAGACCATATCTAGCAGGGCTGCCATCAGGCTGGGGATGCCGGGACTGGAGTCCCATTCTAAGAGAGAAGGGGGCTCACCCACATTGGCACTGTGTGGCTTCAATCAATCTCCCCTGCTGTTTGTAATCTCTGTATAATAAGTTTTGCCAGGATCAAAGATTGTGGATTGATTATGCTGTCTGCCACAGTCTGAATGTATTGAGTGCTGAGCTGCTTTTTATACAAAGAATGGCATAAGTACAATTATCATTTTTAAAATGTAAATTGATATTCTTACCAACAGAGCCTGAAGATGACAAAGAAGTTGAATCTGTAAAACAATCAATTTTAATTAAAACAAGTATATTTTGTAAGAGTCAGAAGAAATATGTAACAGTTTATAAAGTGCTACTAACTATTTAAGCAACCGCAGATAATCACAGGAATGAACATAAACTAAAGTCATTTTCCAGTTTCCTATAAAAACAATAAACTACAGTATGTACTGCCTTGTGAACTGTGTAATGTAGAACAGCTTTACTTTATACCTCCTGCCCCAATGGGCATGATTGTCATATTGTATCTTTTACTACTGACACATTATATGCTACACATTCTGTGGCTAATTTCGTTTTATTTAGTCACAAATCAGTATAATCCTGGCCATGACCCAGCAAATGTCAACATTTTAACTAAAATGTCACATGGAAAATACAATTGATCATGTTTATCACACCAGGAATCTCCATTAGTAACCATGCCAAATAACACTGCAGAAAGTGCAGCATTGAAATATTTAGCCCACAAAGTTTCAACCAGCTTCACTTATCTCAATTTAAAATTAGTGTTTTATATTTAACTGTAAATGTCCTATCAGTGTGTGCACAGGCTACATGAGTGTGGTCTCCTGCCTCCTCACTTGTTTCCCCCCTTTGTGTAATCTATCTCAAATGGTGTAAGTTCCAGGGCACCACCTTATCTGTCCCCATTATAAACCACAACTGCCAGACTTTCAGGGTATTTTGGTCCCTCCCTCTTGATGCTCCTTAAACTTTATGATATTACATTATATACAATGGAAATATACAGGTTTTGTATTAAACATAAAAAAATACCAAGTAGATAACATTACTAAAGGGGAGATGTATCAAGCCTTGGAGAGAGATTAAGTGGAGAAGATGACCAAAGCATCCAATCAGCTTCTAGCTGCCATTTGTATAACAGTCTATGAAATGACAAAGGTTTACTAAAGTAAGCATCTGATTTCATCATGCCCAGGAAAGGGTGCAGATAAAGTAGATGTGAGGACGGATTGATGGACAGATGGACAGCTGGGATAATCAGCACTGCCCGGGTTGAAGACTGGACCCTGAAGTATACCTGCTGCCTTCATTTTTTTTAAATTGTCCTAGCCTATAACCTAGATAAGTATGCAAATTAGGAGTAAATGACAGTGCTGGAAGGTATATTCGCATACCGTTTGGCATGGGGTATATCAGGAGTAGACTGACTTACAGAACAACAATTAGCATAGCTTCCAAAATCACTTGAGTTTCAGAAATCACTGCAGAATCACTGCAGAACAGAGGGGGTTATTCAGATGTGGACGGATATGCTATCGCAGCTGCTAACATGTTAGCAGCTGTGACAGCTGGTAATGCAGCAGTAATGCCTTTTGCAAGCATTACTGATCCAAGCTGAATCCATGGAGCATCAGATCATCTGCAATCCCTTTGGTTGGCTGAGTGAATATGGGGTCATGCAAGCCGGCTACCGCAGATGAGTAAAATAGGCCAGGAAATCTCCATCAGCAAATGGAGTTCCTGGCCTCTTGACTCCCCCAAATGATGACAACATGCCTCCATCTTGGCAAACCAAAAGTCACTTCCCCCTCCCCACCCATAAATGGCAGCAGACTGTTAATCACTGATAACCTTCTGCCAGACTGTGTGCAGGATTGCAGATCTGTACTGCACATGTGCAGTACGTGTCAGGCACATGTTCAGATTCCCAATAATTAGGAATCTGCATGATCCCTGTCACTACATCCACAGCTGAATCACTCCCCGAAATCACTCTGCAGACAACATTGAAGACCATATCTAGCAGTGCTGCCATCGGGCTGGGGATGCCGGGACTGGAGTCCCATTCTAAGAGAGAAGGGGGCTCGCCCACATTGGCACTGTGTGGCTTCAATCAATCTACCCTGCTGTTTGTAATCTCTGTATAATAAGCTTTGCCAGGATCAAAGATTGTGGATTGATTATGCTGTCTGCCACTGTCTGAATGTATTGAGTATTGAGCTGCTTTTTATACAAAGAATGGCATAAGTACAATTATAATTGTTAAAATGTAAATAGATATTCTTACCAACAGAGCCCGAAGATGTCATACAAGTTGAATCTGTAAAACAATCAATTTTAATTAAAAAAGCATATTTTGTAAGAGTCAGAAGAAATATGTAACAGTTTATAAAGTGCTACTAACTATTTAAGCAACCGCAGATAATCACAGGAATGAACATAAACTAAAGTCATTTTCCAGTTTCCTATAAAAACAATAAACTACAGTATGTACTGCCTTGTGAACTGTGTAATCTAGAACAGCTTTACTTCATACCTCCTGCCCCAATGGGCATGATTGTCATATTGTATCTTTTATTACTGACACATTATATGCTACACATTCTGTGGCTAATTTCGTTTTATTTAGTCACAAATCAGTATAATCCTGGCCATGACCCAGCAAATGTCAACATTTTAACTAAAATGTCACGTGGAAAATACAATTGATCATGTTTATCACACCAGGAATCTCCATTAGTAACCATGCCAAATAACACTGCAGAAAGTGCAGCATTGAAATATTTAGCCCACAAAGTTTCAACCAGCTTCACTTATCTCCATTTAACATTAGTGTTTTATATTTAACTGTAAATGTCCTATCAGTGTCTGCAAAAGCTACATGAGTGTGGCCTCCTGCCTCCTCACTTGTTTCCCCCCTCTGTGTAATCTATCTCAAATGGTGTAAGTCACAGGGCACCACCTTATCTGTCCCCATTATAAACCACAACTGCCAGACTTCCAGGTTGTTTTGGTCCCTCCATCTTGATGCTCCTTAAACTTTATGATATTACATTATATACAATGGAAATATACAGATTTTGTATTAAACATAAAAAAATACCAAGTAGATAACATTACTAAAGGGGAGATGTATCAAGCCTTGGAGAGATATTAAATGGAGAAGATGACAAAGCATCCAATCAGCTTCTAGCTGCCATTTGTATAACAATCTATGAAATGACAAAAGTTTACTAAAGTAAGCATCTTATTTCATCATGCCCAGGAAAGGGTGCAGATAAAGTAGATGTGAGGGTGGATGGATGGACAGATGGATGAATGGATGGATTGATATAAGTATGGGTGAATGGATGGATATATACTATATGGGTGGGGGCGGATCTAGGGTGGTCCTACAGTCCAGTCTAGCCAAGGGGGCATAGCATCTGTGTGGGAGTACAATAGGTACTGTATGATAGGGCATGGACACTCCCTCTGAAAATACCAAGGCCTGATACCATAAATTAATGGTGATCCGATAGATAGATAGATAGATAGATAGATAGATAGATAGATAGATAGATAGTTAATATGGACAATATATCTTGCTTGGTTCTGCTTTACTAGGCTGATGGTTAATTTGGCCCTGCTTGTGCTATCATATGAACCTCAAAGTTAACGTCAGAGTAATTTTGTTATTTTGCTCTATAAGTAAATCCCAACAATTATCAATTGCACAAAGTGTAAGCAGAGGTGCTTGAATATACAGCATATATACCATATTTATTTATTTGACTTAGAATCAGCATTGTGCAGAGTGTGACTTTAGATGCCATTGGGGAAATCCTGCAATAAGCAGACCTGCATACTTGAGGGATATTTGGACAACAGACATGTGCATTGGCTGCACCTAGTACAGAAATGGTGGGCATTACTATAGGGCATATTATTTGCTTCTAAATTAGAAGCATCCATTGACAAAGTCTCATGCTGTGAAACATACATCTGGCTGGAGGGGATGGAGACACAGCTGTGACCCTCTGCACTCTGTCACCAGGCACTCAGCAGCAGCTAAGGTACCTTTTTCACTTTCTACAGGCACATTTGTTTTCTTACTCCCCGGGTCTAGCCTGCACTTCACTAGCAACAGGCAGCTCTAGGAGAGAGACCCATATACAGTGTCCTGTTATACTTTTTTCTCCTTTCAGGGGTTAGGGACCTGAGCAGAGAAAACTCACCCATAAGGTGCGCATCCACTAGGTGATGGGGTAATGACAGTACGATTACAACATTGTAGTCATTCCTCTTCCCCTGCAGTGCCTGTATTGAATGATATGTTGTTCAGTGCAGGAACCCTCCTTCATCCCTGAACATAGCTAATCTTTTGTTATCGGCAGATTGACTGTCATGTACAGGCGCTGATTGATGTCGGAAATGACCAGCATCGTTGTTATTTCCGACAATGGAGTGCACGATTAATGAGCGATTGAATGATTACAATGTCATAATCGTTCAATCGCTCATTAAAATCGCCTAGTGGATGTGCACCTTTAGTTCTCTGTGTGGCACAGGCACACATGCTTCGAGCAGCAGCACCCCAGGCCAGTGTTTTTTTCCCTTCCCCCACGTTCCTACAGCTTGCATTTCCGATACTCTTATTCAGCCTGAAACTACAGTTTGTCTGCCTGCAATAGTTTGTAACAGGCAGATTCTGGATGGATCGCTCAATAGCAGATATAACTTACTCTCTTCTATACCCCTATGTACTCTCAGTAAGTCCGCTCTCATATTATTCACTGCATCTGTACATAATATGCAGTAGCCACTTGTCTATGTGAGGTGAATCTATCTCAATCTGATGATCATGGATCTGATCATACTGATCTCTGTCCAAATGCAGGCTTAATTGTATATATGAAAGCATGATTCACACTACCGGCTACCAAAGGATACACGCATATATATATAATCAGTGCTAATTGTACACAGATTATATGATTAAGGCAACAAGCTCCTGTTGGTCATTAGGAAATTTTCATTATTGCCTTAGTTCTGAGTCCCATTCTTTACTAAATCACACTGGTCTTCAATTTCTCTTACAGGAATATGGTTGCTCTTTATCATATAATGCCTTAAATATGTTGTATACTAATTGTTCCTAGATTTACACACATGATATATTGCACTATGGATATGATAATCCTTTCTGAAGACCATGTGAATTGATGAGCTACTTATGTTTGGTATTGACGTGGTGACTGCTGCTTACTTTCATTAAGGATTTGATTTCCTTTGGAGTTTAATATATCCAACATATTTTTGCCAGGGGATAGTATTGCACTATTTTTTAAGCATACACTTTAGATAGACTATATGATGTTTGCCAACTGTTCCCAATTGGATTTAGTATGATTTTAATCATACACACAAATATGTGGATATTTAAAGTATACATCTGATGAGTCTGAACCATATATGTATTTCAACAACTATGGGACCAAGAATTCATTTTTGACAATATATCACTGATTTGTGCCATTATTTGTTTGTGTGTTGTTGTTTCTTTGTAATATATGTGAGCTCTTTCATTTTATCTTTGATATATTTTATTGAAAGCTAAGTTTTAGCAAATATCGAAATTTACTGATTTCATATGTTGTATTAGTGCCCCACAAGGGTCCTGTCTATTTGCCCTTACTCTGTCACTTCTAATTTATTGTAGGTGAATTGTAGCAAGTGAGACCCTGAAAGAGACAGAGTGCCTGATTCAGAGATTTATATCAAGTAAATATTTACGTAAATCTCAGATTTTTCATGATTTGCGCATGTGTAGATCTGGTCCTGCAATGTCGGTTGTAGTGCCCCAAAAACGCAGCATAATTGACATGCTATTGGCATTTTGGGGCGGCGACTGGGAGTGTTGCAGAAAATGGGGGCATGTCTGCCCCATTTTCTGGGCGTGCTGAAGCCAGTGGCTGTGTCCATGGACACAGCGTCACTGGCCCTGGCAGCGATTTTGACGTACTGTTGAGTAACCATAGGGTTTCTCAATTGTCCAATGATCATGCAGGTGATCTGAAGTTGTGTCTTTGGACACAGCAGCAAATCAGAGAAGCCAGCAGTAGTCGTCTTTTTACTTAAGATGCTTCCAGTGGATATTTTAGCACAGCTGCTGCGTACAAAGACTCAGCGTCTGTGCCTGTACCGTAAATCTGTAAGTCAGGCCCAGAACTTGAAAGGAAATGATACAATTGCTACATTAATACATCAAATTAGCTTATAGAAAAATCCACCTTGACCTCAACTGATTTACTATTTATTACATTGTATATAACTGACTTTTCATTTCAGTTTTTTTCCCTCTAATGTCTAACCTTTTAATTAGATATCCATCTTTAGTTATTGACTTCTTAGAAAGTAGGACATTTATTTTCTAGCAGCTTGGAAACATACCTTTACAAACAATTGGACCAACTTTCATCTGATAGCTTTCATCTGTTGATGCACTTCGGGACCCAATTCCTGAGCATGACTGTAATAGATATGTATATCAAGATTCAAAACCTTAATAAACAAATGCTACTGTATACCCTAATGACAAAATTAATTATTTGTGTAAGTACATTTTTTAAAGTGAGAGTTTTTAGAAGTGAGTTTTAAAAGTGATGTTGCCCATAGCAACCAATCAGATTCTAGCTATTATCTTCTTGAAGGTGCTAGTTAAATGTTAAGTAGAATCTGATTGGTTGCTATTGGCAACATCACTTTTAAAACTCACTTCTAAAAACTCTCACTTTAGTAAATTTACCCCTTGGTCTTTTATTTGTTGGCAGATCAAAAATATATTTCCATTTTAATTTAGTTAAATTCTGTGTTCATGAAAAAAAAATGTAGTTACAATAGTTACATACAGTAGTACTGTTATTCAGCTAGATTAAGAACTGTAAGGGTCAGAAATGGGTTTGTTATATATTGTGCTTCTATGGTTCTAGGTACTAGTCAATTTAATATTACAAAATGTATTTGTATAGGCTCCAGTGTGGTTAAATATGCTGGCAGTGGGAATATATCATTGTACATTGCACAGTACAATATGAAACAATGATATTAATATAAACTTTTTACCCTAGAACTTAGCTAATACTGCTGGAAGAAAGACAGAAGGCATTTTATATACCTGTCAGAATTTAAACTACTAGGATAGGTCAGAATAAATTTAGGAGCAAGGGTTAAAAATGTAAGGGGTGTCCCCTTTTTATGGTCTGATTTATGTAGTCCTGTAACAGGTAAGGTGTGGAATTGTGGTGCTGTGATACTAGTTTATAATAATGATTTTCAGGTTGGTAGGTCTCTTGCCACTTTAAAACTCCCCCCCTCTCTTATTATGATTGTCAACTTTATTGCTTTGTAGGAAATATTGGTAACAATGGCTAACTTCTTGAAGTTCTTGAGGTGCTTGCCCTGCTACATGGCTTTAGGTTGATTCAACACTACTGGCAGCTGGCCCCCATCTAAGTCTTGAGTTTTTGGGGATAGGCAGGCAGTTGGCCCCTATCTAGGCAATGAGTTGTTGACAATGGGCTGGTAGTAGATCCACATCTAAGCCTTGATTTGTTGGTGATGAGCTGGCAGTTGGCACCCATCTAAACCTTGAGCTGTTGGCAGTGGGGAAGCAGTTGGCCCCATCTAAGCCCAGTTGTTGGGGAATGGCTGATAGTTGGCAACAATCAACACCTTTTTTTGGATTGTTTGGCAATATGTCAATATCATATGTAGGACCATACTTTCTTCATGATCATACCTTTTTCTTCCTTTCAGTAAATAATTAACTAACACTGACCTTTTTACCCACCAATATGTGTCTTAGTATCTCTGCTCACCTAGTGTAGAAATGTAGGCAGACATCACCTGATAGGAAGTTTAAAAGTAAAATGATGTACTTTGTACTTACAGGTACACACAATTCAGTGGTATCATCACACAGACTTATAGTGCAGTGCATGTAGACATAGTTATAACCTCCAACAAATGAAAACACTTCCACAGAAAATCGACCTTTCCTTGAGACACCATTTTCTAACACACTGATGGTTGAGTCTTGTCTGTTAGCACAGCTAAAATAGGGAAATACAATACAAGGCAATAATTAGATAAAATTATAAATACTTATACCAAAATGTAACATGTACATTATTAAGAGACAAGGGGGAATATTTACAAACCAATGGTTTTATTTGTGGTTTGCAAATTATCTTAAATCAGATGTGGTTTTCATAGACTTGGTACGAAGCCTGAAAACTCAAACCAGATTGGATATGCTGCATTTTGTAAACCACAAAACTATGCAGTTCAGTCCAAAGTGCATGTGATTTATGCCAAACTATGTGGTAAAACATACAATAAACATCCAGGTTTCTCTTGTTCCATCATCTATTAATGAAGGCCAGATTGTCAATGGTTTTTGGGGATGACGCTGAGACAAGGACCTTCACAGAGCTTTCCTATTCAGGTGTTAAGAGTCTCACTGTAATACAGTTGTCGAATTCTGTCCATGGCAGGAAATGGCATTAGCCCAGCACTGCTGCCATCCAATCCAGATAAGCTCTGCCCAGTGGTGGATTCACCCTGGTCCAGCTCGCCTCTGATCCAGAGAGGTTCACAGGGTTGCCCCCAAGCACAGTCAGTTTGGCCGTGTGGCAGTCAATTTTCCAACTTGCATCCATTGAAGAAGAGGCAGTAACATATTGAGGTTATAACACAATGCAGAGTATAGAAGTCTTCGGTCCAGACACCAGAAAATGGATCAGAGCATTACTACAAATACAGTAACTGACAACTATTGCTCCTCTAAGCACTACTGGTTAGTATGTAAGGTGCAGGAGATGGAGAGAGAAAGGAGATGTCTGCATTAGGGTTCAAATACATCATGATAAGCATGCGATGAAAGGACAGGAAAATGTATAATGAGGATTATACATAGCTGTGTTGTTTGCTATTTCATTAATAGACAATTGCCAATTTGATTTTTAATATCTATCTATGTATATATATATATATATATATATATATTTATATATATATACACACTCTATGTATATATATATATATATATATATATATATATATTTATAGGCTTTCTATATCATCCCTTTATTTTGGAATATGTGAATACTATTAGGGAGGTGTGGTTTATGAGTATGTGTCTGTGATCTGGGCGTAGGGTTTGGGCGAAGCAGGGGCGGCTTTGTGAACCTTTGCCTAGGGCATCCTAAAACCTTGCACCGGCCCTGAGGCCCATGTGACCCTTAATCTAGCCCTGTATAAGATCAGCACAATGTACAGTATCAGCAACCCTGTCCCTCAAGGAAGGGGCCAATAAATAAGATCCAGTGCTCACACCAATGATGAATAGAACAAGGAACCTATTGATACCATTGGCCTGATAAATCAGTGTTAATATGTAAAAATGTATTAAATAACCTTTTGTCTCTACAGCGTGCCACGATGCACTTATAGCCCATGATTGTTATTGCATGGTTTTGTAGAACAATAAGCACCAGCTTACACTACCCATAATAACAAATATAAATACTATCCCATGTTACTATTATTAAGAAGCAATGCACCTATGGAAAAATAATAAATTAATAGTGCCCCTTTATATATAAAAAAATATATATTGCCCCTTAAATAATAGTGATGCTTATAAAAAAAAAATATTAGATTAACAGTTCAACATGATTAGTTATTATTATTTATTTCATATCTTTTAATTAAACATAGTGGTCCTTATAAATACTTATAAATAAAATAAATATTTTCTTGGTTCAACATAATGGACCGGTCACAAAGAGAAATTAGTTAATGCCCACCTACTTACAATAATCTACTGTTCCTGTTTGGCTACCTTGCTAGTAAGTAGGCAGAATCTCCTGATATTAGCTCATTTTCATCTGGTGCTCTTTTTGAGTGGTCCAAAGTCCCCAGAAGAAACACATGAAAACAGGCGGAGAACATAATAACTCCACAGACACGGGCACTAACAGCATGAATGCAAAGCTAAGGATTCGTCACTAAACATCATTTATTGCACATTTGTAAATTTGATCTGCAATATATGTTTTGTTAAAGCTTATGGAAATATTTATTGTTGCACTTTTTTTGCATCTGTTTAATTTAAGCATTTACTTTCTGTCTGTACCTGTCTTTGATTGTGTAATATTTGATAGGATCATCAGGGTCTCCTGATGGTGTTGCATAGCAATTCTTCATCACCACGGCATGCCGTGACACATCTCCTCCTTGAACGAAAACACCGACATACAGAATAGACGCAGATGATAGCATAACTACCGAGCCTTCATATGGGGTCAAGTAGCTGCTGTCTTTATAAAGGGACATGAATGCCAGTAATTGTCCAGCTCCTCCAACACTGATATTTGTGGAACTATAAAAATATAATAAGAAATATTTCTGTTACAAAATATTAAATACATTTTTGCTTTACAATTTTAGAAATATTATCAGTGCCAAAATCACCAAAGAACTTCTGGCCAACATTACTTTATTTGTGGAAAGTGGGCTTTGAAATTGTCTGCTACAATCTTCTCAAGATAGTAAATAGTACTTGCCTGTACCAAGAAGAATGGACAAGGGAAATATTGATTTGAAGAAAGGAGATGTGACAATTGAGTTACCTAAATATTGGATTCACAGCTATATTCAGACTGATCAGCATGTCAAGCGGATACGCACAATACATATCCACGTTTATTTCATGATTTCTCTTGATTATTCCAGTAGACACAACTGTAATATGTAGAGATTTTTTATATATTGCATGCGTTCCATTTTCCTGCATGCATGCAAAACAACAAACAAAAGAAAACCCATTAGAATATTATATAACAGACTAATGAGGCTTATTAAGCAGTGGGAAGTACTGTCCATAATTATATCTAAAAAATCATTGCAACAAAACATATTATAGTTATTAAACACTTTCAGCAAAGGTTCAAACAACATAATAAAATACAAAAATATCTAATGACTTACAGAAATGACTTAACATAATGTGTATATTTTTTTAAACACTAACTATAATAAATATTTTTACTGCATATATAGAGAAGGAAAAGATGGGGCGGGACAGTCAGAGGGGCAGAGCTGCAGATAGACAGAGGAGCAGGGAGGAGCAATTGGTAAGATAGATACATAAATAGATATAGCCAAGAGGAGAGTCCTCTTGAACAATAAGGAAACTATTGAGGCTATTGAGTACACGATTCTGTCTACTATCAGAATCATAGTGAGTTATATGTTCTTTATTCAAGATCCCTCCAGTGTGTATTATTTCTATGTATCTATCATCTATCAATCTATTTATCTATTTTAGCCTCTGCTCCTCTCTCCATCTGCAGATCTACCCGCACCTGCCCCATCCCACCTGCCTTCTGCTCTGTGCCGCTCCACCTTCCCTCCCTGATCTGTTCCATTCCTGTTCCATCCCATCCCCCATTCCATCCTGCCCCCATGCTATCTGTATTTGTGATGGTCCTGGTCCTTGTTCAACTTCTCTTTGGCTTCCAGCATTGCTAAGTGTCACATCCTTCCTAGCAGTGGGAACTGTTGGACAGGTAGCATGCATCCCACCTCCCACTGGGCATACATATAGGAAATGGCATCAACTTTAGAGAATTATTATTTTATAGATATATACAGTATAACACCAGTGGCATCACTGGGGTTGGTGCCATCCAGTGCGCCTACTCACACTGACACCCCAGTCTATGTACTCCTATGTGTGCATGCTCGCGGAAGAGGCATGAAACCACATCCCCAGCTCTTATGACTTTTTAGGGCATAACTGCACATAACGCCCCCAATCTTGTCACACTGGGAGCATGCCTAGTGCTCCGAGAGCTACTGGGTAACCCCCAACCTCTCCGGGTACAGCGTGGATGATGTGTGTGTCATCTATCACTGCTGCTTGGTGACACCATCCGAGGGGCTCACCCCTCGGATGTGTCACCTGTTGCAGCTCGCATCCCCTTTGTTTCTTTTTTTTGTCTTGTACTTTTGTTATTAAGTGCAGGCATTGGGATCAACTTGACACTTGTAGAGGGAAATTATGATTGATGATACTTTAACAGGTCTACTCTGCATGGACCTGTTTTGCATATGTATATATATATATATATATATATATATATAAATATATATATTATTGCTATTTTTCAGCAGGAGCAAGCTGGAACTCTCAACAATATATTTTTTTTAAAGTAGTTACACCCCCAGTAGCTCCACTCCCAGTTCCTGAACCTATGTTTCCAGGAGAATAGCCGTGTGTGTGTGTGTAGCATTTCAAATGTTGGAGTTTGGAACTCAGCAGAAATATAATCATCATCATCATATCACATACAGTTATTTGAAGTCCACATGCCCCTGCTTGAAGTGGAGCCAATATGGAAAATGTGTCTGTGATGGGGTCATCCTGATATCCAAAGCAGCTGCTGTCCTCTAAAGTGAAACTACTGATATCAAGGTTCAGACTTTTCAGCTGACATTTTTGAAATGAGACTTTAATTTCATTGATTCCACAGTTCAGCTCAGGTCTCACATCTTCAGCAGCTGAAACACATAAAGCCGACGACTGGATGAGGATTTTTATCATATTTTACACTTATACTAATAGACACTCAGACTTCTCTGTGAGGAAATATGTTGCACAATTTATTTAAAGTAAATTGGAAAAGGGTCAGAAAAGTGAAAAGTGGCAACAAAAACATGTATCTGACAGCTGCACTAATAAAAGAATAGAGGACACATACCGCAGGCTGAGTTAGTGTCAGTACAGCTTGCTAGACCCTCCATGTTGGGTTGTGACACTAGCCTACCCCAGTCAGAACTCTACAAACACCTCAAGTATTTGCTGATGACGCTTAGTGACTGCCCCTTGATGGTGACTGCTGGCTCCCCTATGCGCATGTGCGAGCTGCCGTCTGCACATGCGCATAGTCTAACCATCGATGGTTTATTACTGATGGTGAAAAATCATCAGCTCATCACTACTAAGAGGAAATGCTGCTTCACACCTCCCATTAGGCATATAATTGGATAACATCCAGCTACTGTATGCTAGTACAACTATACAAACTTAACCCATGAATTTAAACTACCCCATTACAATCATCAAACATTAAAACTAGGCTAAACATACTGCAACTAATAATCCCAAACCGTGTAATTTATTATCCACAGGCCTCTCCAGCCTTGCATCTTTTAAATGTCTGAAAGTTATTTACTTTGTAATGCAAGACAACACCTTCTAAACTAGGCTACATAGATATTCCTTGGTTAATCATTATTAAACATGAATTAACTATTAAAATATATATTTTTGATGAGTTGATGAAGTGTACGAGAACATAAACACAACTAAAAGTGAGGGTATTTGAAAAGATACATTTTTAAATACTGTATCTTGAATAGTGTCAGAGTAAAATGTTTGTTTATTTACAAATGTCATCAAAGATATCATTTTGTTTTCATATAAAAGTTTCAGTTTAATCATAGCCACCAAAAGGTAGCTGTCTCCGGAAATTTTATTGCATGGTCTTGTCTTTGTTTTTCAAAATTGATTGACCTTCTAAAGTGGCTTCCAAACTTTATTGACTAAACATGAACATTTAAAATCTAGAATTAATTTATAATTTTGTTTAGATAGCCTTTCATGAATGAGTATAACAGGATCTGCCATAGATTATATGGCAATATGTCACTGGAACAGGGACTTATAGAAGTGAAGTTGTTGCCCACAGCAACCAATCAGATTCTACTTAAAATGTAACTAGCACCATCTAGAAGATAATAGCTAGAACCTGCTATGGGCAACAATTCCACTTCTAAAAGTGTAGCCCAAAGCAACCAATCAGATTATAGGTATCATTTATATAGTACATTGTATAAAATGATAGCTAGAATCTGGTTGGTTGATATGGGGCTACACCTCCACTTATCCTCTTTAGAAGTTATGAAAATGCTCCCCCTTAATTCTGCTCAGATGTCAGGAATTGATTCAAGATTTTTAAATAGGGGCTCCCCTGCATGTTTGCCCTGAAAAAACATTTTTCAGTTGATTAAATCAGTATTACACTATCAAAAAAATATTCAAAAGGTTTCTCAGTTAGACATACCGGAGACTTCATATTGGTCCTTGCAGTAACATCCATATTCTCCATCTTTCAGCTTCCACTCTTCATCCGCTTCACAATTCTTCATTACTGTGTCTGGATCTAACAGATTTAGGGTTGTGAGAAAAGAAAACAGTATACAGAGAGTGTAAAATTAAAACAAATGAGGAGACAAAGAAAAACAATGCTATAGAGTAAAAGTTTTTAATATTAAGATTATATTTTTTATAATTGCTTCATCAGCATTGAAAGCTACATATGTGTCATCATAAGAGAAAAATATATTTATAAAAACTTGTGCGCAGGTTATTGTTGAGAACAAGCGGTCTAACTAATAGCACAGTAGATGAAAGATAACATTGCTTTTTGGGAACAAGGAGTAAGATGAATGAATGGACGTATTTTTGTTTCAACGTTGACTAAAGACAGCAATAAACTGAATAAAATACAGTATTTTATTCCTGTGTGACAAATGGGTTGTGTTTTCTTTTCATGTACTTCTGCAGATTGCTTTGTGTTATAGTAATTTGTTGTAAACTGGAGCAATGAGATATGTAAAAGCCAATATACATACCTGTAGTACTGCTGCAGTGCCTGTGTTCAGCTGAGAACAGAGTGCTGCAAGGTCTCAGATGCTCTGTACACATTCCCTTTGTCTACATATTTAACAATTGCTAAGCTTATATACTCTGGCAAGGTTGTTTGTGCCTCTCCCTATGTATCATGTCAGGCATCTGTGATGTGTTATATTTCAGCATGGACATGCAACTGTCCGCTCTAATCAATGTGAATTAGGATGATGATTGCTTAGATTTTAAATAGAGGGATTGTTATAGACTAAAGGCCCCCATAAATAAGCAATCAATTGTGTTAATTCTGCATTTTGAAGATGATTGTGTAAAAACATCTGTAATACAGTATATGAGCTTTATAGATTGCAGATTCTGACCAAAAAGTGATCAGAATTGGTGAATCAGGTTGCCCAACATGTTGGATTTAACAGACCAATCAGGGTTGTAGATTGCTAGTGTATGGTAATGATTAGCCGATTTACAGACTGTTACAGTAAAATTCTGAGTCTTTCACATTGGCAGATCTGTCTTTCCTGAAAATTATCTGCAAAAATATTTGTAATGTATTGTTGCAGATTGGAGGATTGGGGGAAAAATTACAGAATAGGTCAATAATTTTTATTTGATTGCTGATGTATTGGCCCCTTTAGACCTGCTTGGTAATTTTAAAAGCTGCAGAGCAAAGAAAAAGAAAAATTAAATGGAGTGCAGGTAACCAGCTATGTTTGGGTGTAATTATGAAAGCTTGTCATCCTGCATGTGTTTGTGTATTTGGATGTCACTGAACAGAGCTTATCAAATATCTCCATTTAATTGATAGCAACAGACATTTATGTTCTACTGCAAAACACACTACTTACCTGTGCAATAGGATAAAGCACAATTTGGTGTTCCACTCAATTTATATACATGGTATCCACCAGGACAAGCTTTAACCTGGACAGTTGATGACCAAAGGCAACAGGATCCACTCCAGCTGGCACAAGCAGTGCGATTAACTATACCATCACTAAGGATTGGATGGGATCCACTCAGCCACATTGGGGCAGCTGTACCACACATTAATTCTGGCACACAGGTTTCTGGCATGCGAACTCCACCGCTGCCTATAAAGCGATACCATCCTCTCTTGTCACTGTCACAATTCCATCGATAATCGTAAGTATTGGATGTACTTCTCCAGGGTTCATTGATAACATTATGGTCTGAACATGGATCAGAACACTGGTAAGACCCAGGTGTTTTCAAGCAGTCCATCCCTAGTCCACATGGACCTTGTGTACATTCATCAACTTCACAATTGTACCCATTACCAATATAGCCATAGGGACAGACACAGGAATAGGAGCCATCATAGTTAATACAAGCTGCTAATGAATGACACTTGTTTAGGTCAGCACTTGAGCACTCATCAATATCAACACAGGCACCTCCTGAAGAGCTGATATAACCACTTGGACAGACACAAATATAAGACCCAAAAGTATTCTCGCAAATGCCAAGAGAGCAGTTATTGGTCCAAGAATAGGCGCATTCATCAATATCAGAACAGGTGAAGCCATCTCCAATGAACCCATCCTTGCAGGAGCATTGACTGAAGCCTAAAGATTCTTCACATGTAGCATTTGGGTGACAATCTGAACATTGAGCTGCAGCTGGGGAAGAAAAGGAAATGCTCAAAATAAATTGGAAAATAAGTAAATAATGAAACAATATACAGTATGTATGTAGTACACTGAATAGTTACAGTATAAAGTAACAGCTGAATGAATTCATCTAACTGAACACTCTTTCTTAAACAAACAACAGTACAATGCACTGCTCTAAGAATAACATAGTAATAATGCATAGCAATGATGATAACACAGTAAATATACATAGCACAGCAGATGACAGTATTAATGCACTACTCTGAAAAGAACAGTAACAATGCATAGCAATGAAGATAACACAGTAACAATGCATAGCACTGAGGATAAGTAACAATGCATAGGACTGAGGATAGCACAGTAACAATGTACTGCTCTGAGGATAACAGGATAACAATTCACTGCTCAGATGATAACACAGCAACAATGCACTGTTTTGAGAATAACATAGTAACAATGCACTGCTCTGAGAATAACATAGTAACAATGCACTGCTCTGAGTATAATACAGTAACAATGCACTGCTCTGAGGATAACACAGTAACAATGCACTGCTCTGAGAATAACATAGTAACAATGTACTGCTCTGAGGATAACACAGTAACAATGCACTTGTCTGAGAATAACATAGTAACAATGCACTGCTCTGATAATAACATAGTAACAATGCACTGCTCTGAGAATAACACAGTAACAATGCACTGCTCTGAGAATAACATAGTAACAATGCACTGCTCTGAGAATAACACAGTAACAATGCACTGCTCTGAGAATAACAGTAACAATGCACTGCTCTGAGAATAACATAGTAACAATACACTGCTCTGAAAATAACACAGTAACAATGCACTGCTCTGAGAATAACATAGTAACAATGTACTGCTCTGAGAATAACATAGTAACAATGCACTGCTCTGAGGATAACACAGTAACAATGTACAGGATATGTTCAGTATCCCGACAAAGGGGATGCCGGCGCTTAGAATACCCATGTCGGAATTTGACAACTGTCAAAATCCCGGCTCTGGCATCCCAAAGGTAAGTAGTAACCTTTGGGGAAGGGGATAGGGTTAGGCACTAGGGGGGGTTAGGGTGTGGGGAGGGGGAGTCTTGGTTTAGGCACTAGGGGCGAGATTAGGTTTAGGCATAATAGTAGAATACTGGCAGCAGAATCTTGACACCTGTCAGAATCACGATGCCGGCATGCCAAAGGTAAGTAGTGGGATTAGGGGGAGGGGTTATGGTTAGGCATTAGGGGGAGGGTTAGGGTGCAGGGAAGGGGAGGTTAGGTTTAGGCACTGGGGGGAGGTTAGGTTTAGGCACCGGGGAGGGAGGGTTAGGGTTAAGGATAGGGGGTGGGTTAGGATACCAACCAACAGGAACACCAGCATCAGGATTTTGACTGCCGGGATCCTGACCACTGGTTTTCTGTACCCATCCCCAATACAATGGTCTGAGGATAACACAGTAACAATGCACTGCTCTGAGGATAACACAGTAGCAATGCATAGCACTGAGGATTACAGGACACAGTAACAATGTATAGCCCTGAGGATAGAGCAGCAACAATGCATATCACTGAGAATAACACAATAACAAGGGACCAGAACAGGGACTGCAAAGAGCCTGTAGGAAGCATTCACAAGTAAAGTACAGAAAGGGCATGTTCTGTGCCTGCACTTGCAAATTGCTGCTAAAATGGGCAGTGAAAAATAGCATACATATCAACCTGGAAGGTTCTTAGTTGCGGGTGACTTTGAAAAAGCCTAATTTATTTGGGGGTGAGACATGTCAGTGGTTTGACTGTACACTGGAATTTATAATCTCATTAGCTGTTTATATCCCAACTGTTCCAGTGCCAGTTACCAGCCTGTCCACAGTGACACAGTGATCACCATTTGTGCATTTGGCATAGTAGAAGCCACAGTGGTAAGTGGCAGCTGAGCACTGCACAGTGGGTGGCCACATTTTCATGTGTCAGATTCAGGATCATTCATATACTGTAAACTGGAGTTACAGTGTTTGGAGCTACAGTACTGGTAATTCAAGTTATTGTCCTGTAATTGAACTATCCAAAACTATGATATTTACGTTTATACAGGTACCAAACGTGGGATTAATATCATCAACGGAGTCTCTGGTAACTAAGTGAGTTTTCCCTCATTCAAAGGTCTGAGACTGTGCTAATTGCATACACAAACTTGGGTGAAGACAGCGGTGCATTTGTGGCTCACAGCTCAGCCTTAAAATATTTTAATGAGGGAATAGGAAAGCTTGTTGGCAGATTGACAACGTGTTTTCAAAAGCAGGAAGATTATGTCGAAAAATAATGTATTTGTCTTTTCTAAAAACTTGATTAAGATAAATTCTACAGCCAGAGTGCAGATAATATTTGACTCACCCTTGTATATATTTTTATGAAAAAAAAAACTTTTTTAATGGCGATACAACTCTTCATGCTTTATCCTTATATGGAGGGACCCTTTTTTTGCATATATTTGGTCAAGAGATTTTACCCTCGAGATCAAAGAAACCTTTATGTGAACATTGACAACTGGTCCCAGGTGAGTATAAACTTTAAGGGGATCCGAGTGGGGCACATGTGAATAGAAGTCATATATCTACTTGTCAAATCTTCATAAAAAGAACTAATTTTATTGTTAAGAACGGAAGAAGAACTCCAAGCATTTGATTTGTCCCTATCAAAGTGGACATCATCTATATGCTTATCAAGAAGACTGCGCTTAATATTAGGTCAAAACAATGCAACTTTCTAAAAAGTCATCCTGATAAACCTTATTGTCCTGAATAAAATTTCCTATCTATTTGCATACATATGCTGTCAGATTGAAGAAGCTGGGAAGAGCTCACCAGACTAAAGTCAAAAAGGTGAAAAGAGGACTGAAGAAGAGGAGAAGCATGGATAAGTCAGGGAATGGGAAAAGGATAGAGAAGGGAGGAAGAGGAGCAGTGCATGATACTAGTAGAGCAAAAAAGCAAGGGAGTGGGAACATGATAGAGAATAAATAAAGGATGATCAGCCATGGTGGGAGCAGGTAAGATGGTTCTCAATTTGGATGTATTTCTGTATGTTCCTTTATCATGAGGCCTTACAACAGACAGTTACATGACTCAGAGTGGGTACTGTTATTAAGGAAAGTAGGGACTGCCAGTATCAGAGAAGCCGTGAAGTGGCCTGACAGCTTACCATGTACTTGCAAATGCATGCAACAAATATCTCTAAATTTCTATTACCATATAGTTTTCAAGTATTGTTGCAGGTACAATTTAGTGTGGTTGGGGATACTCCACTTTCTGTTTTTCTTTTTAGTATGACCCCTCCTCTTCATGCATCTGAAGAGTATTGCCAAATTGATTTGAGCAGCTTCCATTTTATGGACAAGTTACAATGTGGGAGCAGGATGGGTGATGGAGGAGGAGCACAATGTGGTGGGAGCAGTTAGAAGATGTAAGGGGATGGGAGCAGGATGGAGAATGGAGGAATGGAGGAAATGGAGCAGAGAATGGTAATAGCAGCATGGAGTAGTAATGGAGTGCTAGAAGGATGAAGAATGGCGTAACAAATGTAGTGCCTGGTGGAAACAGCACAGGGAAAAACAGGAATGGAAATAGGATAGAGAATGTAAAAAGATGATCAGTTATAGAGGGAGCAGCATGAACAAGTATGGATGTGGAATCAGGATGGGGAAAGAAGGACCAAAGCATGCTGGGAGCAGCATGGATATGTAAGGGAGTTGAGGGAGAATAAATCATGATGAGCAAGACATGTTGGGAGCTGAATATAGAATGAAGTAAGAGGAGCAGTACATTCAGGGAGCAGTTTGGCAAATTAGTGGAGTGCAAGCAGATTACAGAATGGAGGAAAAAGAACAGCAGACGCTGGGAGCAGCTTGGAGAAGTAAGGGTCTGGGAGAAGGATGGGTAAATGGAGGAAAAGGTGCAGTGTTTGTTGGGAGCAGCATGGAGAATTAAGGAGCTGGGAACAGGCTAGAGCACAGGTTCTCAAACTCAGTTCTCAGGACCCCAAACAGTGAACATTTTCCAGGTCCCCTCACAAAATCACAGTTGAAATAATTAGCTCCACATGTGGGTCTTTTAAAATGTGTAAGAGAGTAACGAATACACCTGTGCACCTGCTGGGTGACCTGCACAACATGACATGTGTGGAGTCCCAAGGACAGAGTTTGAAAACCTCTGGGCTAGAGAATGGAAATGTAGGAACAGGCATGATGATAACATGGACAATTAAGGATGATCAGCCATGATGGCAACATGGACAATTAAGGATGTGGAAGCAGGAGGGAGCATGATAGAAGAAGAGTAACACATGGTGGGAGCTGTTTAGAGAAGTAAGGGTATGTGAGAAGGAGAGATAATGGAAGAAAAGGAGCAGTGCATGGGGCAAGTTGCATGGAGATGTAATGTAGGAGTAGGATGGTAATGGAGGAAGAGGAGAAGTGGTTGGTGGGAACAGCATGGAAAAGTAAGGTTCAGTGGAAAGATAGGTTATGGAGGAAGAAGAGCAGCACAAAGGAATAGAATCTTTGAGGAGTAAGAAAGTTGGAGAGAGATAGACAGTGGAGTAAAAGGTGCAGTGCTTGGTGGGAACAGCATAGAAAAAAAGGGATGGGAAAAGGTTCGAGAATAAGAAAGGCGGATCAGTCATGGTGGGAGTAGCATGGAGAAGTAAGGGTGTGAAAGAAATATGTTTTATAGAGGAAAAGGTGCAGTGTTTGGTGGGAGCAGCATGGAGAAGTAAGGAGGTAGGAACAAGATAGAGAATAGAAATGGACCAGCCATGGTGGATGCAGCATGGGCAATTAAGGATGTGGGAGCAGGAGAGTGAATGGAGGAAAAGGAATTGTGCTTGTTGGGAGTTGAATGCATACGTAAAGGAGTGAGAGAAGGATTTCAATGGAGGAAGAGGTTTAGTGTACTATTAGAGCAGCATGGAGAAATAAGGAGGTTGTAAAATGGATAAAGAATAAAAAAGTAGGATCAGACTTGGTTGAAGAATCATGGACAATTAAGGATGTGGAGGAAGATAAGTGCATGATAATAGCAGAATGGAGAAGTAAGGGTGTGGGAATAGGGTAGAAACTATAGGAAAAGGTGCAGTGCTACGTGGGAGCAGCATGGAGAAGTACAGATGTGTCCTTATACATCTAACCTGAATATGTCATATGGCACGAGATGCCTGGCATGAGTGAATTGCTAGCGCTGGGCATCTTTTAACTAGAAAAATGCATCTTAGTCACTATTTGATGTACTAGGAGACTTATTCTGATTAATTTGATATATGGCACTTTTATAACTGTGTGCGACTGAGTCTGTAAATGAGGCACAGTGGAGCTTGGTGTGGGAAAAAAGCTGCAGCTTCTACATCATAGCACTCTGTATACAGATTCAGTGACTCAGTCACACACAGATGAGATGTAAAAGTGTCATGTATCAAATTAATCAGCAGTCTCATGGTGCATCCTAGATGCATTTTTTTGGTTAAAAACAGCTGGCGCTAGCAGAGTTGCAGGGGACCTGGTGCCCAAGAGGGGCTGTTTGCACGACTGCAGAAAGAATGTATGAGGACAAATCTGTAAGGGGAAGGAGAATAAAGAATGGAGGAAAAAGAGCAGAGCAAGGTCCAAGTTGCATAGAGAAGTAATGTAGTAGGAGAAGGTAAGGGAGTGGGAACAGTATAGAGCATGGAGGAAGAGGAGCAGTGAATGGTGGTAACTGCATAGAGAAGAGGAGCAGTGAATGATGGTAATTGCTTAGAGAAGAGGAGCAGTGTATTGTTGTAGCAGCATGGAGACGTAAGGGGGTGAAAACAGGATAGAGAATAAAAAAGTAAAATCAGCCATGTTGGGTTCCGGATAGGGAATGGTGGAATAGGAGCAATACATGTTGGAACCTGCATGGAGAAGTAAGGGTGCTGGGCAGGATAAAGAATGAAAGAAGAGCATGGTAGGAACAGCATGGAATGTAACAGTGTGGTCTCAGGATAGAGAATGGAGAAAAAAAAGAAATGCATTGTGGTAGTTGCATGGAGAAGTAAGGGAGTGGCAGAAGGATGGCGATGGAGGAAAGTAGCAGTGTACTGTTGTAGCTGCATGGAGAAGTAAGGGGATGGGTGAATAGAGAATAGAAATGGAGGATCCGCCACAGTGGGAGCAGCATGAACAGGTTATTTTATGGGAGCAGGATGGGGAATTGAGGAAGAGGAGCAGAGCATGGTGGGAACAGCTAGGAGAAGTAAGGGAGCGAGAACAGTATAGGTAATGGAGGAAAATGTTCAGTCTTTGTTAGGAACAGCATGAAGAAATAAGGGTTTGGGAGCTGAAATAAAGAGTAGCAGCATTGCATGGTGGGATCAGGATATACACTATAAGTTAGGCAGAAAAGTAGTGAAATGTTAGTAACAATTTTGGGAACCTATATATTTTTTGGTGCATCTCATTCACAGTTGTATTTAGTGTGTATCATTACACAGTTGTATTGTTGTGCCACATACACAGGGATATTTGTTTTGCCTTATACACAGGAGTATCTTTTTTGCCTCATACACAGGTGTATCTCATACACAGGCATATCTGATGTGTCTCATACACAGGTGTATCTGGTGTGTCTCATACACAGGCGTATCTGGTGTGTCTCATACACAGGCGCACAGTATCTGGTGTGTCTCATACACAGGTGTATCTGGTGTGTCTCATACACAGGCGCACAGTATCTGGTGTGTCTCCTACACAGGCGCAGAGTATCTGGTGTGTCTCCTACACAGGTGTATCTGGTGTCCAGGCGTGTCTGGTGTGTGCCATACACAGGTGTATCTGGTGTCCAGGCATATCTGGTGTGTCTCATACACAGGTGTTTCTGTTGTATATCATACACTAGTGTATCTGTTGTGTCTCATACACAAGTGTATCTGGTGTGTCTCATACACAGGCATATATGGTGTGTCTCATACACAGGCGTATAGGGTGTGTCTCATACACAGGCATATATGGTGTGTCTCATACACAGGTGTGTCTCATACACTGGTGTATATGGTGTGTCTCATACACTGGTGTAAATGGTGTGTCTCATACACAGGCATATCTTGTGTGTCTCATACACTGGCATATAATGTACATGCTTTTATAAACATAACTTTATGTACTCTTTAGCTGGACAATTCTCTCTGGTGACTGCCAATACTTCATTATTCATTGGCCCCTTAACATTGTATTATTAATGGTGGCCCCTTCATGCCTCAGTCGGACACTGATGAGATTAAGTCAAGTGGTGTACTGTACTTTCAGTTGGATCACTTTTAGAACACATTACTACCTATAAGTGTGGTTACTAGATTATTGCACGGGCATGCCAATAGCAATCATTCACTAATCATATTTACCAATGTGTACAATAATATAATTTTATTAATTTCAACTGGATTTTAATCTCACCAGGGAGATGTTTTGGGTCAATTCACACAGCGATTTCAGGCCAGCTGCTCAAATTCACCGCTGAAGAGTCAATCTAAATTGCATAATGCATTCTATAATAAAATACATCATGGTATATAGGTCTCCCAGCCAATTAAACATTTTGATAATGAGTTTTTTTGATACTGTCCTTTAACCAATATAGTTAGTGTACAGTACAAGGATAAAAAAAATATTCTATCAAATTAAAATACAATTTTAATGCAGGCCACTATCTAGAATGCTACTGATTATTATATTACATTGTGGCATATTTTATCAACACAATTCAGCTGTTTTCAGATGATTACCACAAAATGTATTCCCAGGATGTAAGAAGGAGTCACTTTACTGCAGCAACTATAGAAGTAATTTGGTCTGGTCCCTCCATTTTTGATCAAAAAGGTTTCTATGGGGGCTGCAAAATGGTGAAAGCACTGAGCTCGCAAAAGCTAATTATTCTGATGTCTGGCCCCTGATAGCTAATGCCATCTTTAGATGGAGTTAGCCATTGTAGCCTACAGTATAGACTACATTCTCACATATTTTGCATGGTCTGGTAAGAATGCTGTTTACAATCCTGGATGTAATGTGATCACTGTAGCATTATACGGCAATAAAAAATATATAATAATCGGTGCTACAGTAAATCACGAATATAGATAAATATGCCCCTATATTTTATTTGGAAACATATTTTGTCTTCAGAAAATGTGTAGTGTTATAAAAGAGAAATATAATAATTTGATACTTACATGAAATATTGACAGCTGAAAGAAAAAGAAAAACAAGAAATTAATTGTTTGATGATGCAGTAAATATTGTAATTGATTCAGGGCCAGATATAGAGGTGGACGCAAATCACATCACATCGGAGAAATGATGCTAACGCCTCAGCCGCTGAATTTTGCACATAAACGCCCACCGCCTGCATCTCAAATACACCGCTCTTACAAAGACGCACCATCAGAGGCACATCGGCTCAGAAAGTCCATTGGAGCTAGTTAATGCTGTGTGCAATGTAAAGCAGCCACTCTAATTCACACTCCGGCGGACTGGATGTTGAAGTCCGTATATATATATATATATATATATATATATATGTAAAGGAAGAGAGAGCACTCACCAATCTTCATACAGTGGGTAGGCAACTTTAATTATTCATAATATCACCTCAGACAATATGTACAGTCGATGTTTTGGGCCCCTCAGTGCCCTTTGTCAAGACCAGAATGTCACATCCCGCATCATCCAAGCAACAAGTGTTGCAACTGATCGACTGCTTGCCCCGTTTTGTAGGCGGGGTGGTGGGTGGCTACACAAATGGAGGCATTCCCAAGCGAACGCCTGCCATTTTGTGGACGGCCGCACTGACATCAGCAGTGATGTCAGTGGGGAGCTTCCTGCTCGATCAGAGCAGGAAGCTCCCTGGGGCTTGCGGTTGCCAAGACCCAACCTTAGGGTCTCATCGCAAGCCCCGATGGTCGTGATGGTCTTGACCATTGCGACCATCACCCTGGTCGGTCGCTAAGGCTGTGGGTGTTAACCCACAGCTTAGCTAGCGACCAGAAGGCCGCACTAAAAAAAAGAAGCGGCCGCCCTCATTCAGAACGAGCGGTCGCTTCTTGCGACCGCCTCTGAATGAGGGCCAATATTCCGTATCACATGTACACACTTTTGTCGGTAGCCAGTTAACTTACCAGCATATTTTTGGATTGTGGGAGGAAACCCTCGCAAGTATGGGGAGAATATACAAACTCCACACATTCCCTTGAAGGGAATCGAGCCAAATACTTCTGTGCTGTGATGCAGATATATACTGGTAGGTTAATAAAAATATAGAGAAACTTGCACTCCAAATCAATAATGCAGCACAATAACAATAGAGTGGTCACACACAACTATTAGTCTTGTAGAGGAAAAAGTACTTGCAATTGCGCGCACCCTCCGGGGTTATAGGATACTAAAATATATCTTCCTTAATCATCTCTCTTTATAGTCCTTAACATTTTCTCTTTCTTCTTATTTTCTCCACTTTTCCCTTTCTTGATGGTGTTTTTACTGAATCCTTGGAAGAATGTCAGTATTTCCTCTCCGTATATGAGTATAAATATAAAAAATGATAAGGGTATATATAGTGCAGTAGGTTTAATACGTGTAGTTAAAACATCCAAAAATTAGCAACAATCTTAGCCACAAACAATTAGGTAAAGCAGCATACCAGATAGAATGGGGTGTTCACATAACACACCCTACCAAGCATATACAAAAGTATTGCCAGCAACCTCCTGGGTATAGGCACAGGGAATCCTTCAGAGTCAATGACTTGCTTCACCTGGGTTACTGCCCTCCTTCACTCAACAACATGTTTTGGCACTGTGGGTCTTTGTGAAGGTGTAACTCTCTAGTGGACTCTTCTTCTTCTATTTATACCCTTATCTCCTCTCCTATTGGTTATTACCTCCTGTTGACCCAATTTGCATAAATCACCTGTTGTCACTATTTGCATAAATCACCGGGTGTAATAACTTACACTCACACTCCTCACGCTATAGGTGTCTCGGGGGTATTAAATGTATATTCTGGGCTGTTCAAATGTCCTCCATCATGTGTTCTTGCATGCGTTCCACTGTGTGGAATGGACGTTACTTCCTGTTTCTGGTCATGTCTTTGTGACTCACCCCCTTCCATATAACGTTCCGTGCATCCTTCAACAAAGGGTACATGTGTCGGTATTGCCTAGGTGATTTTCAATAACAAAAACCCCTCATCCTACGTGATTCCATATCCGGGGATGAGTCGAGCGGCTCCATTGCCATGGTAGCCTCCGGACTCCTGCTGATGGAAAAATAGCTAGTTGTTCCCCTATCTATCATGGGTGGTGTAAAAAGGTGCTCTATATCTAGGGGTGGTAGAGTCTCACAGTATCTAAATCACAGTGTTCTTAGTCAACATCTATAAACACAATATTAAATATATAAAAGACATAATAAGATATACATAAAAAATCTGTATGAATGAAAAAGGGGTAAAATTCATAAAAACCATTTTAACTCAAATTCTATATTTAATCCCCTAGGAACCAATATGCTCAATTCATATATCCATTGCATTTCTGTCTGTGCCAACATCTGTTTTAAGTTATCAACTCTCCAGTTATTCTGTATTAACTTGATGCCTATAACACTTTTCAATGACTGGCACCTCTTATTATGGCATTCTTTAAAATGTTTCAACAATGAATGATTCTCAAAGCCATATTTTATGTTCCGAAGGTGTTCTGCGAAGCGTCCTTTCAGCAACACACGATGGAGGACATTTGCATAGCCAGAATATACGTTTACTACCACCGAGACACCTATAGTGGGAGGGGTGTGAGGGTAAGTTATTATACCCGGTGATTTATGCAAATAGGAACAACAGGTGATTTATGCAAATTGGGACAACAGGAGGTAATTACCAATAGGAGAGGAGATAAGGCTATAAATAGGAGAAGAGGCCACTAGAGAGTTAAACCTTCACAAAGGCCCACAGTGCCAAAACATGTTGGTGAGTGAAGGAGGGCAGTAACCCAGGTAAAGCAAGCCATTGACTCTGAAGGATTCCCTGTGCCTATACCCAGGAGGTTGCTGGCAATACTTTTGTATATGCTTGGTAGGGTGTGATATGTGAACACCCCATTCTATCTGGTATGCTGCTTTACCTATTATTTGTTTGTGGCTAAGATTGTTGCTAATTATTGGATGTTTTAATTACACGTATTATTAAACCTACTGCTCTATATATACCCTTTTCACCATTTTTTATATTTATACTCATATACGGAGAGGAAACACTGACATTCTTCCAAAGATTCGGTAAAAACATCATCAAGAAAGGGAAAAGTGGAGAAAATAAGAAGAAAGAGAAAATGTTCATGACTATAAAGAGAGAGGATTAAGGAAGAGATATTTTGGTATCCTATTACCCCGGAGGGTGCGCGCAATTGCAAGTACTTTTTCCTCTACAAATACTGGTAGGTTAATTGGCTCCCAACAAAAAATAATCCTAGTGTATATGTGTGTACATGTGGTAGGGTATATAGATTGTATATAGATCGTTAGCTCCACTAGGGCACTACTCGGAAACCCCCCCTCTGTGCGTGCCTGCCTCATAACACCACTTGAATTGGAATAAACATCCTAATTGTGGGACAGTCCTAGAAAAAAAAAAAAAAGGCTGTACTTCCAAAAGCGGGAAGGTGTACGCTGACCCCTGGGTTTTGGTTTTGGATCTGGATGCAGCTTTGTGTTTTGGTTTTAATTTCGATTTTGCAAAAGCACCCTCAAGTGTTTTGATTTTGGATATGGATTTTTTTTTTAAGTGATAAAAACTGTTTCAAACTGCTAAAATCAGGTAATTTATGCAATCTAAAACCCTAAAATCAGATATAAAATCCAAATTCTGAATCACTGAAAGTTCAGAACTGCTACTCAGATTTATTTGGATCTCTTCAGATTAGAACTGCGACTCAGATCTGTCTGGATTCACGGAATTCAGGAGGATTCAGTTTTCTGGAGAACCGAACAGCATATCTCTAGTTGGTAAGTACAGTATGGTATTAGAGAAAGCTTTTATCTTTGTTATGTTAACATACCATATTTATGTACTGTAATAGTACATTCATACACTCAATTTCTATATAACCGACTATATAGAAAAGAAGAGTGTAATATTTTTCATGTCATTAGATAACCCCATGACTGATGATAACATTATTTACAAATGTTGTTTTTCATGTTTTTTGACAGAGACACAATATAAAAATATTAAAACTGTATCTAATCTTTAGATAATAGTACAATACCTGTAAACCCTTCCACGCGTACAGAATAATGACTGCCTGCATAGGTAATTATAGTGAATGTTCCTGCTTCTGGATTGTTCACTAGGTACGTAGAGCCCCAATCCTCTGAGACAATTGTTTTCATTTCAAGAGGAAAAGCTGCAAGGGATAAATACCCATTTTATAGCAAGTAATTTATAAGACAAACAGTATTTTATGAGGTCCTGGAAACAGAATAAAATTAATCCTGTTACTTACAGTCAGGCCCAAGAACTTGTATGGAATAGATGACACCATCCGTGGTTATTAATAGTGCAGTAAAATAATCTTCAACAGAGAAGTTCCCAGAATTACTGCCAGCATTATACTCCGCAGAGAACAGATGCTCTGAGCTGTTTACAGGTCTTGAAAGTGTGAAGTCCAAGTAATTAAATACCTGCAACAAATGAAGTTCATTATGGGATGAAACATTCCATTATTAGCTCTACAAAATAGGCAAAAAGGTGACATCCACACCAAATTAAGTTAAAGTATACAGTGGACAAATCATTCTGCAATAAAGAATGTCTCATATTTACCTCAATCTATGTGTAGTATGTACTATGATGTCATACTGTATATTACCCTGTGGTGTACTGTGTCATTATATGCAGTAGTGGTATGTATTATCAGATAGGACAAAATTAAAATGTTTAATTTCATTGTGAATCAGTTGGAACAGAGTAGCACTGCTGGGTGAAAGTAAAACAGTTTTTATGTTAATAAAATATTATTTGCTGTTTTGGTTAATCCAAACATTAGTAGATTAATTACTTTATTCAGTTGTGAAAGATCAACTTGAAAAACGTGTCCAAAACTGGCAGCTGCAATATTCCGATAAACAAGGAAATCTGCATCATTAATGCTCCCGCAAAGTCCGGTGATGAGGAAGAAAATCTGGTTAAAAAAAATCCAAACAATTTAAATGTTTATTGAATGAAGACAACAGTTTGCTCAGAAACCAAAATGATTGTTCCTAAAGGAGCTTAACTAGCAAGGTAGACCTAATATATAGAATTGAATATAAAGTATATGGGATTCTTTACTTAGTAGATTATAGGCTGCAGAGAAGCTGACTTATCCCAAAAATTCCAGTAACAATAAACCAGGAAATGACAAACCTGAGTAGATACTACTAGGAAAATCTAAAATGAATTATAATTTTTTAGAATATATAAAGATCTATACATATAAACTAGAATTGGGGGTTCGAATCGAGTCCAGGCTCAGATCACTTTTGGGGCTCTGAGTAGAACCTAGTTCTGGCTCGTGTCTGCTGTAGGTTCAGAACTTGGATTTAAAAACTGAATCTTGGGTTTTGGATTGCATATAAACAGGTCCAAATTACATGATTTTAGCTGTTTTTATCAATTTTTAAAGCAATCTGAAACCAAAACCAAATGCAAACCAAAACACTTGAGGGTGGTTTCTGAACATTTCCTTGCCACTGTGTGGTATATGACATTTTGGAAAGTTTCTGTTTTTTTTCAGGAAACATTCAATTTTTTATTAGAGGTGATGTTTTTTTCTTTTACATTGTGAAATATTGTTTTAATTTCAGGTGCCCTGTCTTAAACTCTCTAAGCCTTTGAGCACAGGCTTTAGTACATGTTGAAGTACTAGCATCATCATGACTGGCAATAGCCACAGCACTAGTACTTGGTTGTTGCTCCTGCTCTTCTATCGACTCACTGTAATCCATATCCAATCACAGTGATTATAATATTAACACGGTGGAAGAGCACCTACTGAACATTATTGTTTAACACAGTATAACTGCCTGGTCTGCTTGAATGCACACAAGTTTCATAAAAGTACAAATATTTTTTTCTTAAAAAAAAAAAGAGAGACCTCCCATTGCATCTCACAGTACTAATATTAAAGCGGTGGTACAGCACCTACTCAGCATTATTGTTTAACACAGTACAACTGCATGGCCTGCTTGAACACATACAAGTTTTATAAAAATACAAATAAGCTTTTTATTTTTTTTTTTTAAATAAGACACTTCACACTGTGTCTCACAGCATTGATATTAACAGCCACTTCACAGATATTAACAGCCACTTCACACTACAGCTCACAGTGCTGATAATAAGTTTAGTTTGTTTACGTCTTTTTTTAACAAATGACCACATGATCACAAAATACACTGCTCCTAAATGGCTTATTTTTAATGAAACACATAGTGCCCCTTTAAAATGAAGACACAATGGTAATGGCATTTTATATGAATGAATGACAGACACAGTGCCTTTACTAGCTTTAGCCATGGTTTATGTATAGTGCTCCAAATGTATATACAGTATATTATTATATGTATTCCACAATGGACAAAAAAGCGGTGGTGCAATACTTCATACATACATATAACTATCAACTATCCACTAAATATAAAAACAAATATCATACACACTATGGAGCTGTATCAATTAGGTTCCCAGTCATAGATAATTGCTATAGTATGGTCCAATTCAATAACCATAGGCCAGCACTTAATTAATGAAAACATATCAAAAGCAAACTTTTATTTCTCTTCAGTGCAATGATAAAATGGGTACTTAACAGCATATTCAACAGCAGCATCATCATGAATGATGGATGACAAGATGATAACAAAAGCAACTTTCTTATGAGCACACAATTTGACTATGGAGCGTAGCTAACACTAAAAGGCAGTCACCGGTGAGAGAGCATCCTATGATTCACCATACACTGGAACCAAAGCATAATAACCTCATGCACACACCATGGGGAAAATGTAATAGCCTGGGCGAAGCAAGAATCAGCATCAGTGAGTTTCTAGTGAGTCTGCCCAATGTTTTAAAGGGGCAAACATCTAAAAGGCAAAACCAGGTCAATTATGCATTTTAAATGATTTCTCCTTTAAAAAATTAGGCACACTCGCTATAAACTCGCCGATGCCTGCTACCTCTGAGGAAACTGCCAGACGGATAGGCAGAGAAACGTGTTAGGTTAGCCTACTTCCCTTGCTGTTACCATCACCTATTGTCTCACTAACCTCACCGCTGAATAAGTCACAACTACCGGTCAAACACTACGGTGAGTGGGAGACCAGGTGCAGGCTTTTGTACATTACGGTGAGCGGGATACCAAGGTCAGCAGACCTCACCCCCCAGTCTGTCTCCTCTAGACACATCGGAGACCTGAGCCACCTAATAGCCATTCACGGGCACACAGCCGGCTTTCATCTACCGTAGTGAGTGGGATATTTTTTGCCAGCAGATATCTTTCCCTCAGCTTGTCTTTTCAGGATACTACAGAGACCGCTAACAGCCGGCTTGTACTTACTGCACTAAACGGGACACCTGCCAGCAGGAACCCTTTCCCGCAGTCTGTCTTTCCAGGATACTTTGGCAGGGCCGAAACTAGGATATCTGTCACCTAGTGCAAGGCAGCAATTTTCCCTTCCTGTACCTGGATTTTGTCCTTGCTCCTCCATAAGGCAGTACACTAGCCAAACGTCCCTGGTATAGCGACTTACATTATTCCACACACCATAATGCCCATTACACATTATGCCACACACTGTAATGCCTATTACCAAAGAGCCACTTACATATTTGCCCGACACCATTTTGTGCCCCACAGTAAGGCTTCTAATTACTTTAAAATTACCTGCTTGTTGCCAGGGGGTTCCGCGCTCATTGCCAGGGGGTTTCACGCTCATTGCCAGGGGGTTTCACGCTCATTGCCAGGGGGTTTCACGCTCGTTGCCAGGGGGTTCCACGCTAGTTGCCAGCGGGTTTCACGGGAGAAGATGCAACTTTCAGCATCTTCTCCTGACACTTGCGCTGGCCTAACAGACACTAGAGGTCCAGTAGGATCTCTAGTGTCTGTCTCCTCCTCGGCGGTGCCCATTTTTGGATGGCCATTTTCAGCAGAGTCCATGCGGACGGCTAGTCCGCATGGACTCTGCTGAAAATGGCCATCCAAAAATGGCCACCGCCAAGGAGGAGACAGACACTAGAGGACCAGTAAGGACCTCTAGCATCTGTGTCCTCCTTGGCGGCGGCCATTTTTGGATTGCCGTTTTCTGAATCTGCAGCCCCCAAGCCAGTGAAGCCACCGTGAGTATGCTTTTTATTCACCCCCTGCATTCTGGCACCCGGTGCGCGTGCACCTCTAGCCCCCCCCTAGTTGCGGCCCTGACTTTGGAGATTGAGAGACTTGCCAGCAATTCACGGGCATTAGCCTGCCTTCACACTGCTCAAGAGTGGCAATCTGGACAATGCCATCTGCTCACACCGTCATGTGTTTGGGAAAATGAAATAATATATATACAACCAATAACCAGATAAGTGACCATTCTTATTAATTCTGGTGAATATTTGGATATTGAATACTTTGTTTGCACTATCAGCTACTGCTAATTTGCAACATATTAACAGGATACAACTTAAAGAATCAGTGGTTGACCATTTTTTTACAAACTCTATTTGTTGTTTTTTAATACCACTTGCAATTGCATCTTTATTTTATATTTTTTAATTCTTTTTCTTTTTATTTTTTAAAGTGATCGATCATTTATTGTCATAACATTTTTTCCTTTTTGTTATATGTTCATAAACATATGTCTTTTATCATTAATTAATATTTATAATTGTATGTACATACATCTGGACTTTGAGACGAATATCCATGTGAATTGTATTATCATTTAATAGTTGTTGGATATTGTCAATTACTCCACGCTTATTATTACTTTTTGATTTATTTATTCATAGTTATTTTCAATGTTATATTAAATATTATTTCATCTTCAATTCCTATCTGTGCTCCCTATTTTTTATTTATCTTTCCTTTTAGGGGTAGCCATCCCCTTGGTGAGCTGTATTTAGTTATTGATTAATCGCAGCGCCCTTCATCTTTGTGTATATAATCAATGTTTTAAAGGGGCAAACATCTAAAAAGGCAAAACCAGGTCGATTATACATTTTAAATGATTTCCTCTTTAAAAAATTAGGCACACTCGCTGTAAACTTGCCGATGACTGCTTCGCGCAGGTTATTACATTTACCCCCATACTGTATGTGGAACCAAAGATATACTTTTTTGTTCACAGAGGATCAGATCAAGGTTCCACTGTCCCGGAAGTACAGTACAGTACAGTAGAAATTAGTAGACCAATAGTGGACATTAACACTGTTCATTTGCCTTTGGTGACCACTTCCTCTCTGTAGGTAAACATCACCTAGGCAACCAAATCACCTTGGAAACCAATGACAACTTCACATGTATTAGGCTATATAGTAAGCCAATAATATCTGTATTAATAACACATGTTATCTAGATGACCATTATCTCTTTACAAACACTTATTAAACTAAGATTATTTTTTATCAAACAATATAATAAGAAAAGGGAAGCTGTTTGTGTAAATCTGAATTACCCTAGTGCTGTCTATTAGTATAACAAATAAAAATGGATAGACAGTGATACCCCTTTCACATTGCTAACCTGGGTCGCACGCAAGATTTTCCACATTGGTGCATTGTGGGTGCAAACCTGGAGAGACCCCTTTCAGACTGGTGGCCCAACCAGACAATCGCCGCCATCATGTGTCAGCCTGGGACATAGAGATGAGATCATCTCCAAGCAGCGACTCTTCCTATTATATGAACAGGTCCCTGGTCGCATCGCACCTGTGTTTAACCCTACTTGTTACCCGGACTGAAATGCTGTGTTATTTCAACTTTGCCCTTTCGCACTGCACAACAGCCTGGGCTATTGTGCGTTCACAATAAATAACCCAAGTTATTGCTGGCAGTGTAAAAGGGGTATGATAGAAAAGCATATACAGTAACAAATGTAAACAAATACAGACAATGCAAAAACACAAAATATATAAATATTCAAATAGTCGGTAAGCATCTATTCACACATGGATGAAACATACCGATATGTTCAAAGTGTGTTATAGAAAGCATGTGAAACTTAATTCTTCTAATCCTCCTGTAGCTAGTGTTTGTCGCTGGTTAATCCACAGTCACAGGATTCTATTTTAGTCTCTCTCTTTTTGATGAAACATGATAAAATAGCATGAACTTAAAGTCCATAATGAAGTTATATCTCAACAGGTGGAATGCTGTGGTCTAAACTTGTATTTGCCTTTTTAATAGAAGACCTGTGTATATCAATTGTTACTTTCAGCATTCTTACAGTTTTGCCAGTGTAAATCAGCTTGCATGGACATGTTATTGCATAACTTTCATATATGGTCTCACAATATTATATGAAATCTGAGATATACAAGAACACAGGAGATAAACTGAATACTTGAACACAGGATATGAACTAAATACTTAAACACAGGAGATGAACCGAATAATTGAACACAGGAGATGAACTGAATACTTAAGGTCCATCTGAGAGTTAACTAGTAATTAGCATGAATGCTGAAACCACAGTAACACAGGGAAGCTGCAAGAGAGCTAAGCAGCACACTAAAAAACAACACAAGAATAGAGACATGAAAAACTGGAGTACTGAGAGAGAGCTAAAGTAACACACTAGAGAATTAGCATGGCAGCTAATACAAGTAACACTGGAGAACAGTGAGTAGGTTGAAGCAACACACTGAGGAAATAACACAGAGAGACACAGGTGAATAACACAGACATTGGAACAGCAAAGCTGAACAGCAATTCCCTGTTCCTGGAGTCAGACTAAATACCCCTGGGTAGCTGGTCATTGGATGAGAGGATCAGCTAAGTGACCACAGGACTACCATTGGGAGAGACTAGTCACGTGATATGGACCAACATGGCTGCTCTCATGCCCGGCACCCTGGGAATCAGGATGTATGCACGGAAGCCCTAGCAGACCTCAGGGAGAATACTCAGTCACCACTCACCTCCACTCCCAGTGACTGAACACCTAAGCCCAAGTACGTCGGCGTGGAGGTGAGTAGTGGACTGATGTGAATGAGATATTCTCTGTAAAACACTGCAGAATATGTGTGCGCTATATAAATAACTGGTAATAAATAAATAGTGGCCAATCCTAGGCTGCATCCTAACACCTCCCCTGCATGTGCCATGTAGGTGTTAGCCTTAATTCATGGGTTAATATCTGGGTATGTGATTATGGGCCTGATTCAGAGGTGAATGCAATGCCAATGTTCACACAGTTGCACTGCACATGCATCAAGTTACATTATCATCAGCGGTCATTGTGACTATTTTGCCACAATGTGATTAACAGTCAGGTAGCAATTGGAGGTTGTAATGGGGGAGTGGTGGCAAAAAGGCAGGCATGTCGCTACCTTTTTCAGGGCATGTCAGAGACTAAGACTACAATCTCATAAGCAGAACACATGGCTCCAGCAGCTCAGTTCCCATAGCCATTCTGCTGGACAGTAGGATTACTTGGCATCCATCTTTGTATGCAAACACTTGTATTTGTGTAGCATCTGGTGTCTCAATACAAATCTAGGTGTCTGTAACATTTGCATATTCTTGCACATGTGCTGCATACACTGATGCATACACTGATGCAGCAGCGACAGCATTTTCATCCATTTCTGAATCAAGCCCTATATTTTTAATGCTTAAACTGTTTTTATAGCAGAACATTGGGGGTTATTGGCACACTTGTCCCAAATGGGAAGAGAGAGGAGATTGCTGCTACTGACCAGCAGCAACATCCTTCCCCAGAACAGCACACCCTGCTATGTGCTTGGCTGCAGGCAGTCTAATGAGACTTCTGACACTGAACAGCAGTGTTCTCTCTCTCCCTGCATGATGTGCTGCTGTGGCTGCACAGTACTATCCCTGCGTTGACTGGCTAAGGGCTGGTTGACACTATGGTGGTTGACACCCATGCCAAATGTCCCCCCTTTCGATAGTGCCAACAGCCCTGGTGAAGCTTAGTGCAGGTTAGTGGAAATTTGTTGAAACCTCATGCTCTTTGTGCCTCTGATTTTGTCCACTATCAGCCAATCTATTCTTAGAGGTACAGGGCCTTTTTTAAAAAATGTTTGTGTATTTTCGCATTAAACAATAAAAAAATCTGCACAGACCTTATGGATATTTATAGTAAGCCTGGAGATTCAATATTATAATTTTTTTTTCATAAAGTCTTTATATTCAAAAATAAGATTTTTACAGTATACAAATACAATCAACACAGAGGGACAAAACAGTATACCAAAATCATCAATCAACATGTAAATGGAAAGGAATCGAAAAGTGAGAGCAGAAAAATAATAAATGTTAGTAAGGGTTGGGTAAGGGTGAGGGGTAAATATGATGCAGGTAAGCAGCAAATGTGAAAAGGCTCATATACCTGGACAAATGCAAGAATTTACAATAACTGAGAAATACTCAATGGAACACTTAGGGCCAGAGTAAAGGGCCTTATATGTGGGGAAGGTCTTCAAGTTAAATCAGTCTGCCATGAACTCAGGGTAAATATCAGATGTGGGAGAGGAAAATATCATCCGTGGCCATATAAAAGTCAAGGTGTTGCCACCAATCCCAGGCCGACAGATGAGTTAAATAGCACCATCTCACCGGAAACTAATGTGACCACAAATGCTAAGAAGATTAATAAGAGGAATTCTTTAAGAGAGAGTAACTATTAAGAGATAAATATTTGAGCTATTAGGTTGCACTGTAAATTTAGCAACTCATTTAGCGACCTTTGACAAACATATCATCAACATACCAGTTATTCTCTGTACTCCACATTGAGAAATATATACGTAACCTATTATAAACAACTGTAGGCACTGTATACATTTTTAGCATATGACAGAAATACCTAACATAATAAGTTGCATCAACAGATAACTCAGTGCTGAATGCTAAGATACATTGTATCAACTGCATATACTATAGACAAACACTGAGAAACTATGTGATGTTCGCAACCCAATAATTGTAATAAAAACTTGAATATTGTATTAAAATTGCTAGTGAGAACCACACTGTTAATCCTATAGAATAACAGTTGTAGAAAAAAGGGGGTAAGGTGTGCCTATCAACCAATCAATATATATACTGTATCTTCCAAACTGGCAGCTCCAAACAAGTAGGATCTGCTACCTGCTAAATCAACAGAAATAGGAAAAAAGTGTTGGAGCGCTTGTCTGTGAAGAAAGCACAAATGATACTGTAAGATAATTTAATATACAGATCAATAAAAATAGTACACTAAAATAACAGTATCAGTGCTTTAAAATGAAACCTTCTAGCTCTAATGTCAATACAAGGTATTATCTTCCTGTGCATTGGAAATTGCAAAGATTTATTCCCCTGAAACTGTCAGTGTGGGTGGTCCACATAAGAGAAGGAAGTCTTTTTACTCCCAAGTAATAGTCAAACTAGAAGACAGCAGCCACACGGGAGCAGATGCAGAGACAGCAGTGAACTGCTGGGGAGTCGGAACGTCACGGGACAGCACCCGGACAGGTAAGCAGTGGGGTCTGATGTGGAGGTCTCCATGGTGGCTTGTGACAGTAACCCCTTCTTCATGAGTGGCCACCGGACACTTTCTTGGTTTGTGAGGAAATTTCATGTGAAATGCCTTGACTAAGCAAGGAGCATAGGAAGAGTTTATCCAAATTCATTCCTCCGGACCACAACCTTTCCAATCGATGAGGTATTGGAGACGGTTATAACGGTAACGGGAGTCCAGTATGATTTCAACCTCAAATTCCTCTCCTCATTGGGTTTGTATACTTGAGGCTTTGGGAAGAGCCTTCTGGCATCTGTTTAGAACTAGTGGCTTCAGGAGAGAGATAAGGAATTGGGCATACAAAGGAAAGGTGGTAATTTTATTTGGTAGGCAATGGGGTTAAGCACTCGGGTTATAGGAAAGGGGCCGATGAAGCGTGGAGCCAACTTCATGGAAGGAACTCGAAGTCTGAGATTATGAGTGGAGAGCCAGACCATATCTCCAGTTTGAAGATTTGGGCCCACTCGTCTCTTGCGATCTGCAAATGTTTTGTATTGAGTCGAGGCTTGGGTCATAGCAGAATAGACTTTCTTCCAGATGTCAGAGAATTTCTGGAGAGATAACTTGGCCGCCAGTACATCTAAGACTGGCAGCAGAGCGAATTCTGGAACTAGTGGGTGATGACCAAAGACCGGGAGGAAAGAAGCTGATTTACTGGTGGTATGGCAGTGATTGTTGTGGGCAAACTCAGCCCAAGGAAGAAGTTCAATTCAGGCATCTTGAGATGAGGAGATGAAGGTGCGAAGGAACTGCTCTAGATCCTGGTTAACCCTCTCGGTTTGAGTATGGTATGCAGTGGAAAACTTTAGCTTCACCCGTAGGGCCGAACAAAGTGACCTCCAGAATTTCGCCATGAACTGCACCCCCCTGTCCAAAATGATTTCTTGGGGTAGGCCATGTATTCTGAAGATCTCCTTAATGAAAGTTTGAGCAAGTAACGGTGCAGATGGCAATCTGGTTAGGGGCACGAAATGGGCCATTTTGGAAAATCTGTCCACAATAACCCAAATGGTATTATGACCTTGAGATAGAGGAAGATCAGAGATGAAGTACATTGACAAGTGGGTCCATGGTGTTAACGGAATAGCTAGTGGTTGATCTGTACAAGTGGAGCCTGTCAGGGTACCATGTGCAGGGCACACTTGACACATGATGATACATAAGACCTTACATCCCCTTTCATTGAGGGCCACCAATCGAACTGCTGGATGAATTCAAGAGTCTTGTTCATTCCCAAGTGACCAGAGAGCTGAGAAGCATGAGCCCACTGTAGTAGCTTCTTGCGGAGATGAGGAGCAACGAATGTTTTCCCAACAGGAGGAGTCGGGGTCACATTAGTAGTGGAAAAAGTAGTTGGGTCCAAGATCAGATGAGATTTTTCCATGGGAGACTCAAGACCACCCTCCATGGAACGGGAAACGAGAGTCAGCCATGCTATTTTGGGAATCAGGACGATAGGAGAGCTTAAAGTTAAATCTTGAAAAGAACATTGCCCGTCTAGCTTGTCGAGGATTAAGACAATTTGCAGATTTCAGATATAACAGATTTTTATGATCGGTGTAGATGGTGATTGGATATTGAGCCCCCTCTAAAAGGTAACACCACTCCTCAAGTGCCAATTTTATAGCAAGCAGTTCTTGGTCACCAATAGCATAGTTCCTCTCTGTGGGCAAGAATTTTCAGGAAGAAAAACCACAGGGATGAAGCTTTTCATCTTCAAATCATTGAGACAGGGCAGCACCAACACCTACAGAGGAGGTGTCCACCTCCAGAATGAATGGTCGAGTTAAATCTGGTTGTTTCAAGATTGGAGTGGAGATGAACGCTTGTTTGAGGAGTTGAAATGCGGAAGTAGCTTTGACAGGTTATTTGGTTGAGTCTGCAGTCTTGCAGGTGAGGGCTGAGATGGGTGCTACCAATGTTGAAAATCCCTTCACAAACTTGCAGTAATAGTTGGCAAAGCCTAAGAACCACTGTATGGCTTTCAGAGTTGTTGGGAGAGACCAATCAAGAACGGCTTGGAGTTTAGCAGGATCCATTTGAAGATCAGTTCCAGAGATGATGTATCCCAGAAATGGTATGCTTGATACTTCAAAAAGACACTTCTTCAGCTTGCAGAAGAGTTGATTGGAGTGTAACCTAGAAAGGACATCTTTAACTTGATTCCAATGGCTCTCTACATCCTGAGAGAAAATCAAGATATCGTCCAAGTAGACAACCACACTCTTGTACAGAAGATCTCGGAAAATTTAATTGATGAAGAATTGAAAAACAGCTGGGGTATTGCAGAGACCTAAGGGCATAACGAGATATTCGTAATGCCCATCCCTGGTGTTGAAGGCTGTTTTCCATTCGTCTCCAGGGCGAATACAAATTAAATTGTAGGCCCCTCTTAAGTCGAGTTTGGTGAAAACTGTGGCTCCTTTGACCCTGTCGAACAATTCAGTTATGAGGGGAAGAGTATAGCAATTTTAAAATGGTTATGTCATTGAGACCTTGGTAGTCAACGCATGGGCGCAACCCACCATCTTTCTTTTTGACGAAGAAAAATCCAACCCTGGCTGGAGACATGGAAGGTCAAATGAAACATTTACTAAAATTTTCCTCAATGTACTCTGACATGGCTTGAGTCTCTAAAAGAGATAGAGGATATGTTCAACCTCTGGGAGGGTTCTTCCCTGGGATCAGGTCTATAGAACAATCCCAGTTACGATGGGGAGGTAATACATCTGTGTTCTGTTTACTGAAGATGTCTAGAAATTTAAAGTAGAATTTTGGCAGACCTGCCAGAAGCTGTAGATCAGAGGATCAAACAGGTACAACCCGATGGAGGCAATTCTTGAAACAATCAGAACTCCAGGAGATGATCTGCATAGTTGACCAGTCAATCTGGGGAGAATGTCTCTGTAGCCAGGGTAGTCCAAGAACTAGAGAGTGAGAGGCTTTGGGAATCACTAGGAAGGACAACTCCTCAGAATGGAGAACCCCGATGGTAAGTTTAAGTGGTTTGGTGCAATGAGCGACGGTACTACTGGTAATGCGGCTACCATCGATGGCAGTTAGAGTGACGACTCAAGGTAAAGCTTCAACGGGAATCCGATGTTCTCGGACAAAGTCCATAGTCACGAAATTATCTGCAGCTCCAGAATCCAAAAGAGCTAGAGTAGCTCTAGAACCTTGTGGAAGCTTAAACTGAGCTTGGATGGTGGAATCTGACTTCCTAGATGATTCATCGGCAACTCCTAACTTAACCTCTCTGTCATAAGTTAGGAGGGGGCATTTCCCGGATGAATGGGACAGGATCTAACTAAATGTTGGGACAATCCACAATACATACAAAGATTCTCTTACCGCCTCTTCTGCTGTATCCCGTTCGACAAGAGAGAGCGGTTGACCTGCATGGGTTCTTTGCCCATGAGAGGAGAAGGTACACGAGGAACCGGACATGGTCTACTGCGATCAAATCGGCTTCTTTCCAGAGTACGCTCTCTATGACGAAAGTCCACTTTGTTGCAGAGAGAGACCAAATTGTCCAGCTTGGGTGGAAGATCACAGGAGGCCAGATCATCTTTGAGTCTTTCTGAGAGACCACTCCAGAAGGCAGCAATGAGAGCATCCTCATTCCCGTTGAGCTCTGATGCCAGGTTTCGGAATTGGATGACATATTGGCCAATGGTCTTACTACCGTGATAGAGATGTAAAATATGAGTTCAGGCAGAAGTGGTTCTTCCTGGCTCATTAAAAATTCAGCAAAATATGACAACGAATTCAGGATAGTTGGAGAGCAAAGGATCCGATTTCTCCCAGAGGGTTGAGGCCCAATCCAGTGCTTGACCAGAGAGCAGAGAGATAATGTAGGCAACTCGAGTTCTGGCTGTCAGGAAGTTGGCAGGTTGAAGTTCAAAATGAATTTGACATTGTTTCAGAAACCCTCTGCATAACTTGGGGTTGCCATTGAACTTGCTCGGAGGTGCGAGCTGAAGACGAGCAGAAGGAGGTGCTGGAGGAGCAGTTGGCACAGCGGGGGAAGAAGCAACGTGAGCACCATCTGGAGTGGGGTGTGCCAGCAAGGCCTGAATGCTGTCCAAATAAGACGACATATCCTGAATGAATTGAATCAATTGTAACGGAGAGGTCGTTTGTCTTTTCAGATGAGATCGCACATCTTGAGCGAAATCGACCCCAGATCCTTGACAACTTGCCGAGTCCATTGGGCCACTGCAAACTGTCACAGTCATGGGATCTTGAGGCTGTGTTCCCGGGCTGGGTCTTGGACCTGTGCTATTAAACTCAGATGCTCTCTGGAGCAGACTTGGTTTGATAAAGTTCCTACGCATGAAAAAGTATAGAACTGTAGATGCTAATGAATGCATGTAGAAGGATGGCTGAAATGCTGGAGACAGCAGGGAAACTGTTCGTCCTGTGGCTGGGAAGCTGTAAGGAGAATGGTGGTAGCACAGGAGCTACTAGGTGCGGCTAGGAAGCCGTAAGATGATTGGTGGTAGCATGGAAGCTACCTGGAGTGGCTGGGTAGCTCTATGATGAGTGGTGGTAGCACGTAAGCTACTTGGAGCAGCTGGGTAGCCGTAAGGTGAACGGTGGCAGTACAGACTGCTTGGAACAGCTTAGGAAGCCGTAAGGTGAACGGTGGGAGTATGGACTGCTTGGAGTGGCTTAGGAAGCTGTAAGGTGAATGGTGGCAGTACAGACTGCTTGGAGCAGCCGGGAAGCCATAAGGTGAGTGGTGGTAGCACGGGATACATGATGCAGCTGGGAAGCCGTAAGGTGAAGTATAAGCTGGATGGTAGCAAATACCTATGGAGCTCAGTGGGAAGGCTCACTTAGTTAGACTAGAAAACTAGTTGCACTGGCAATTTACTAGTGGGACAGGAGGTTCCTTTATACCAGCTGCTGGATGCTGACTGGCCAGATCCAGAGGGAGAGCTGCTCCATTGGTGGAGACAGCATCACAGGTTCAGGACCAAGATGGCTGTGCCCATCTATACTGGGAGTGTGGCAGGAGCGCTCTTGGATGACAGCAAAGCTGAGGGAGACAGAGTGCAGGTACCGGCGGGGAGTGGAGAAGACAGCAGTCACACGGGAGCAGATGCAGAGACAGCAGCGAACTGCCAGGGAGTTGTAATGCCGTGGGACAGCGCCCGGACAGGGTCTAATGTGGAGGTCTCCATGGCGGCTTGTGACACATTCAACATAATGACGAAATAAACAAGTTACCCCTGAGGCGAACTATCTGTGAGTAGATGAAACGAGACATGATTCTCTAATTTCAAACAATGTTAACCTGCTTTGGCCACAAGCATTTGCTCCCAAACAGTGTCCTTACTGGCAAGAAGCTAAACTTGCAGCTCTACTACTATGTGCCTACTTGCTTGCTTATTTTTAGACTCTACTTAAACACAAGCAGCTACCCAGGCATATCCAAAATGGAGGACTGACCAGTATCTGCGCAATTATGTAGATCTGAGCAATCTGCTTCATGCTGCACAGTGGTTCAAATAATTGCCTCATTAGACAATATATCAGCTACTTAACAAATTATTGTGCCAGCCACTAAGTGTGTACCTTAATTATGAGCACTATTTTGATATTATCATATAAATAACGTGTACAAATGTTATACACAGAAATGGTTAGCAGTGTTTAATACCAATATATTAGAGAGATAATAACAAGTTATTTTTTGAAAGAGGCTATTTAGAGATGGTTATATACTGTAGGGACTCATGTGGTTATTGCAAGAATATCATGCAGGAATCTGAGTCTGTAAACAGTGTATTTTTTACAGCCATCCTAATGTCTGGTGCTGTGGGTTTGCAATTAATAATAATTTCTTTACTGACAATCTGAATAACTGAATAATATACAGTACATGGAAATGAGGCTGAGAGCTTATGTGACCTTCTATTATACAAGGGATGTAGCTATGATGCCGATGGATGGGACACTGGCTGTTGAAATCCCGGCATCGGAATCCATAAATCTCAATGCCTATACAACAACTACAGTGGAATTTTCAGAATTTTACCATTTTTATAACTTTCAGTATGTGTTTGGTACAGTATTATTTACAGAATCAGGCTGTTTACTGAAGTTCACGGCTTAGGTCTATTGTTCATTTATGTATATTTTCTAATCTGCTGTTTTTATAAGTGTATATAATTGTATATAAAAAAATCAGCAAATGTATAGTGCATCCATGTTGTTATAGGAATAGCTAGTTTATAATTATTCTTAGATTTATTAAGTAGAAATGTCTTATCAGCTCATCTTACTTTTGTAGTGATTATGGTTGCAGCGTTATTTCGATTCTAATACATAAATATAGCATAGCTACACATGAGTGGAATTTTAATTATAAAGAGGAATCTGCTTTTAAAGACATGAATAAATGCGTATAAGCTACAATTACATACCTGTGACTGTGTTGTTTCTATCAGTGAGTAAATATTTGTTATCAAGTTTGTATCCCAGTAATCTAAAGCCGATGCATCTGTTAATACCAGGATGAAAGATTTGGGTGGAGAATTCTCCAAGGCGAGTTTCAGTCCTCCCATAGCAAGCTCCGGACAATCACCACCTCCATAGGCTATGAGATTGTTGAAGAAATCTTTAAACTCTGCCTTATATTGTGTAAACCTAACTGGCCCAATAGCTGTGAAAATAATGCAAAAAAAAAAAATGTTTAGCATACTGATGGCTTTTATTGCCTTGAAAGTCTTTCCTGCAAACTTAACTGAATATTTTTTTTTCCTCTACCTGTGCTTTCCAACAAATTCTTGAAACTGTATAAATCCTGATAAAGTAAGTTTATTTTTTTGCCTCTGGACATGATGAAAATCCACTCTTTGGTTACAAATGTGTCCAATGAACTAAGTAGAGTGGATCTCTTTCACATCCAATGCAATGAAAATAGACAATTATGTTCTGATGATATAAAACCTTTTCTGAAAAACACAGTAGGAAATCTGAAAATGTAGGCATTGTAGTAAATAAAATTAGCTGCATGAACAGCACCAAGGATACCCTATAACCAGTGATGTGCGGTGCCTCCCCAGCCAGGTAAATGGCTGGGGAGGCACTGGCTAGTATCAGAGCCAAATTATTTTAAACATACATATATGAACCCAAGGGTTCATGTGGGCATTATTCAAAGGTTCATGTGGGCATTATACAAAGGTGTATGGTGTGAGCTGCAGTAATCAAAAGAAATGGTCAAGCAATTAATGAAATTAAATAAAATTTGTTTATTATTAGTGGTAACAAAATACATCAAATTACTGTCATGGATAAACAAATTTGTGAAAATGTTTTCACTAGTGCAGACAAGAAATTATTTCAATTTAAATGATTAAAAATAACAATACAAATAAAATTGTTTAAAGTTATAAATATATCACAAGATAAAAATAGGCATAAGAAATTGATAAACTTAAAAATAAAAAATAAAGTATAAAATAAAAGCTATAAAGTCTCACTTTGTTACAATGTGTTCAACACACCTGGCCGCTTTTTCTACCTGCACTACCAGAGAAAGTGGGCAGGTGCAGTGAAATCTGATGCAACAAAGTGAGACTTTTTAGCTTTTATTTTATACTTAATTTTTAGAATGATCAATCTTTAATCATTGTAATATTATACTTTTAAATTTAAACAATTTTATTTATATTGTTATTTTTAATAACTTTAATTTATTTTTATGAATTAAAAAATGTATTTTCTATAATTTTTTGTCTGTACTAGTGAAAACATTTTTAACAATTTATTTATCCATGACAGTAATTTTATGTATTTTGTTGCCACTAATAAATAAACAAATTTTTCATTATATGTTTGGTCATTCATTTTGCTTAGTACAACTCACACTTCATTAGCGAGTGTAAGGTAGATAATATTTCTACCTTGTATAAACCAAAAGTCAGTTTCGGCTGGGTCTCCTTAGTTCCAGTATTATATAAATATGTTTATGTGTTGTGATATGTGCCAATATTAGTAGGGTCAACTGGAAATAACCTGATACATGTGAAGGGTCTGAAAAAGACAATAGACACCAAACTGTGATGATTTAACATATGGGTCTTTTACTATACATCAGCATTAACCCTACAAATGCTGATTTCTATGCAACAAATATAATTGATGTCAACTTCTGGGGGCATATCCAATTGGCCACAAGGTTTTTCCCGCACGCTCCTAATACCCAAGATATTCAATTTAAAAAAATGGATGTAGGGATTTCTGCTGGCAAAATCTAGCAGTGGGTGAAGAATGAAAACGTCACTTTATTCCAGCTGCTCCAGTCTCTACTGTTCCTGGCGGCTGCTTCTCCTCACTCCCTGAACTGACTGCGGCTAGTTGCTGCACGGACTTCTTAAAGTAAGTGACTGCACTGCACACAGAGGTGACACACACTTGACACGCAGTGGATGGAGTAATGGGATCATACACATGACTGGGGGGGGGTCACACACAATTGACAGGTGGACACACACACACACACACACACACACACACAGCATTTTCCTACCACAAACATGCGAGCAGTTCAGGCTAAAAGACAACCAAGTGACGTGGTCAATGACGCTGCTTTGTTAATTATGCACACCCTTAAAACGCCCGTTTTGACCGTTTGGGACACCTGCATTTGGATCTCCACTCCCCGTTTTCAAGCACCTTCCCCTGTTACCACCCACAAATGCCTCATCCTGTCACTCAAATTAGCAGGCATTCGCTATATTGCGAGCACACGATTTCTGACCGCACTGACTGGTTCGCGTATGCGTATTAAAACCCATACGCAGATGTGCGAACATCGCTCGGAACGAACGAGCGGCCGCTTACGAGCGGCTCTGAATCAGGCCCTGAATACGGTGTAAAAGTAAAACCTGCGATAATGACGTCATACCTCCGATATTAACGCAAAAACGATGTTATCGCTCCCATATTGAATACCCTTAATAGAAAAGTTACTTCTATTGCTGGTCATACAATATAGAGGTTTAGTCTCCCATATCCAAAATGCTTGGGACCAGGGCTATTTTGGATAACGGCATATTCCGTATTTTGGAATAATTGCATACCATATTGAAATATCTTGGGAATAGGACCCAAATATACCTACAGAATGCATTTATGTGTTATATACACCTTATACACACAGCCTGCAGGTCATTTTATACAATATATTCAATAATTTTGCGGTTCAACCAAAGTTTGTGTACAGAAATGAAATTCATTTATGTTTCATATACACCTTATATACACAGCCTGAAGGTAATTTTATACAATATTTTTAAAAATTTGTGCCTTAGACAAAGTTTGTGTACATTGAACCATCAAAAATCAAAGGTTTCATTATCTCAGTCATGCCAAAAAAATTCTGTATTTCGGAATATTCCGTATTTCGGAATATTTTTGGATATGGGAGACTCAACCTGTACAATTATCTGTCAGACATCTGTCCAATCTGGCTGGTTGGAATTAAAACATGGTAGTGTATGGGAGCAAATGACATAAGACTATATGGTCGCAAACACTGGAAAAATGACAAAACGATTGTTCAAATTGGTTACATTTGTTTTCCATTTTTTTCTGTATTGATTGTCTTTTGCTCCCATACATTACCAGGTTTTCATTCCAACCAGCCAGATTGGACAGCTGTCTGACAAATAATTTTATAGTGTATACCTAGTATAAGAGACCCAAGGAATGTCTTATGTTGATACTAACTTACTAATACCCCTTTTCACTACTACAATAACCCAGGTTATTGCTGTGTCTTCCCGGGTAGCCACTCACTGGAAAAGGGTCCCTTAAAAATAACCTGGGTCAAGTGACCTGGGAATCCAACCCTGGTAGCTACCATGGTTGGACCCGGGATGGACCTGGGTAATGGTGAAGTGTAAATGGCACGACCCGGGTCATGCCTAAAATGAGCTGATTGCAGCTGTGGAGCAGTCACCTCCCACTTTCTATTACCTCACAAGTTTAGCAGGGCAGGCCTGGGTTCAGTGTGAACGGAGCTGACCCAGGAATGACCCGGATCGAATGTGCAGTGTAAAAGGGGTCTGACTTGGGTTGGAACCATATCTGAAAACCCTGGTCAGACCCGGGTTTTTGTTTAAAAATGGGTATTACTATCTTGAGTGCAAGAATCTCCTACCTTCCAAGAAAGAAACATCAATAAAGCATTTACCTTATGAACCAGTTTTGAATGATATTACACTTATTTCCTATATATTGCCCTTGTCATTTTATGCTGTGGAATTTCCCAGTGCGGCTGAATAATAGGCTGCTTATTACTAACTGTGATGAATATCATACTGACTATTCCCCTAGTCCAGTGGTTCCAAACCTTTTTTGAACCACGGCACAATAGAGTATCAGCATTGTTTTCACGGCACCCTTAAGCCAAAAGTGTGTTATTGAGAAATTCAGAAACATTTTAGTAAAGTAGTAAAGTGAACTAAATTGTGCTGACTTGTCATCCTTAGGTTCAGTTATGTGGTGGTGGACAGCATTGCGCTTCTGTTTGTCCACATAATTACATTACATTGACCATAAAGTATTAGATTTGGTGCTGGACCACCAACCTGAGGCACCCCTGCAAGTGTCCCAAGGCACCCCAGGGTGCCACGGTGCACAGTTTGGGAACCACTGCCCTAGTCATTACTTCATGTCATTGATTTTTTAGTGTAGCTTAACAATAGGCTAATAATTTCTAATGTAACTGTTTTTAATAGCATACTGCCTATTGCTCCAGTCATTTTCTCAATGCCAGTGATTTCTCAGTGTGGCAGAACAATAGGCTGCTAATTACTAACCAATGAATATCACACTTGCTATGCACCCAGTGATTCATTCAGTGTCAGTTTTTTCTTAGTGTGACTGAACAATAGGCTGCTAATGATCAACTGTGACTAATACAGTAGTACACTACCATTCAAATTATTTATACCATGACCTAAGTAACTACATTATGAGTAACACTAAAGGTGGCTACACACCTGGGCGACACATCCACTGACCCAGGGATCTGCAGACAGAGCAACAGATTGCTAAACCAATATACACTTAATAATCTGCTGCTAAATGTGTCAGTGCTGACATCTCAACTAGGCAGGCATTTAAATTTGCCCGCCCAGTAGAGATGTCAATCGCCGGAGGTTCCAGCAGTAAGTATACGGGTGGTCAGTGGATTGCCCATACACACAACCAAACGTGCAGATATATCAGCAAGATAAATTGTCATCAACAGATGCGCTATGTCAATGAATTGCATAATTCGCAGACATATCATCTGCACACACCAGCCGATGCACTACAGATACACTATGGACCTCATTCAGAGCCGCTCGCAAAATGCAAGCGCTCACTCTGAATGAGGGCGGCCGCTTCCTCTTTAATATCCAGCCTTCTGGCCGCACCCTAAGCTGTGGGTGACCAGGATGAGACCCTTGGGGTCGGGTCTCTTCTCCCGCAAGCCCCAGGTAGCTTCTTACTGCTGAGGTCAGTAGGGCCACCTACAAACAGCAGGTGTTCCTTCAGGAGCGCCTCAGTTTGTCCGGCCACCCCCCCTCCCCGCCTACAAAACAGGGCGAGCTGTCGATCAACATCAACAGCTGCCCTTTTTGTAGTGAGCCCCGGAGCGAGTGAATTTGTCACTTGCTCTGGAGCTAGCGCACGCGCACTGCGGCCGCTGTGCGTGTGCAGGGCCTCACCATAATCCCGATTGCGAGCACAAAGGCGCTTGCGAGCGGGTCTGATTGAGGTCCAATATGTTAATTATTGAATTGAAGTGTATCTATCAGACCCATTGCCACAGGTGTATAAAATCAAGCACCTAGCCATGCAGTCTCCATTTGCAATCATTTGTGATACAAAATGGGTCAGTGACTTCAAGTGTGGTACTGCGATAGGTTGTCACCTTTGCAATAACACATTTCGTGAAATTTCATCTCTGCTGGATGTTTCACAGTCAATTGTATATTATATAATTAGAAAGTGGAAGCATTTATGAACAACAGCAACTCAGCCACAGGCAGAAGACACATGGGGCTTGATACAGAGATGGACGCATATGCAATTGCCATGCAGATCGAGTGATTGTTTGCCATTATGCATCACAGTGCACATGTGCGTAGGCAGCTCTGTGATCACGCAGGCCAAGGAGACCCATTGCAAAGTGATTGACTGATAGTTGAGCATTTGGGGGGGTGGGTGAAAGGGGGGTTGTTAGCGAAACGCAGGCATGCCTGGCTGTTTGAATGCCATTACATGGGCGTGCATAAATTAGCCACTGCTATTGCATACGCAGCTCTGCTTGTCAGCAGAGCACCCAAAGGTGCGGCAGGTCAGTTCTGCTGAAAGGGTGAGATGGCCGCCGATGTACTAATATGCCAATGTTACCAATATTTACACAGGTATGCATCATCGCACGCAGGTAGGAAGGCATCAATGGGCGTCTTTATGCTCGCGTGATCTTTGCTAATATGAGAATATATTAGCAGCTGTGTTCCATGCAAAATTGCAGCTGAAAATGCATTAGCGTCCGTGTCTGAATCAGGCCCATGGTGTGTAAAAGTTGTCAACGCTCTGCAGATTCCATAGATGAAGAGTTCCAAACTTCCACTGGCATTAATGTAAGCACAAAAACTGTGTGGTGGGAGCTTAATGGAATTTGTTTCCACGGCCAAGCAGCTGCAGGCAAGCCTCATATCACCAAGTCCAATGCCAAGCATTGGATGGAGTGGTGTAAAGCACACTGACACTGGACTGTGGAGCAGTGTAAATGTGTTCTGTGGAGTGATGAATCTTGCATCTCTGTTTGGCAGGCAGATGGGCAAGTCTGGGTTTGGCAGATGCTGGGAGAACATTACCTGCCTGACTGCTTTGTGCCAACTGTGAAGTTTGGTGGAGGAGGGATAATGGTATGGGGCTGTTTTTCAGGGTTTGGGCTAGGCCCCTTATCTCCAGTGAAGGGTATTCTTCAGCATACCAAGACATTCTAGACAATGCTATACTTTCAACATTTTGGAAACAGTTTGGGGTAGGCGCTTTTCTATTCCAACATGACTGTGCCCCTATGCACAAAGCAAGGACTATAAAGACATGGTTTGATTAGTTCAGTGTGGAAAAACTTGACTGGCCTGCACAGAGGGCCTCATTCAGACCCGGTCGCAAGCACTGAGCACTCACAAGCGGGTTGATGTTGAGGCCCTGCACACGCGCAGCGGCCGCACTGCTCGTGCACAAGCCCCAGAGCGAGAGAGAAATTCTCTCGCTCTGGGGCTCACTACAAAAGGGGCAGCTGTCGATGGTGATCAACAGCTCGCACAGTTTTGTAGGTGGGGTGGGGGGTGGCTGGCCAAACAGAGGCATTCCCGAATGCCTGCTGTTTGGGAGCAGCCCCACTGACATCACTCGTGATGTCAGTGGAGAGCTTCCAGCTCTATTAGAGCCGAAAGCTCACTGGGACTTGCGGCAGATGAGACCCTACCACAAGGGTTTTGTCGTAAGCTCCGATGGTGGCAATGGTTTTGATCATCGCTACCATCAACCTGGGTGGTCACCTACAGCTTAGCGAGCGGCCAGGAGGCTGGCTCTTTACAGAGAAGCAGATGCCCTCATTCAGAGCTAGCGCTCGCATTTTGCAAGCGGCTCTGAATGAGGTCCAGAGCCCTTACCTCAATCCCATCAAGCACCTTAGGGATAAACTGGAGTGAATATTGAGAGCCAGGCCTTCTTGTCCAACAACAGTGCTTGACCTCATAAATGCACTAAAGAATGAATGGGCACCAATTTCCACAGAAACACTCCAAAATCTTGTGGAAAGCCTTCCAAGAAGAGTGAAATCTTTTATAGCTGCAAAAGGGGGACCAACTCCATATTAAAGTATATACATTTGAATACAATGTCATACAGTCCCAGGCATCCAAATACTTTTGTCCATATAGTGTATGTTGTATGGCGTTTGACTGAACAACATATTTTGTAGGGGGGATGTAGTTATGAGACCGGCAGCCGCGATGCCGCCGGTCTTAATCCCGATACTGAAAGACCGGCATGGGACTTAAGATAGGCGTCTAAATACCAATGCCTACCTTAAACCCGACACCAGAACACAGAAGGATGCCAGGCCAAACAAGGTAAGTCTGGGGCATCCTTAGTGTTAGCCATGTGGGGGGGAGGATTAAGTTTAGATAGCATAGCGGTTATAGCATTAGGTTTTGGGGGGAGGTTAGTGTTAGGCACCCCTGGGGGGTTAGGGTTAGGCACTAATTGGGGAGGGTTAGGTTTAGGCACAAAGGTAGGAGACTTAGGTTTAGGCTTATGTTAATTTCACATATTTTCTATGTCATTTAGGTTAGCATTATCAATAAATGTTAAGTTTTTAGATATAGTATTCTTGCTTATCAGAGGTTTTGTTTTTGCCCTCAGTAACTTTAGTTCTAGTGATACTACATTAAACTACATTAAACCTTGGGAGCTCGACTATCACAGTGCCTATAAGCAAACTTTGTACGTTAGAAGGCCTTTATACTGTTTTATTTATCCATACTGAATATTTCTTAGCGTGGACTCATTTTCACTGAATGACTCACGTTATAAGCAACTTAGGCTAAGTGTTATTGTTAGTTAAGATCTATGCAACTGTATTGCTAGCTGCTGTCAGTAACAACTTTTTTGCTACAATTTAAAAAATAAATGATTCTAACATCAATCTAGTACACACATCCTTGTTTAGTCCTAATATTAACTATTAATTATCAGTAAAAGATAACCTTATTATTTCACCGAGGCTGTAAAAGCCCTCTTTTGGTTCATACAAGGGCATGTACAGTAGTCACCAGTTGGGATGCCTGTGGTCAGAACACTGGTGCTTGAATCCCAACAGCAGTTGGAATCCCGGTTCCAGAATCCTGATCGCTAACATCCCAAAGGAAAGTATTAGGGTTAGGTTTAGGGTTACTGGTTTGGGTTAGGATCTAGGAGGATGGTTAGGGGCAGGGTTAGGTTTAGGGTTACTGGTTTGGGTTAGGTACTAGGAGGAGGGTTAGGGTTTGACTGCGGGAGGGTGGAGGTTAGGGTTAGACTGCGAGAAGGGTGGGTTAGGATTAGGGGGAGGGTTAAAGGTTAGGGTTAGAACACTTACCTAATTGTGTTTGGATTCTGACTGTCGGGATGCCGCTGTCAGACTTCTGACCACCGGCATCCCGGCCCCCGGGATCATGTACCCAACCCCATACAAGGTAGCACTATTATCTACCACCTCTGCAAGAAGTAAATTTACTCTAAGACTGACTAATAGAGCCCTATGTATTAATAATTGCAGAACTGCCACAATTATTAAGTATTCATTTTGCAGAGGATATTTTAATTATTAATAAAAATGTCTCTGCTATGTACTAAGGGAAGCTCACAGGACAGCAGTTGTGATAATTGCTACCCTTGCAAGGTCTTTCCTAAAATGTCAGGAATGTACTGTAACTCAATTTTGTTGTCTTCGATCTGCAGTGCATGCGTGGCAGCTACAATTATGAGCTTTATGCAGTGCTTAAAGTGGTCCAAGAGAAGTGGGGGAACTCACCCTCCTTCTCTCCCAAAAAATGACAATGCGCACAGTAGGCGCGTGGTTAAAAAAGGGATGTGGCTCCCAAAAGACAGGGGTGTGGCCACAAAATAAATGGGAGTGGTCACACAATTGTATTCCCAATTCAAATTACACCACTCAGTAGCACAATCTTGATTCACCCGATTCACATTACATCACATAGTAGTGGCCCTTATTCATGTATGACACACAGCAGTGCCCTTTTTACACAATGCCCACATTTGTGCCCCTTATACACAATGCCCACAGTAGTAGTGCCTCTTATACAATGTCCACAGCAGTAGTGCCCCTTATGCAAATGCAATGCCCATTGTAGTAGTGCCCCTGATGTAGCCCCCCCAGTAGTGGTACCCATTATGCAGTGCCCACAGTAGTGGTGCCCCTTCTGCAGTGCCCCCAGTAATGGTAGTGCCCCTTTTGCAATGGTCCCAGTAGTGGTAGTGCCCCTTATGTAGTGCCCACAGTAGTGGTAGTGCCCCTTATGCAGTGCCCATAGTGATAGTGCCCCTTATTCAGTGCCCCTTATGCAGTGCCCTCAGTAGTGGTGCCCCTTTTGCAGTGCCACTAGTAGTGGTGCTCCTTATGCAGTGCCCCTTATTCAGTGCCTCCAGTAGTGGTGCCCTTTATGCAGAGCCCAAAGTAGTGGTAGTGCCCATTATTCAGTGCCCCCAGGATTGGTGCCCCTTATGCAGTGCCCCCAGGAGTGGTGCCCCTTGTAGTAATGCCCCATAGTAATACCTCCAATAGTAGTGCTCCCTGTAATTGTGTCCCCTGAGTAATGTGCCCCCAGTAGTAGTGCCCCCTAAGTAATGCCCCCTGTAGTTGTGCCCCCTAAGTAATGCCCCCAGTAGTAGTGCCCCCTAAGTAATGCACCCTGTAGTTGTGCCCCCTAAGTAATGCCCCCAGTAGTAGTGCCCCCTATGTAATGCCCCCAGTAGTAGGCCCCCTAAGTAATGCTCCCTGTAGTTGTGCCCCCTAAGTAATGCCCCCTGTAGTTGTGCTTCCTAAGTAATGCCCCCTGTAGTTGTGCCCCCTAAGTAATGCCCCCTGTAGTTGTGCCCCCTAAGTAATGCCCCCTGTAGTTGTGCCCCCTAAGTAATGCCCCCTGTAGTTGTGCCCCCTAAGTAATGCCCCCTGTAGCTGTGCCCCCTAAGTAATTTCCCCAGTAGTAGTGCCCCCTAAGTAATGCACCCTGTAGTTGTGACCCCTAAGTAATGCCCCCAGTAGTAGTGCCCCCTATGTAATGCCCCCAGTAGTAGGGCCCCTAAGTAATGCTCCCTGTAGTTGTGCCCCCTAAGTAATGCCACCAGTAGTAGTGCCCCCTAAGTATTGCCCCCCTGTAGTTGTGCCCCCTAAGTGATGCCCCCAGTAGTAGTGTCCCCTAAGTAATGCCCCCTGTAGTTGTGCCCCCTAAGTAATGCCCCCTGTAGTTGTGCCCCCTAAGTAATGCCCCATGTAGTTGTTCCCCCTAAGTAATGCTCCCAGTAGTAGTGTTCCCTAAGTAATACCCCCTGTAGCTGTGCCTCCTAAGTAATGCCCCCAGTAGTAGTGCCCCTAAGTAATGCCTCCCTATAGTAGAGCCCCTAAGTAATGCCCCCTCTAGTTGTGCCCCCTGAGGAATACCCCCTGTAGATGTGCCCCCTAAGTAATGCCCCTGAGTAATGCCTCCAGTAGTAGTGCCCCCTAAGTAAGGCCCCCAGTAGTAGTGCCCCTGAATAATGCCCCCTGTAGTTGTACCCCCTAAGTAATGCTCCCTGTAGTTGTGCCCCCTGAGTAATGTCCCCTGTAGTTGTGCCCCCTGAGTAATGCCCCACAGCCCCATATTGTGAAGCCGATAAAAATAAATAAATAAATAAAACCTAATACTTACTTTAAGTCCCGTTCCCACATCCACTGCTGTTGCCTGGTCCGCTGAGCAGCTCCTCTGAACTATGGGAGAGACATCATGATGTTTCTCCCATAGTGCACTGCACTCAACATGAGCCGGAAGCTGGAGCTCATGAGTGAGGTCCAGCCTCCGGCTACTGCTGGTGCTGCAGGGAGGGAGCTGGGTGCCCGCTGGTAAGAAAATCTCAGCGGGTGTCCGGCAAATTCAGTCTCCCTGGGGTTAGGTGGGTCGGAGGAGGCGGAACTGGTTCGTCTCATAAAATAAGTGGCGGAACGCAATTCCACCCCGTTCCGGCCCACTTTAACCCCTGGCTTTATGGCAGGTATATTCGTGCCAGCAGGTGGCCCGTGGCCAACGCAGAAAGGGAGACAAGGCTGTATCTATCTGTGAAAAAAGGGGCTGTCTGGATTCTCATGTGCCACTGAGTGTACACTTATTTCGCAGTGGTTTACAGAAAAAATGTAAAGTCCCAGTGAAAGTTACAATCTACCACATGTACACACATAAACACACTAGTAAAAGCCATCTAATCTACAGTATGTTTATGGATTGTGGTAGGAAACCGGAGTAAACCCACATAAGCACAGGGAGAAAAATATTTGAATGCCTGAATAAGCTTGAGAAGATATAAGCACACTGTTTTTTTATTTAGTACAGTACTAGTTAGAGCTGGTTTTTGTTGATAGTTTAGAATTGGTAGAGGTCATTTGACAATCATTTTCGTTTAGCCTATTAGCTGCCCCGTAGAGGTGGAGTTTAGCAGTAGTATGTTAGGGCTGGAGGAGAAGTCAACATCCTCTTTCCAGTTTGTGATCTGATCTCATCCTGGACTGTTAAGTACCCTGTGTCGTATACCTTTATAAACCTTTAATTTATTTTACCTTCCTTCATCTTCTCTGCCCTTTTTCTTGCAGCTTTTGCCCCTGTCCCCCTTTTCTTGCCTTCACCCTCTATTTATACTCTCTTTCCCTAACTTTTCCTGTCAGGTTTTTCCCCATTGGCTCCTTCACCCAATCTCCTTCAAGCCTGGCTGGAGAGGGGCTCGGCGGGCATTGTAGGCACCGCCCTCCCGCTCAATTCTCCAGCCATCAGCAGGGCAGTGCGCCGCGATTCCCTGGCAGCTAGCCCCAAGGAACAGGAAGTTTGGGGATTTCTCCTGCCCCTAGCGTCCTGGCTTCACCCTTGAGCCAGGATGCTGAGATGTTAAACATCTTACATCCACCTCCTGCTTTTAACTTACATAGGCTGCAATTGCTGCTGGATAGAGCAACCCCTTATGGGGGCTCTTGGCCCAGGTTGCAGGCACCAGTGTTAACCCCTCCACCAGCTGTGGCTAATATACATACAGGGCCATAGGTTTGGGCTTATTGGCCTGGCCCCGCCCCATATCCAGTGTTTTGTTTCATCCTTACTTTAAGCAGAGCTCATACAAGCAGCCATTTGCCAACCCGTTTCCAGGTTTTAGCCACCAATTTTACACCCCTTCATTCCCGCAGGCACCTGGGCATTTCACACAGCAATACGCTGCTACCAGGGCCATCTTCCCCCCTGTGCTTCATCAGGTCCACAGTATTTACGGGCAGCACCTAGGCCATTAGCCATTGAGTCAACCACCCCCTTCCCCAAGCCCCACCCCCACCCCTGCCACCAACTCCATTGAAGGCTTCACCAGCTCATCCTTCTTTAACTCCCCCACCACAAAATGCTACACCTGAACACCATCTGTGCACCAGCAGCTTCTTTGCCTAACGCAAGTGTATTAAGTCCACAGGTTTCTTCGGTTCAGCCATTGGCGTCCGCATCGACTTCCGGGGATGTCGTCACAGAGGAATGTTTGTCATTGTGTCAAGTGCAGTGGGCACGCCACACAACAAGGGACAAGCTTCTTCTTCCAAGGACGCTCCTGCAATCCCGTCAGCATCTGAATCAGGTGAGATGAGTTTGGCAGTACCTTTGATTCATCTAGTTCGGGGGAGAGGCCTGCACAAGCTTATGAAATACTCTGTGCAAAAGCTGAAGGGAATAGGTAATCATCCTAAATGAGCAGATAGTGTAGTGGCCAGTTCATTTCCGGATGCTTCAGGGGATGCGGTCCATTGCTCCAACATGTCGATATTGAGCAGTGTTAGGTCCAAGATTAGAGAGCAGATACAAAAAGGTCGATATGTCGACATGTTCACAATCACGCATGATGCTAAGAAGGCGTTAGATGCAAGAAGGGGGGAGTGGCAGCAGAGGAAGCTAGGAAGAGCTATCAGAATTGGCTTACTGGTTTGTATGTGTTTGCAGCATGCTACATTGAGACATACCCGTCTTAATGTATTAATGTGTTAAAGTATTTACATTCAGTGCAGGGCATGCAGGTTTCAGCTAGGCATAGCATTTGGATGCAGTACGATGAGCTTTCTAGGAGAAAGCAAGATGGACAGAAAGTTTTTAGCTTTGGTTTTAAGGATGTGGAGGTGTGGCTGGAGGTTAAGCAGCAGGCCCGAACAACTGTCGAACCTACTGTTGGGCATAAACATCCCATTCCAGCCTGCCCAGGATTCAATACAGGTGGGAAGGAAAAGTGTTACACGTTTAATAATGCCCAGTGTAACAGGGGGCAAGCTGCTGATACTGGCATGGCTGCATGCTGTGTGGGGGTAGTCACCCAGGGAATGACTACAGTCATTTTTGGGTGTCATGCAGCAGGAAAAGGGGATCAGCAAATAGGTTATAAGTAAAGCTGTGTCTCCAATTAAAGTGGAGGTGTTACAGTGTTGGTTGAGGCTTTATCCTCTTAAAATGGAAGCGGCCTTCCTATTACAGGGTTTTAAAGAGGTTCTAGGTTACCACTGGTTCATCCGGTTCTAGTTGTGGCTAAAAGAAATTTAAAGTCAGCTAGAGATTTTCCAGAGGTTGTTGCAGGAAAGTTGGATGTGGAGCTGAGATTGGGGCGTATGTGTGGCCCTTTTACCTCACCTCCAGTGGAAGATCTTTGCATTTCACCGCTGGGTGTGGTACCAAAGAAGGAACAAGGAAAATTCAGGTTGATACAACACCTGTTTTACCCGGCAGGAGGGTCAGTAAATGATGCTGTAGATCCAGTCGATTGTAGTGTCAACTACCAGTCAATTAAGGATGCACTTGGTATCGTGTGGGATTTCTGGAAAGGGGCTTTGTTAGCAAAAATTGACATCTAATCTGCTTTTAGGTTGCTCCTGTTACATTCCGGGTCATTTAGGTACACAGATTTTAAGGTAGGCGGTTCATTTTACGTAGATAAGTGTCTACCTATGGGCTGTTTTATTTCTTGTTCCTATTTTGAATGTTTTAGCTCTTTTTTATAGTGGTGTATTCAAGCGGGTACTTGCCAGTCAGGTGTCGCTCATTATCTTGACTACTTTCTTTTGATAGCGCAATTTGTAGCGAGCTGCTGTTTTCGGTCCAAGCACTTTTTGAGTCAATGGGAGTTCCCATTGTGCACAAAAAGACAGAGGGGCCGGTTACTAAATTGTCTTACCTAGGTATTGAAATTGACACTGATTTGGGTTTGTGTAGACTCCCCTGTGAAAAAGGGCAGAAGATTAGCGAGTTGTTAGTGAGTTTTGTTTCAGCCAGCAAAATATCTTTGAAACAACTGCAGTCACTGCTAGATTTGCTCAATTTTGCTTGTCGCTTCATTCCCATGGGTAAGGTTTTTTATCCTAGGCTGGAGTGAGCCTCCGCAGGCATAAAAAAGGCTCACCATATGATCCGCCTTCAGCTGACATGAAGGAGGATTTTAAGGTTTGGTTGAGATTCCTACAGGAATTTAATGGAGTTCGCATTTTGCTCACTTTGTCTGTGGCCAATCACGAACTTCAGTTGCTCACACACAACAGGAGCACTAGGTTTGGAGCGGTTTTTGAGAGTGAATGGTGCGCGGAGGCTTGGCCCAATTTGTGGCATTCAGAGGGTTTGACACGTAACTTACTTGGAACTATTTCCAATTGTGGTAGCAGTTGAACTTTGAATATAACGGTACTGAGCGCTATATGTAGCAAAATAAATAAAATAAAATGAATGTGACACCTGTAAAGAAGGGTTAATAAATAAACAATTATATGTTTATAGCTCCTGTTAGCAGAATTGCAGGGTCCTTTATCTTTTTGGACTGTCACTGTCGCCTACGATAAGATGTTACATTCCTTTCCCTACCTTGCCTTTTCCTTGGACCGTCCGCTTCCTCTCCATCAGTGTGACAGTGTCAGTTGTGGTGTGGTGGCAGTTAGAGAGCTGGAGCCTGGCCTTGGCTGTTGCTCTCTGTAGTCCTGTGGCATCTGGCCACGATCGGCGGCTAAGGATGAAGTCACTCGGGAAAGACGGCGTGTGTGACAGGCCGTGTAGCCGGGTTGTTTATTTATTAACACTTTCTTTTATTTTATTTTATTTATTTGACTACATATAGCACTCAGTACCATTATATTCAACTAATTTATACCATTGGGGCTGCTTAAGAACAAATAGAGCGCGGCATTACATATCCTTTTTATAGCAGTTGAAGTTTGGGCTTCAAGGCTTAGCAATCGGAAAATCATATTTTGGTGCAATAACTTGGGGGTGGTTCAATCAATTAACAATCAGAGGTCGGTCTGCCCCCAAGTGCTAAGGATACTTAGACATTTAGTTTTTGTATGTCTGCTGAAGAATATTGATTTTAAGGCTAAGCATGTCCCGAGTGTTCAGAATGAGATTGCAGATGTGTTGTCTCGTTTCTAATGGGATAGGTTTAGGTTATTTGCCCCGTCAGCCAGGATTCATGGATTGCTTTGTCCAGATTCTGGGCCTGATTCAGACCCAGTCGCAAGCGCTGAGCGCTCACAACCGGGTCGATGGTGACCCACTGGGCATGCGCACAACGGAGCCGGCTCCGTCGTGCACATGTGTGAGACCCAGATAGCGACAGGTGCTCCGTCGCTCGGGGTCTCGCACCAAATGGGCGAGCTGTCGATGGCGAGTGATAGCTCGCCCCCTTTGCTGCGCGGTCTGGGGGCGTGGCCGACCAAACGGAGGCATTCCTGATGGAATGCCTGCCATTTGGGGGCGGCCCCACTGACATCACCAGTGATGTCAGTGGGAGAGCTTCCAGCTCTATTAGAGCTGGAAGCTCTCTAGGGCTTGCATCCACGAGACCCTACCACAAGGGTCTCGTTGCAAGCCCGATGGTCGCGATGGTCTTGACCATTGCGACCATCATCCTGGCCGCTCACATAGCTGTGGGTGACCACCCACAGCTATGCGAGCGGCCAGGAGGCCGCACCATTAAAAAAAAAAGCACCCTGATTCAGAGCGAGCGCTCTTTCAGAGTGTCCGGCTCTGAATCAGGCCCTCTGTCTGGCAGATTATAAATCCGGCATTGAAGGACTCACTTTGAGAGCACTTGCTCGAGGTATGTTGAGGTCCTATTCCACAGCTTGGAATGAATGGCAGGTTTTTCTGGCAAAGACGGAGGCGGGTAAGGATCCGCATGTCAGTATGTCTGAGTTTGTATGGCAAGGGCATGAGAGTGGGCGTTCAAAGGCTTCCATGTCTTGCGCTTTAGCTGGCATTTCCCATTTCTCGTGTCTGAATGATTTGTCTGAACCTACAAAATTTTTTATTATTTCTAAAGCGCTGAGAGGTTGGGCAAGGGAGCAGGCGACTTCAACTGATTCGCATAGGCCAATAGACGTGGGTATGTTGAAGGAGTTGTCTTTGGCAGTCACAGGCATAGCTAAGGGTGAATTTGAAGTGGTTTTGTTCAGTCTGTCTTTTGCGATGGCATTTTTTGCCAATCAAGCACTTAGGTAGATGGAAGTCGTCAGCTTACAAGAGTTATATAAGGGGTGATAAATTGCAGAAGTAGTGGCACTCCTGTCAAGTTTGTTCTTTGGGAAACCGTGTGCCTTATGCTATCCACCACTAGGGGGGATTGGAGTTCTATTCACTTTTGCCCTCAAATAGACATAAGAGGTTTTGTGTCATTCACCTCCATCTGGGTCACCCAAACAACTCAGTTTCCCCCCTTTTTTTCATTCCTGGTTAGAGTTTTTATTATTACACTCTATTATTGCTTATGTTATATGATTTTTTTCCCATCGCGGGTATTTTTGAGGAAAGATTGCTGGGTGTGGATTGTTGTGCATTCTTTTGTGTACTGGGTTAGCAGGCATAACTTTGCTGGCTTAGTCCCTTTTAAGGTCTGTTGGATTGGCTTAAGAGGTTTTAGGTGGAACAGCCTTTTGGACATTCTTTGGCAGTCTGAGAGCAAGTGGGGTACCACTGACTGTCTAGTCATGCAGTAAGGGGGTAATGACCTTGGCACATGTAAGGGGGTTGAATTGATAATCGCCATGAAGCGGGATTTGAGGGTGATAGCAGAGTGCTGGCTGCAGGTTAAGCTTTGTTGGTCTGAAATAATTCCGAGGAGGTTCTGGCGCAGTACCCAGGGTGGGGCAGCCCTAGACAGAGTTAGGAGGAAGCTTAATGCTGCAATGTTTGTGATTGGTTTAGATGGGCATGTTATCAAGCACCCTCTTCTGCGCTATGAGGAGGCACATTTATATAGGCCAGATGTAGTGTACCTCATCGAAGAAGGGTTTAGAGTTTTTTGTCTTGAATATCCTGGCTTCGTTGGAATAGTTTGGAGGGGCTAGGTTTTCTTTGGTGGCATTACGTGGCCATTTTTGTCCACACCGTTGGCGGAAAGCAGTGCTCCTCGGCGGCTCAATTTAGCACTGCAGAGCTTGACTAGCTTTCCCCCTTTGAGAGAGGTGAGTCAGTTACTACTTTAGGGTAGAACCAGGTCTTCATCCTAGGGAGGAACCAGCACTGTGCTAGTTAAGGGGAAGTGGTACTACCCAGGATGGCTTGTGCACGGGGCAGAAAGCTCCACCCCATTTTTGGTTTAGCAAACAATTATTATGAGCTGTAGACTGAGGTAGCACTGCTTCTTTGCCACCAGGACTAATTAATTCAATTCTAATCTAATCTAAATAAATTTGGCTGAGACCTCTTTTTTCCAATTCTATACAGTTGTCTGTGTCTTATTTATTTGATAAGTTAAGCTTAAGAGTGGTGTTTAAAATAATAAAATTATGGGTGACCTACATGCACAATCCATACATCTAGCACTTAAATTGAGTTAAAATCATTACTGTATTTGTACAGTAACTTATGACATTGTTTCTCATAAAATATAACAACAAAATGTACTTGTATCATAGCAATGTTGACATTACACAGCATTATAATTAATAAAACACATATGCAATAACTATAGCTAAAAGGTGCCTACACACTAGGCGATATTTTAGACAATCCGCCTGATTCCGATGCATCGGAATGAGAAATCTAGTGAAATATGTCCTAATCATGAGTGTCCACTCATGATCATGAAGTCAATTGTGGGAACTGCAAAATAAACTTTAGTAACCCTGCGGCTCTCCATTGATTTCAATGGAGGGAGCCTTTCATTGGCTGAGAGAGGCAGAGGCTGACCTCTCTCTGCCAATGAACACTCATATATGGCTCTATGAAGACTATGGATACCTACAAGGAGAAGTGGACTAGTCCAGGTAATATAGGTGAGTGTGTATGTACTGTACGTATTTAAACTTTACTATAATGGTGTGTATGTATTGTGTTTATTTAAACATTTCTTTACAGGTGAACTACAGGTACCAGCGAAACCTTAATACCCCACATGCTGGTACTTGTGGTTCTCCAAGTACAAGCATGTGGGGGAGGCTTGCTGGTACCTGCAGTTCTACTGTAAAGACAATGGCCCTGATTCAGAGCCGGACGCAAGTGGCTGCTCGTTCGCTCCGAGCGATGTTTGCCCAACTGCGCATGCGTACGGATTGTTATACGCATGCGCGAACCACTCAGTGCGGCCGAAATTCATGTGCTCGCAAAATAGCGAATGCCTGATAATTTGAGTGACAGAAAGAGGCGTATGTGGGTGGTAACAGGGGAAGGTGCTTGAAAACGGGGAGTGGAGATCCGATCGCAGGCGTGCTTAAAGGACCAAAACGGGCGTTTTATGGGTGTGCATATTTAAAACAGCATTGACCACATCACTGGGTTATCTTATAGCCCGAACTGTTTGCAAAATTGTGGTAGCAAAAACCAACCACAAGAATAGCGAGCAGTTCATACCCTGGTCGATGTACTCGATTAATCTAATAAATAGCGGACATGACGTAGGATGCGAGCGGCCAGGGGGCGTATTTTTCCAAAAAACGAACGCAAGTTTTGTTCGCTCGTTCAGACCTAGAGGCGTGAACAGACCGCAAACAGCGAACGGTTCATTTGAATAGCCAGCCCTTGTTTTAGAACGAACGACCGCAAATAGCGAGTTTCTCTGAATGAGGGCCAATGTTTATACTCTTCTTTTTTTACACTACACTTACACTATCAACCAATCACCCACCATCCTGGGGTGGCAGGGATAGCCCCGGGCTATCAGCCTAGGCCAGGGGTGCCCTGGAGATGGAGACCTCTTTATTGGGGGGTCCCCAGCTCCCCAGTGATCCCCAGCCTGGGCAGACTAGCAGTCAGGTTTATTGCTTCATCTGGGGGCCCGGTGAAAAGGCTCCACAGGCTGTGGCATTAGCCCCCCCACTAGAAAAAGTCTGGATAATACAGGGGGAACCTATGCATGTTTTCCCCCTGTATTTTCAGAACCAGGACCGCATCAGAGCCCAGTGTGGTTGCTCCAAGTACGGGGGACCTCTACGTCATTTGTCTCCCATATTTTGGCAACCAGGGCTCATTCTGACTAGCCTGGTGCTGGTTGTGCTTAAAATACGGGGGATCCCTATGTTGTTTTTCCCCCATTTTTTTGCACAACCAGCACTGGGTCACTAAAGCCCAGGGCTAGTTGCTCTTTTGGGGGAGGGGTCAGACCATTTTTTTTACACAGGTTTTCATTTTTTAAACAGCAGCACGGATGGGTCTCACTGATCCTGTCTGTGTATCTATGTTTATTTTTTTACTGACAGATGCATGCAACACAGATATACCAGGTCCATGCAAGCATCTGTCTACTATCCTGCACGATCTGTGACACATCATGTCCTGGAGTGCCAGGGAGCTGTCAGGGAAAGTTCAAGGGAAATTGCTCACGATATCGCATTGAGAGCACATCACGAAGTGTGTAGGCACCTTTTGTGAAACAGATAACTAACATGTCCGGTTTATGGCAAACATATTTGCAACTCTGGTAGATTAAAATCATACTTGGATCATTATACTCCACCATGGTATACTGACGAACTCCACATGGAAACCTGGCAGTAATGCGGTCCAGTAGCCAAGAATTTACATGTTTTAACTCTATAAAATCATCATACATTGATCCTGTTGTGTCCACCAGATACGTCAGGGATGAAGAATCTAAAGAATAGAACAAAATTTTTTAAATTATTAAAAAAGTGGAGTGAAGAAGCAAGTAACTATAGACCAGACAGCTTTACATCCAGTGCCGCAACTACAGCCCCCTCTGCCCCTACGGTGGCTTGGGGGTGCCTGGGGCCATTGCTTCACCACTGCATGACTGAGCATGCTGGCCTCTGAAGTGATCAGAAGCTAAGGAAGCCTCTGATCACTTCAGAGGCCAGCTTCCCAGTCATGCAGTGCGTGGGTGATGACATGATGTCACCAGCGCGATGAGGATACTGCACGTCCATGCCTGCTTGATCATGTTAGATCCAATCAGCGCAGCAGTGTGAGGGACATCCTGGACAGTGGTGAATCAGGTAAGTACTGGTGGGTGGGGTCTCAATTACAGGGGGGCCTGCGTAAGGGGCACTGCTACAGGGGATCCTGCATAATGGGCACTGCTACAGGAGGGGGGGCTGCATAATTGGCACTGTTACAGACAGGGGCTGGCTGGCAACTTTCAGCCTGGGGGGACAACACAAGCAAGTGGCCCCCGATTTCAAAAGAAATAATGGGAGAGGATGTGTTACGGGAAGAGGGTGGATTTGTAGTGGGAAGGTGGGAGCATGTGTGGAGTGGAGGAAGGGGATTTGTAGGGGGGACGTGAAAAATGTGTAAGGGAGGAGGGCAGACATGTAGAGGGGGAATAGATGTGGCAGGGAAGAGATAGGATTGACGGGAAAGGAGGAGGTATGAAGGGGATAAAGAGGAGACAGGAAAAGGAGGGACATTGACAGAAGGATAGAGAGGAGAGTAAGAGGAGGAGGAAGTCGAGGGGGCAGGTGGGACAAGAGAGTGTCAAGGTGATTTGCAGGGGGAAGAGATGGAACGGTAGTGAGACAGGCAGAGGTGATGCAGGAAAGTGAAAGTGCTGCAGTGTTAGATTATGGGTAACAGAAAAATCATGGTCAAAAAATGGTGCAAAGGGGTCTAATTATTAAACTTAAAACAGACTTTAGTCAAGCGTTAGAGGTGGAGAAAGTCTTACACATTGTTTCACTATAATTTTCTATGAAGAAAAGTGCAGAGAAGCCTTTCTGTTTCCTTGTGGGTTTCAATGGACACACACACATATATATATATATATATAATATATATATATATATATATATATATATTATATATATATACATACACACTTAAAGGCAGTGTGGAAGAATAAATAGTAGGCAGTGAGCAGGGTGTGAGGCAGTCAGGTGGGAGGTGTAGGACACTGAGATGGGAGCAACAATCTTCCCTCCTGCCCTCCCAGGGAGACGCACAGTTGCCAGGTGATGTTACAAGTTCGGACAGGGGGATCTAGCAGCTACCACTCCGAAATATGCTCAATCCTACCGTTAGTGTTTGGCTGCTCAGCCGCCGCTGAAGCAGTCCCCGCCAGCTTCGTCTGGCACCCAGAAGTGCTCGCCATCCGGAGCAGACGCCAGTTTCCGGATTGTGTTCGCAAGTGGAACGCAAAATCATGTAAGCGGCCGGCTGATGTGAGACGGACAGGCCAGCAGTAAGTGGTGCCAGGGGGAAAGGGAGCCCCAGGAGATGGAGCAGGTGCCATCAGGGTAGGGCTGAGTGGCCACTAATCCAATGTCTGGCGGCCTGGAAGATATGCAGAGGATGCTCCCCGGCCGCTCAGTTTGTTACAAGGGCTTCAAGGACGGAAACACTGAATATCTTTGTCACACAAACTGAGCTGCCTGGGAGCATCCTCTGTATGTCTCCCGAGTGCCGAATGCAACTGGCGGCCCCATAATGCTAAAAGTGTACCAGCCCGGGGGGCAGATGGCACCCTGCCCCCCGGCCCAGCCCGCCTCTGGCTACAGAGGGGCCTGCATAAGGGGCATTGCTACAGGGGGGGCTGCATAAGGAGCACTGCTACAGGGGAGGCTGCATAAGGGGCACTGCTACATGGGAGCCTGCATAAAGGGCACTGCTACAGGGAGGCTTGCATTAGGGGAACTGCTACAGGGGGGCCTGCATAAGGGACACTGCTACAGGGGGGCCTGCTTAATGGCCCCTGCTACAGGGGGGTCTGCATAATGGCCACTGCTACAGGGGAACCTGCATAAGGGATACTGCTAAAGGGGGGCTGCATAAGGGGCACTGCTACAGAGGGCCTGCATAAGGGGCACTGCTACATGGGGGTCTGCATAAGGGGCACTGCTACAGTGGGGGCCTGAATAATGGGCATTGCTACAGGGGGGCTTGCATAAGGGGCACCGCTACAGGGGGGTCTACATAATGGCCACTGCTACAGGGGGGCCTGCATAATGGTGACTGCTACAGGGGGCCTGCATAATGGCCACTGCTCCAGGGGGCCTGCATAAGGGGCACTGCTCCAGGGGGCCTGCATAAGGGGCACTGCTCCAGGGGGCCTGCATAAGGGGCACTGCTCCAGGGGGCCTGCATAAGGGGCACTGCTCCAGGGGTGTCGGCATATTGGGTAGTGTTACAGCAGGCATTGCATAAGGGGCACTACTACAGGGGGCATTGCATAAGGGGCATCATTTCTTATAAGGGCATTACTCTGTGTCACTATGTGTTATACGTGGCATTATTTTGTGGCATAATGTGTAAGGGCATTACTGTGTGGCATCATGTGTTGTAAGGGGCATTACGGTGTGGCATAATGTGTTATAGGGCCATTAAGGTGTGGCATAATTTGTTACAAAGGCATTACGGTGTGGCATAATGTTAGATAAGGGGCATTACTTATTATGTCATAAGGGACATTACTGTATCATGAAACCACACACCTTAAACATCATCTTTGGGTGTGATTGTTTTATGGCTGGGGGGGTATCTGGAACTTTTTGGGAGTGGGGAGCAAAATTTATAGCTACACCACTGCTTACATCAGTAGTGGTAAATATAATGGAAACACTATTAAAAGAAAGTTGTGGAATATCTCAAATCCTACAGCTTACAGGATCCCTAACAGCATGGATTAACTCTGGGAGGTACTGCCAAACAAATCTTATTGACTTTTTTGACTGGGTGACAAAAGTAATAGATCATGGGGAGCCATAGATGTAGCTTATCTAGACTTTAGTAAGGCTTTTGAAATGGTCCCGTATCACAGAATGATAAACAAACCGTAAAGCTTGGGACTGGATTCTATGACTGTTGAATGGATAAACACTAAAGGCAAATATACAGTTATAATGTGCTGTCATGAAGCTGCTGGTATAAGGGATTGTCAGACCCAATAATAACCACAAAATATGAAAAGCATATATGCAGTAATACCAGCACTATATAATAGACTATATACATACAAATATAGATGATGGATGGTTTGAAGATAAACAAATAAAAAATTATTGAGATAGTAAAATCTATACTCTATTGTAAAAGTGACTCATAAAGTGTTCATAGTTTTAGACAAAAATATGTAGATGAAAAATATTTATAGCAATAAAACAGTCCACTCCTGATGTAGGCTTATGCTGGTATTAGGACTCTATCTCGTATCCCAGAAATAATTTTTAGCAGCAGAACTTTACCAATAGATGTTTTAGTTGTTCTCACGGAAGTCCTCTGGCATCCAGTACATAGAGATGGTGAGCTGAAGGACAACTAACAAGGTGACCTCCAAAGCCGCAAATAGTTCCAAAGCAAGAAACCATGTACAATATAAATCCAACAGGTTCCAGGAGTCCGGATAAGGGGTCCAATCTCAATGCATTTCACTGAGCAATGACCATTTAGCTTCATCAGGAGTATGTGTTGTGGGTCAAAAGGAGTCCTTGATATACCCATTGGGTAATTAGAAAATGCTGAGCACTTGTGTTTAATAAAGGAAATATCTAGATAAATTAATAAATACATAAACCGTCCATCAGTTTACATCTAATCCTAATGTACTAAGGAGTGGGGTTGCCTCCTTACAACATTAGGAATTTAGGATTAGATGTATACTGAATGCAGTTTTGGTTTATATTATGTTAGTACATATCCAGTTTGTATCTTTATAGGTATACTCTTTGAAAATAGTAACTATAGCGGTGTTGCCTCCTTACCACATTAGGATTAGATGTAAACTGATGGACGGTTGTATTTATAAATTTATCTAAATATTTATTTTATTAAACACAAGTGCTCAGCATTTTCTAATTATCCAATGGGTATATTAAGTACTCCTTTTGACCCACAACACATATTCCTGATGAAGCTGAATGGTCATTGCTAAGCAAAATGCATTGAGTTTGGACCCCTTATCCACAATCCTGGTAACTGTTGGATTTATATTGGACTCTGTATCTCACTTTGGAACTATTTGCGCTTTGGAGGACACCTTGTTGTACTGGATGCCAGAGGACTTTCCTGAGAACAACCAAAACATCTATTGGTAAAGTTCTGCTGCTAAAAATTATTTCTGGGATATGAGAGGGAGAGTCCTAATACCAACATAAGCCTACTTCAGGAGTGGATTTAAGAGGACTGTTTTATTGCTATAAATAACTATGAGCACTTTATGAGTCACTTTTACAATAGAGTGTAGATTTTACTATCTCAATACATTTTTATTTGTTTATCTTCAAACCATCCATCATCAATATTTGTATGTATATAGTCTATTATATAGTGCTATTATTATAGTGCTAGTATTGGAATCGGTATGAAATACCGCCGGACGCATGACCAGCAACTGACGCTCCCAACAGGTAAGTATTTTAACTATGACTGACCATACCCCCCCTAACCCTAACCTTCCCTTAGGGGTGCCTAACCCTAACCTCCCCCCCAACTGCCTAACCCTAAGCCCCCCTGTAAGTGCCTGAACCTAACCCCCCATCCCTGCAGCCTAAACCTAAGTCTCCCAGGGGTGGTGCCTAACCCTAACCTCCCCCGGGGGTGCCTAACCCTAACCCCTCTCTTCCCCTAGCCTAACCCTAACCCTCCCAGGGGGGTGCCTAACCCTAAGTCCCCCCTGGGAGCCCCCAATCTAACCCTCCCCACCTGCAGCTGTCCACGCCCACCACCCGGCTTACCTTTGTTTGTTACTCTGGGTGTTGGGCTCACGGCATAGGTAAAATGACAGGTTTCCGGATTTCGGTGCCTATCATTAGACCCCTGCCGGGATTAGATAGTTGGGAAGCCGGTGGTAGGCATATCGACCATTGGCTTCCTGACTGTATCCCCTGGTATTATATATGTTTTTAATTTTTAGATGAATTGATAAGATCTTGGTTGCAGGATAGGAAACAGAGAGTTGTAGTAAATGAAGTGTATTCACTGGAGGGAAAGGTTACCAGTTGGGTATCCCAGGGATCTGTTCTTGGGCCAGTGCTTTTAATATCTATGTTGGCGATATTGCAAATGGTATTGAAGAGAAAGTAGTTTTTTTGCAGATGACACAAAAGTATGCAACATGGTAGACACACCATGGGGAGTAAAACAAATGACTGAGGATCTGAGTGGACTAGAGGAATGGGCAAGAACATGGCAACTATAGTTTATGTAAAAAAATGCAAACTCAAGCACTTGGGTCTCAATAACCTAAAGGAAACTATAGTATCAAGGACACTATAATGGAAAATACAGAGGAGAAAATGAATTTAGGAGTCACCATTTCAGATGACTTGAAGGCATGCAAGCAATGCACCAAAGCATTGAGGAAGGCAAGTCAGATGCTTGGTTGCATAGGGAGAGGAATCAGTAGCAGGAAAAAAGAAGTGATAATGCCACTGTATAGGTCTTTGATACAGCCTCATCTAGAATATGGTGTTCAGTTCTGGAGGCCATATCTCCAGAAGGATATTGACACATTAGAGACAATACAAATAAGGGCAACTAAAATGGTGCATAGTCTATAGCACAGACTTTACCCGGAAAGACTAAAGATCTTAATATGTATAGTTTGGAACAGAGAAGGGAAAGGGGGAACATGATAGAAACTTTCAAATACATCAAGGGTTTTAACTGGGGGGAGGCAGGCTCAGAGGAAATTTGTGGAAAAATTACTTCACAGAAAGAGTAGTGGAACAGTGGAATAGCCTCCCATCAGAGGTGGTTGAAGCAAAGACGGTGGAACAATTTAAACACACTTTGGATAGGCATAACAATATCTTTAAAAGAGATCTAATGAGTAAATAGGGTTGAAGTTGCTAAGAGGATAAATTAAAAGTGGCAGACTAGATGGGCCAAGTGGTTCTAATCTAATGTCAAATTTTCTATGTTTCTATGTTTCAATGTAATATAATATATTGAGGTATTTATTAAAGCAAAATATATAATGAATTGCTATTTACGTTTATTCAGGGTAGCTATAAAATATTGGATTATAATAGAGTATTATACCACTGATTCATCCCTCAGGTACTTTTTATATTTTATTTTCTTATATCATAGGATCAAAATTTATTATTTGGGATTATTACCACTAATCAATACAAAACATATTTGATAAATAATAAAGGATTCTAAGGGATACATTTACTAACCATTGATTTTGGTTCTAAACGAAAACCAAGAATTACACAAATCGATGGAGTTTAGCTGTCTAAAAAAATTACTATTAATCATCCATTCTGTTTAAGCTTTAATTAAAACATGACGTTGATGTCAATAATTTTTTGCAGCTCTAAAGACCGTTGGTATTGAACTTTTTTGAAACCAACAGCAAATAGAAGTTAAAAAACGACAGCAAACCCACACAAACAGATGGACTGCACAGATCACTATGATCTATGCAGGCTTTGTTAGGAGTAACAGCCTAGAATTACCTAAATTGAAAAATAAATTATGGGGCCCACCCTGCCCCGAATCAATAACCAGCCACAGACCTCTCAGCCTGGGCTTGTATTACAAAATAATCTCAAAATTTATTTTTGGGGTCCCAACTTTCTGGTGAATTCCAGCCCTGGGGTTACCAGTTTGGGGTTGGTTAATATTATGACAGGTGGATCCCACATTGTGTGTCTCCCTGCTATAGCATTAGCCTACGTCTGGTTCAGCCCGATGCTGGTTATTGGAGAATAGGGGAAACTCTATGCCATTTTTTCCTCTGAAGTCCAGGGCTGGGGAACTGCACAGTGATCTGTGCAGTGCATCTCCCAGACTTGTTTGTCACTGGCAGGTCTATTGTTTGGGTGGGTTCCCCATAATTTGGTGGTTGGTTTTTTGGTCAGCTTTAAAACTGACCTTTAGTAAGTCTGAGGATCATATTCTTGTCTATGTAAAAAAAAATCGATTGTTGGTCTGGTGTTTTAAAGTTTCTAAAGTTAGCTTTTTGGTTGGTTATCTGTTGATTTTGCCTGTAATAAATAGTCATTTTGCAAAACCGATGAAAAATCTCCCAAAAAGTCAAAGGCAACCTTTAGTAAAATCACCCCAAAAGCTTTTTCTTAACTTATTACAAGTTAAGTAAAAAAAAATCTATTTTGCTTAGATAGATAGATAGATAGATAGATAGATAGATAGATAGATAGATAGATAGATAGATAGATAGATAGATAGATAGATAGATAGATTAGCAGATAGACATAGACTGGCAATTAGGATTTGTAAAATTGATGTGAGCTGCTGGTACACACTATCAAATTATCAGGCCGGATAGTGGGTATGCAAGGGTGTTAGCCAATCAACATCTTCAAACATTCCTGCAACAGGCAGATAAAGAGGTAGGAATCTGGTGTGTTGCACAAGCTATCTCGTTCTCAACTTTAGATTCCATTAAGGAGATCTGAAGAAAGTATATACTAAGCTAGAAATTGTTCAGTGTGTACCGGTACCCAACATTCCAATAATTGCTCTTTCAAATTGGAGCATTTATTGGATCAGCACACATTATCTGACAGTGTAAGCTTAAGTCTATATTGAAATAAGAAGTATGTACCAAGGATATCTATGAGAAGCCCCATAGCAGGGAAAGAAACCAGGTGCTGTGTGAGAACATGGGTAGTATACAGAGGCTGGCAGTGTAGATGTGACAGGGAGAGTGACAGTCCAGATATAGCCAGAATGGCAGCTCTTGAGTCACAGTCTACATGTGTACTGTATCAGAGAAATATACAAGAGAGGAAAAGGATGAAAATACATTGTAAATTTTATTTATGTATTCCTGAGATGGCTTGTAGACCATAATTATGTGTTAGTTGCTTAACGGGATCCTTGATCATTATAAATATTACATTACCTGAGTTGAAGAGAACTGAGCTACAGTAGACATAAAATGGGATGTGTATCAAAGCTTGGAGAGAGATAAAGTACTAACCAATCAGCTTCTGTAATTTCATCGTCACAGCATGGAAAATTAGAGTTAGGAGCTGGATGTTTGGTACTTTATCTCTCTCCACTTTATCTCTCTCCAAGCTTTGATAAAAAATACCCCAAAGTCTGGAGCAGAGGTAGATGCTAATGGGTATGCAACTAAACCCCAATGACAGTAGACAGGCTACATGCTATGAAACAAAATATCTTCATGTTTAGTTTATATTGCATATTTTTGGCAAAATCTTTGGTTTAGAGTTGTGGGATTTAGATTCTACTACTAACATTAGCATCACTACTTCAACTTCCACCATAACTACTACTACCACCATTACCACTATTATGACTACCAACACTAATATCATTATTACTACTACCACCACCACTACTATAATCACCACCTCTACTACCATCCTCACTACTACTATCACCATCACTACAACTACTGCCACTACTACTACTACAACTACCACCATTATTAAAACCACTATTACCACTACTACTTCCAACACCAACTCTACTGATACCACTATTACTACTACCACCACCACCACTGATACTACTACTGTACCACCATTACTGCTATTACCACTACTAATAGTACTACCATAACTACTACTATATTTATTGATATTATTATTTATACCACCACTACTACAACTGCCACCTCTTCTACTACTATTACTACTACCACTACCAAATCTACTACTTTTTTTACTACTACCATCAATACTACTACTGCTAGTCCCACTATTGCTAGAACCACCACCACCACTATTTTTACTACTACTACAATTAAAACAATAAAAACTACTACCACCTCAACTACTCTGCTACTACTACTTCTACCATTACTATTATTACTACCACCACTTCTACTAATAGTACTACTAATACAACTACTACTACAATTACTGATATTACTACTACTTATACCACCATTTTTTTAGTGCTACTACTACTACTACTAACACTACCAGCAATACTACCACTGCTACTACTATTACAACTACTACCACTACTACCACCACTACCTTTACTACTATTTATTCTACTACTACTACTACAACTACTACTTCCACTACTTCTGCTATTACCACTACTAATAGTAATACTACTAGTAACACCACCATCACCACAACTAATACCACTACTGCTACAATTACTGATATTACTACTACTTATTTCACTACTGCTACTACTACTACTAATATTACTACTCTACCACCACTAATGCTATATTTTACTACTAATACTACCACTATTACAACTACTAGTGGTACAACTACTACCAATACTACTACTACTACCACCAACACTAATACTGCTACTAATAGTACTACTACTTCCACCATTACCACTACTAATATGTCTAACACTACTACTGCCACCAACACCACTGCTTTTACTACTATTTATTCTACTATTACTACTATCTAATACCACCACTATTACTACTACTACTACTTTTTCTACTACTACTATTTTTAATAATATTTCTACTTCTACTATTACTACTACTACCACCATCTTTACTACTCTACTACTACAAACAGTACTCATCTACTACTGCTACTACTACTACCACCACCAATAATAATAATATTACTACTACTACTGCTGCTGCTACTACTACCACAACCAGTATTATTATTACTACTACTATAAATACTACTACTGCAATTACTGATATCACTACTACCTCTACCACCACCTCTACTACTAATTTCACTACTACCACCACTATTACTATTTTTTACTAATAATACTACCACTCATACTACTACTTCTGCTACTAGTACAATTACTACCACTACTGAAACTACTAATATTACCACTACTAATACTACCGCTGCTACTAATAGCACTACAACTACTGCTACTATCCTACTACTACTACTACAACTATGACTACTACTACTACCACCATCACTACTTTTACTATTATTTTTCCTACTGCTACTACTTCTTCTACCACCACTACTACTAATACTATTAATATTACTACTCTACCACCACTAATGCTATATTTTACAACTAAAACTACCACTATTAAAACTACTAGTAGTACAACTACTACCAATACTACTACTACTACCACCACCACTAATACTGCTACTAATAGTACTACTACTTCCACCATTACCACTACTAATATGTCTAACACTACTGCTGCCACCAACACCACTGCTTTTACTACTATTTATTCTACTAATATTACTTGCTGCTACTACTACTACTACTACTACCACTGCCACTATTTTTAATAATATTTCTGATTCTACTACTATTATTAATACTACTACTACCATCTGTACTACTCTACTACTACTACCACCAGTACTCATCTACTGCTGCTACTACTACCACCACTACTATTATTACTACTACTACTACAAATACTACTACTGCAATTACTGATATCACTACTACCTCTACCACCCACCACCTCTACTACTAATTTCACTACTACCACCACTATTACTATTTTTTACTACTAATACTGCCACTCATACTACTACTGCTACTACTAGTACAATTACTACCACTACTGCAACTACTATTACCACTACTACTACAGCTGCTACTAATAGCACTACAACTACCGCTTCTACTACTATGACTATGACAACCACTACTACCACCATCACTACTTTTACTACTATTTTTCTTACTGCTACTACTTCTACCACCACCACTACTAATATTACTACTCTACCACCACTAATTCTATATTTTACTACTAATACTACCACTTATACAACTACTAGTACTACTACTACTACTACCACTAATACTGCTACTAATAGTACTACTACTTCCACCATTACCACTACTAATATGACTAACACTACTACTGCCAACACACCAATACCACTATATTTACTTCTACTACCATTACTAATCTAATACCACCACTATTACTACTACTACTTTTGCTACTACTTTTGCTACTAATAGTACTACTACTACTACTACCGCCACTGCTTTTAATAATATTTATTCTTCTACTACTATTATTACTACTACTACTACTACTACTACCATCTTTACTACTTCTACCAGTACTCCTCTACTACTGCTACTACTACCACCACCACCACTACTACTGCTGCTGCTACTACTACTACCACTACTATTTATTCTACTACTACTACAAATAATACTACTGCAATTACTGATATTACTACTACTTCTACCACCACCTCTACTACTAATTTTACAACTATCACCACTATTACTATTTTTACTACTAATACTACCACTCATACTACTACTGCTGCTGGTATAATTACTACCACTACTGCAACTATTACCACCACTACTACTACTACTACCACTGCTACTAATAGCACTACTACTACCACTACTACTACCATCACTACTTTTACTACTGCTACTACTTCTACCACCACCACTACTACTCTAATAGTACTACTACTACTAATAGAACTACTACCACTACTATGATTATTACCACCATCACTACTTTTACTGCTATGTTTACTGATATTACTACTACTTCTACCACCACCTCTACTACTAATTTTACTACTACCACCACTATTACTATTTTTACTACTAATACTACCACTCATACTGCTACTGCTACTAGTATAATTACTACTACTACTATTACCACTACTACTACTACTACTACCACTGCTACTAATAGCACTACTACTACTACTTTGACTACCACTACTACTACCATCACTACATTTACTACTATTTTTACTACTGCTACTACTTCTACCACCACCACTACTACTACTCTACTTCTACTACTACTACTACTAGACTACCACTACTACTATGATTACTACCACCATCACTACTTTTACTACTATTTTTACTACCACCACCAACCCCACCACTACTTCTCTAATTCTACTAATACCACCACTACTACTGCTACTAATAGTGCTACCACCACCACTTCTATGACTACCACTACTACTACCCCATCAATTATTTTACTACTATCTTTACTACTACTATCACCACCAACCCCACCACTACTATTACTCTAATTCTACTAATACCACCACTACTACTAATAGTACTACAACTACAGCTACTACTACCGCTACTATGACTATAAGTACCACTACAACTACTACCACCATCACTACTTTTACTACTATTTTTCCTACTGCTACTACTTCTACCACCACTACTACTACCACCATCACTACTTTTACTACTATTTTTACTACTAATACCATCACCACCCCCACCACTACTACTACTACTCTAATTCTACTAATATCACCACTACTACTGCTACTAAAAGTATTACCACCATTACTATGACTACCACTACTACTACCCCACCACTACTTTTGCTATATTTTTACTACTACTATCAACACCAACCCCACCACTACTACTACTCTAATTCTACTAATACCACCACTACTACTGCTACTAATAGTACTACCACCACCACTACTATGACTACCACTACTACTACCCCATCACTACTTTTGCTACTATTTTTACTGCTGCTAAAACCACCACTACTACTACTCTAATACTACTACTACCACTAGTAGTAGTAGTACTACCACCACCAGTACTATGACTACCACTACAACTACTACTACCGCCATCACTACTTTTACTATTTCTACTACTACCACCACCACTAATATTCTCCTACTACTATTACTGCTACTACTGCTGCTACCACTACTACTACCACCATAACTGCTAATAGCATTACTACAACTACTACAATCGCTGATAATACAACTACTTCTATCACCACCACCACTATCACCAGAATTATTAATACTACTAACACCACCTCTACTACTACTATTACTACTACCACCACTATTATTATTTCTTGATACTAATACTACTACTACTACTAGTAGTACGACTGCTACAACTACTACTTCTACCACTACTACTACTAATAGTAGTACTACTCTACTACTATCACCACTACCACCACTACTACTACCACAACTACTACCACTGCCACTCTGCTAACATTACTGCCACTACTACTTCCATTACCACTACTATTAATGCTACTACAACTACCCTTATGCAATCCTTTCCATGGAATTCACAAATTTGGGCATCCCCACAATGTCTAACATTAGGAGATATGTTAATGGAATAAAGTTGAGGAGGTCAGATATGGAAAAAGTTGTAAGTAGCCTATTAGAATGTATCAGCAGCTCAGTGACAGGCAGCTGCACTAGGCACAAACATAGTTATATTGTATATGTCATAGTTTAGACCTCATGTTCAACAGATTGGGGCACATAGCTATTTACAGTACTGTAACCACTTCCCTGGTATGGTTGCATCAGATGTGACCATGCCAAGCTAGGCTTTCCCTGACACAGTCACAATTGATGTCTATAGAAGCATGTTATATAAAAACTGATGGTCATTGGGAAGCTCAATGCCTTAATGAATGCATTCCATATAGATATGGTTTTGCCATCACATCCTGCTGATGTAGCACTGTCATGAAGTGAGATTGCTGTTAGTCACAAAATGGTGGAGCTGCTAACTCACAGATGTGTGCACTCCCTGGAATACACATATGCAGTCTATGCAACTGAAGCACTGAGCAGCTAAGGTAGGTAGCACAAAACAACCCCAGATATATAGTCTCTTCCTACATTAAAAAAAACTATAAACAGTATCCACATCCATTTCACTCAGACTGCAAAGTAAATTGTTTTGAAAAAATGGTATTAAGACATCCTGAAATGACGACCTGTGCTCGGTGAGATGTCTATTTGGTCAATGATCATTGACCTTGCTGTAACATATTTGAAGATATATTCATGTTTACAAATGTTCTACTTTACTCCAAAAATGCTGTAGATACCACACTCAGGGCCAAAGATAACAGGCCCAGGCCCCATTACAATTGGGGGTGTGGTATAATATAGTGGGAGACATGGCCACATCCCCTTATAGGAAAAAAAATAAAACCCTATTTGCAGCACCACGTGCTGAGCAGGGGGTGCTGAGAACCCCTCTGCCCAGTGCAAATCCAAGGAAAGATGCAATAACTTTGATTACTACATTCAACAGGTAGAGGGGAGGAGACTGTTCTGCTTCTAAGCAGCAGCGAGCAGTCTCCCTGGTCTCCCACTGTGGCCCAGCACACAGCTGCATGTGCTGGGCTGCTGACAGGTATGAGGGGGGGTGGCAGTGGTGGACCCATGCCCCCACAGGTCCCCTCCAACAAGCCCAGGCCTGGGTAATTACTATGCTCCCTCTCTGTGCCCCTGACCATGCTTGTTATTTTATATGCAGGATCTGCAGAATTATCTCCATGGAGTCAACCAACTGGATTCATATCTCTATATTCTAGTGCTGGACTTTCAGTTTGCTTATTAGCTTGACAATAATGCTGGAAAATGGATTGAATATTGTTGTTAAAAAAAATCTGCACTTTATTGGATAGTAAACGTTGGAGTGCTGGACTTTATTTGGATGAAGTCTGCAAAGCATTAGACAATGGATGAATATGTACCTCAGTGGTTGAACAGCTTCTTCTTATAAATATAATGACAATATTACTGGCTTTAGAGGATCTGTGAGTGCTCATATTAATCCCTACATACATTAGTTTTAACAATCATGTTTTGCAGGTACTTCCAATCATTATCTATTCTGGATCCACATATTGTTTGCATTTCTTACCTTTTTTAACAGTACATGTTCTGTATTCATCTGTGTAAAGTGGGACTGTAAATATATTTATTGTACAGTAATCATTAAAGGTCATGACAGCAGTGTTCTCGATTATTGATACTAATCAATACAAAACATATTTTGATGACAAATAATAAAGGACTCAAAGAGGTAAATTTACTAACCATTGGTTTTGGATCTAAACTAAAACTAATGGCTACCAATGGATATCAACTGCGTTTAGTTGTCAAAAAATTACTATTTGTCATCTGTCAGGTTCCAGCTTCAATTAAATTCTGGCATTTTCAGTTGTTTTTGCCAGCTCTGCATTTGTTGGTTTTAAACTTTTACTTCAAAACCGACGGCAAATAGAAGTTAAAAAGCTACAGCAAACACACTAACTCAACAAATAACTATGATCTGTACAGACTTCCTTAAAAATATAAGCATACAAATAGTTTAAACATTTTAAAAAATATGTGGGTATCCCCCCAACCAATAACCAGCCCTGTAACTCTTAGGCTGAGCTGGTATTGAAATATAATAGGAAAAAATGGCATAGGGTTCACCTACTTTTCAAAAACCAGCACCAGACTGAATCAGCTGGGGGGATAATGCTATGGCAGGCAAATACACAGCCATAACACATTCCATAACATTGACCAGCCCCAAAATGGCCAGCCAAGGGTGTAATTCTTTGGAAAATCAGGACCCCAAAAATAAAATGGGGTCCCCCTGCAAAGGAACTACTAGCCCTGGGCTGAAAGTGTTGGTTAATGGAGAATGGAGGGGAACACAGACTGTATTTTCTCCTAATTTCTAATACCAGCCCAGGCTTATAGATCTGGGGTTGGTTATTGATTTGGAGTTCACCCAACACATTTTTTTAAAACTATTTCTAGGCTTTTACACCTAACAAAGCCAGCACAACATGAATTTTTTTTATTCATGACTTGGTAGAAGGAACTTTAGCTGCCATTACTGCTATGTATAAGTCTGATTCTACCTGTTCCTAAAAAAATACTTTGTGTGCGCATACAGTATTTAGTCAGCCCTGGTTCATTGATAATATAGCAATACAGACACTGTAAGACAATGATGAAAAATGTTTCTAAATGGTCAACAGTAGGAGATGCTGATCATTTAATTTTCTATGCAGCATTGCACACCCTCTATAGATGCAATGGAGGATGGAACAATGTTAAAACTAAATAAATAAAGTAGACAGATGAATGATAGATAGATGACAGCCAATTGGACTAAGTAATAAGACTGCCGTTGAGGCACATCAAATTGCTATGACCTGCTGGTTCAGCATGTAGAGGCACCCAGTAAAGTCAGTTATACATTACCCAGTTATAGGGCCAATCAGCTGGATGGATTTACCTATATTTTACTGCTGGATTATCAGTTTGCTTATTAGCTTTGACAATATACAGTAGCTAGAAAATGAATTAAATATTGTTAAAATGAATCTGCACTTTATTGGTTAGTAAACATTGAGTGCTGGATTTTTTCTGAATGAAGTCTACAAAGCATAAGATAATGGATGAATATGTACTGTACCTCAGTGGTTGAACAGCTTATTCTTATGAATATAACAGTATTATTGGTCTTAGGGGAACTGTGAGTGCTCATATTGACCCATACAAACTTCCAGTTTAATTATCATGTTTTGTAGGTACTTAAAATCATTATCTATTCTGGATCCACATATTGATTTGTTTTCATTTCTTACCTGTGCCTACAGCTTCTGTTATGTATTCGTCTGTGTACATTGGAACTGTAAATATATTTATAGAACAGTAATCATTAAAGGTTGTGACAAAAGTATTCTGGATTATTACCACTAATAATACTAAACATATTTTGATGACAAACAATAAAGGAATCTAAGAGGTAAATTTGCTGACCATCGATTATAGTTCTAAACCAAAACTGATGGCTACCGATGGACATCGACTGCATTTAGCTGTCTAAAAATTACTATTTGTCATCTTTTGGGATCCAGCTTCAATTAAATCCTGACATTGTTGTCAGTTGTTTTTTGCAGCTTTAAAGTCCATTGGTTTTAAACTTTTACTTCAAATGCGATGGCAAATAGAAGTTAAGAAGCTATGGCAAACCCAATCAAACTGACTACAAAAATAGCTATGATCTGTGCAGGCTTCATTAGGTATAAAAGCCTAGAAATAATTAAAACATTTATCAAAAATATGTGGGTATCCCCCCAATCAATACCCAGCCCCAGCCCTGTACCTCTTAGCCTGAGTTGCTATTAAAAAAATAATGGAAAAAAATGGTGTGGCTTTCCCCTATTTTCCAAGAACAAGCACCAGACTGAACCAGCAGGGGGGATACTGCTCTGGTAGGGAGATACACAGCCATAACATCAGTCATAACATTAACCAGCCCCAAAATGATCAGCCAAGGATGGAATTCTCTGGTAAATCAGGACCCCAAAAATAAAATGGGGTTCCCCTGCCAAGGAACTACCAGCACTGGACTGAAAGTGTTGGTTATTGGAGAATGGGGGAACACATACTGTTTTTCTTCTATTATCCAATACCAGCCCAGGCTGAAAGGTCTGGAGCTGGCTATAGACTTGGAGTGTACCCCACCAATTTGTTTTAAACTATTTCTAGGCTTTTACACCTAACAAAGCTTGCACATCATGATATGTGCAGTGCTTATTCAAGACTCGCCCGCCACAGGCAGCAGTATTGTTTGGGCCTGTATACCAACATTTTGTGGTAATTTTTTCTACGGTTTTAAAACCAACCATTAGCAAATCTGAGGATCCTATTCTTGTCTGTGTAAAAAAATCATTTTTTGGTCTGATTTTCTAAAATCAGCCTTTTGGATGGCTATTTATCAGTTTTGCCTTTAGTAAATGATCAATTTGCAAAGACGATGGAAAATCAGCCCAAACGCCAAGGACCACCCTTTGTAAAGTTATCCCTAAAATGTTTTATTAATTTATTACAAATTAAGTAAAAAATCATATTTTTTGCTTTAATACTAGGTAAAAGGAACTTTAGCTGCCATTACAGCTGTGTATAAAACTGATCCTACCTGTTCCTAAAAAAAAGACTTTGTTTGCGCATGTTTAATCAGCCTGGTTCATTGATCATATACTGTAGAAAGGCAGACACCGTAAGACAATGACAGAAAATGTGTCTATATGGTCAACAGTATTAGATGCTGATCATTTAATTTTCAATGCAGCATTGCACACCCTCTCCAGAAGCAATGGAGGATGGAACAATGTTAAAACTAAATAAATAAAGTAGACAGATGAATGATAGATAGATGACTGCCAATTGGACTAAGTAATAAGACTGCCGTTGAGGCACATCAAATTGCTGTGACCTGCTGGTTCAGCATGTAGAGGCACCCTGTAAAGTCAGTTACACATTACCCAGTTATTGGGCCAATCAGATGGATGGATTTACCTATATTTTACTGCTGGATTATCAATTTGCTTATTAGCTTTGACAATATACAGTAGATAGAAAATGAATTAAATATTGTTAAAATGAATCAGTACTTTATTGGTTAGTAAACATTGAGTGCTGGATTTTTTCTGGATAAAGTCTATAAAGCATAAAACAATGGATGAATATGTACCTCAGTGGTTGTACAGCTTCTTCTTATGAATATAACAGTATTATTGATCTTAGGGGATTTGAGTTCTCATATTGACCCCTACAAACTTCAGTTTTAATTATAATGTTGTGTAGGTACTTAAATCATTATCTGTTCTGGATCCACATATAGATTTGTTTTCATTTCTTACCTGTGCCATTAGTTTCTGGTAAGTAATCTTCCATATACAGTGGGACTGTAAATATATTTATAGTACAGTAATTATTAAAGGTTGTGACAGCAGTATTCTGGATTATTATCATTAATCAATACTAAACATATTTTGATGACAAATAATAAAGGACTCTAAGAGGTAAATTTACTGACCATCAGTTATGGTTCTAAACCATGCTGTGTATGTCCCTGCTATGGCAGGGAGATACATAGTGTGGGGTCCCCCTGCCAAAACATTAACCAAACTGATCAGCCAAGGGTTGAAATTCCTTGCAAAGTCAGTAACCAAAAAATAAAATTGGATACCCCTACCAAGGAACTACCAGTCCTGGGCTGAAAGCCTGGTGCAAATACCTGCAGCCCTTGGCAGTGGGTGAGCAGTTAATGGTAAAAAAATAGTTACTAATATTTCTTGATACGGGTTCACTACAAGTAATAGCAAGCCAGTCTCAGCATGCCGGCACTTGTGGAACAATAAATGCAACATACCTTGACATTAAGGCCTGCTGGCACCTGTAGTCTGACTGTAAAAAAAAATATTTAAATAAACACAGTACTTGCAGATGCACTGTTTTATTCATTGTATTATTTTTTTAGCAAAAAGAGAAAAAAGTATGTGTACAAGAACTGTGTTTGTTTAATATTTTCTCTACAGTGTGTACCCAACTTAAGTCTATATTAAAAGAAGAAGTATGTACCAAGGATATCTATGAGAAGCCCCATAGCAGAGAATGATAGAAGGTGTTGTGTAAGAGCATGGGTAGTATACAGAGGCTGGTAGTGTAGACGCGACAGGGAGAGTGAGACAGAATGTCAGCTCTTGAGTCACAGCCTGCTTGTGTAGTTTTTTAAAAAAACACAGGAAAGGAAAGTGATGAAAACATTTTATTCATTTAATCCTGAGAGATGACCTGGAGACCATGATTCTGTGTTAGGGCAGCACAGGGGCCCTTGTTTATTATAAACTTGTCTCAGTTTAGGAGAACTGAGATGCAGTAGACAGAGAGTCTGATGCAGAGGAAGATGCCAATGGGGATGCAACGTGGACAGGAGGCTACACACTATAAAACCAAATCCCTTCATATTTAGTATATATTGCATACATTTGGCAGAAGCTTTGGTCTAGAATTGGTAATCATTAAAGGTTGTGACAGCAGTATTCTGGATTATTACCACTAATCACTAAACATACTTTGATGACAAATAATAAAGGACTCTAAGCAGTAAATTTACACACCATAGGTTATGGTTCTAAACCAAAAGTGATGGTTACCGATGGACATCGACTACATTTAGCTGTCTAAAAATGACTGTCATCTTTCGGGTTCCAGCTTTAATTGAATCCTGACATTGTTGTCGGAAGTTTTTTGCAGCTCTAAAGTCTATTGGTTTTAAACTTTTACTTCAAAACTGATGGCAAATAGAAGTTAAAAAGCTATGGCAAACCTGTCCAAACTGACTAACTACAAAATATCTTTCTTATGTATAAAAGCCTAAAAATAGTTAAAACATTTTAAAACATATGTGGGTATCCTAACATTCAAGAGGAAGAGCCTGCAGTGTGTGCCCCAGGCAAGACCAGAACAGGGTGCAATTTGCATTTTTCCTAGGAGGAAAACTGTGCACTTGTGTACCCAATTGTGCCAGTACATGAGAGGCTGCTAGGGTATGATGCACACCGCACATACCTGCACTGCAAGAAGGCTTTATGGCAAGGGGTATGTGCAGTGATTGCAGTTAGTTCCTGCTAGTGGTGCGTGGAGATCTGTAAAAAGTTATTCTCAGGTATTAAGAGGGTTCTCAAAACCAAATTGGCCAAGGAGCTACATGAAGACCAGGAAACAGGAGATGGCACAGCAGTTCAGTCTATGAAGCTGCACCACCTCCTGATCTGAGAGGGATTCCAGGCCTATCCACAGTCTATAGTACAGGTTCTCAAACTCGGTCCTCAGGACCCCAAACAGTGCACGTTTTCCAGTTCTCCTCGCAGAATTACAAGTGAAATAAATAGCTCTACCTGTGGATCTTTTAAAATGTATCAGTGAGTAATGAACACACTTGTGCACCTGCTGGGTGACCTGCAAAAAATGAACTGTGTGGGGTCCTGAGGACCAAGTTTGAGAACCACTGGTCTAAAGGTTTGTCTAGCTTGTACCCTAATGGTTCACTGTATGTTTTGATGCTCCAGCACCGTCCTCCTGTGCTGCTCCTCATTAGTGAGAAATACAGACATATATATCACATAGGAGTTCCAAAAAATTGCCATTGCTACACCCACACAGGTAAAATGGAGGTAGGCGTGGTTTAAATAGGGGTTTCATTAGTCTAAATGGCGATCTTGCATGTTAATAGGCCTCAGATGCTGGTGTGCATTAAACTCGCACATTGAACTCGCTGTCCTGAAATTAATCAATTTATTTGCTAGTTTGTTTCTTCTACTTCTATGCGATTTTACGACTCGAAACTTATTACAGGTACATCCGCAGAATTGTATCTTTAACACAGAAAATATCTGGATGGCATGTTTGTCTAATGCAGTATGGGTTGATGTGAGTTTAGTGCGAGTTTGCATGTTTTCATAGTCAATTACATTTGACTAATGCAAACTCGCACATGTCTCACAAAAAAATAAAATGTTTTCAATACTCGGGCCTATTACATTTACCCCTGGAGCTGTTAAATTATCTCTGTGGAGGTACCAAGCTGAATGGATTTCTCTATATTTTAGTCCCAGGCTCTCAATTTTCTAATTAACTTTAACAATATGGCTAGAAAATAAGGGCCTGATTCAGACCCACTCGCAAGCGGCTGTCCGCTCGCAAGTGGGTCGATGGTGTGCACTGCGCATGTGCATGACGGCGGGAGCTCCGTCGTACGCATGCGCCAGACGTGACGAGCAAAAGACTTTCCTTCTCTCGTTGTGTCTGATCAAAGGGGGCGTGCTGTTGATGTTGATTGACAGCACGCCCCCTTTGGTGGGCATGCCGGGGGCGTGCCTCCCAGACGGGGGCGTTCCCAAGGGCATTTGATGGGCGGAGCAGGGGGAGTGGCTGGCCACCATTCCTGAAAATGGGAGGCATAGCACCTTTTTCCAGGAGGGACAAGGCCAGGATATGCATTGCTGGACACAAGTTTCCTAGCCTCGCAGCTGCCAGGACCCGGCCAGGCTGTGGTAAGCTTCAGCTATTGCAGGCCTGGCAAAAGGAGCAACCATCATGACCTTCAGTCACAATAGTTGCAATGCTAATCCAGGGCTGCTACCTCAGTCACATTGCTGTGATTGCAGATGCAGAAAGGAGGAGTATATTTCCTACAGACATTTCCTGCTGCATTTAAGATAGACAGAATTGGACAGCCACTTGTGTGTGGCTCTGCACTTACATCCATCTTTGAATAAGGCCATTTGATGGAAAGAAAACACTGGAGTGTTGGACTTTTTCCTTGATGAAGTCTACAAAGCATAAGACAATGGATGAATATGTACCTCAGTGGTTGAACAGCTTCTTGTTATAAATATAATCACTGATTATTGGTCTCAGGGAACTGTGAGTCCTCATTACGACCTCTACAAACATCTGTTTTAATTATCATGTTTTGTAGGTACTTAAAATCATTTTCTATTCTGGATCAAAATTTAGATTTGTTTGCATCTCTTACCTGTTGCTACCGTTTCTGTTTCATCTTCTGTTTCATCTTCTGCAGCCTGTAGGTCTGTAAACAAATTTATAATACAGTAATCATTAAAGGTCATGACAACAGTTAACATGAGTTACAGTATACTAGTATAAATTCAATGATCTACAGAGTAACATTAAAATGGATCCGTTTAAAGGCAAATTTTTGTAACATCATCATAAAATTGTCCAACTTTTTTTATTTTGAAAAAAAAAATCTATATTTTATGTGCAAATCTTCTTAAAAATAAATCAAATAAAATTTATATCCTGTTTATTAAAGAACCAAAATGATTATTTATAGATTGGGCACTTACCAACACCGGTACAAAAAGTGAAGAGTAATACCAGATACAGCAGATACATGGTCTTCCCTCTTTGCCTAGAATTCAGAGTTTACTTGTTAATGATGCAAGCTGTACTCGATGTAAGTCTTCTCTTGTCTAACCTTATGCAGCACTACAAGTTCTTTTGTCCTACTTTTATAAAATAGACAAGAGGAATTTCCAGTGCACCCTTTTACCTATCAACCATGAGTGCGGGGCGGCCAAGCCTACACCCATTTCCTTGTTCTGTGAAAAAAACATACATTTTTTTACACTATTATTAAAATACCATAAATTCTTCTTTCAAGAAATGTCAGCAAGTGAAGCTATTTTTAGGTTATAGATACTTAACCTCTGGGCAAATTTGTCCTAGATGTCAAATATGGATCATACTTTCAATCACAGATGGTTCTGGTGACTCTGAAGGGATAAACCTTCACTTGTCTTGTCACAGGTAATGGATTTGGTCTTCACTTGCCAGGGGTAAACATGGAAGAACATACCTGTTTCACCCAACACAAACTGTTAGCATAAAAATAAATATTTAAAACACAATGAAGGGTCCTCCCCCCAAAAAAAGATATAATTGTCCCATAATTACTTAAATAACTTATTATTGGTAGGCGTGGAGAGAGCCGTGCTGAGGGTTGGGCGAAAGGGTGCCTGGCCAAGCTGTGGGGGATTTCTGGCTACTTTGGGCCTGATTCAGAGGAGGATGCTAATGTGTACACAGCCATGCTTTCCTGCGCTTGCAGATGTGAAAATATGCTAATGGTAGCAAAGATCACTTGAGCATAAAGACGCCCACTGCTGCCTTCGTACTTGCATGAGTGATTGCATGCATGCATCAATATCAGTAACAGGACATTGGTGGCCATTTTATCATTGAGGAAGGTCTGATCTGCTGCAGCTGAGGGGAGGGAGGGAGAGAGGGAGGGTGAATAATTTTGCTGGGGAGAAAGAGAGAGGGAGGGAGATTTTTGTGGGGGAGAGAGAGAGGGGGAGGGAGAGAGAGAATCATTTTGCTGAGGAGAGACAGAGAGGTGGGGAGGGAGAGGAGAAAGAAGAGGGGGAGAGAGAGTAACTTTGATGAGTGGAGAAAGAGAGAGATAGATAGAATAATTTTGCTGAGCGGAGAGACAGAGAATAATTTTGCTGTAGGGAGAGAGAGAGTAATTTTGCTGTGGGGAGTGATATAGAGAATAATTTTACTGAGGGGAGAGATAATTTTGCGGAGGGGTAAGAGAGAATAATTTTGCTGAGGGGAGAGAAAGAAAGAGGGAATAATTTTGCTGAGGGGAGAGAGAGAATAATTTTGCTGAGGGGAGAGACAGAATAATTTTGCTGAAGGGAGAGAGACAGAGAATAATTTTGCTGAGGGGGAGAGAGAATAATTTTGCTGAGGGGAGAGAAAGAAAGAGGGAATAATTTTGCTGAGGGGAGAGACAGAGAATAATTTTGCTGAGGGGAGAGAGAGAATAATTTTGCTGAAGGGAGAGAGACAGAGAATAATTTTGCTGAGGGGAGAGACAGAGAATAATTTTGCTGAAGGGAGAGAGAGAGAATAATTTTGCTGAGGGGAAAGAGAGAAATAGGGAATCATTTTGCTAAGGGGAGGGACAGAGAATACAGGTAATTTTGCTGAGAGGAGAGAATAATTTTGTTGAGGGGAGAGAGAGAGAATAATTGTGCTGAGGAGAGGGAGAGAGAGTGCAAGAATAATTTTGCTGGAGAGAGAGAGGGGGAGGGAGAGGAGGACAGAGATCATATATTTGCTGAGGGGAGGGAGAGAGAGAATAATTTTGCTGGGGAGAGATATAGAGAGACAGAAGAGGGGGAGAGAGGGAGCTGTAAAAGGATAGAGAGGAGAAGGGAGAGGGAGAGGGAGAGAGAGAGATAGAGAGAGAGAGAATAATTTTGCTGAGGGGAGAGACAGAGAATAATTTTGCTGAGGGGAGAGAGAATAATTTTGCTGAGGGGAGAGAGAGAATAATTTTGCTGAGGGGAGAGAGAGAATGATTTTACTGAGGGGAGAGAGAGAGCAAATTATTTTTCTGAGGGTAGGGAGAGAGAGAATAATTTTGCTGGGGTAGAGAGAGAAAGAGGTGGGAGAGGCAGAGAGAGGGAGGGAGAGGGGGAGAGAGGGGGAGAGAGAGAATAATTTTTCTGAGGGGCGGGAGAGAGATCATTTTTGCTGGGAGATAAATGAGAGAGATGGGGAGGTAAAAGAGGAAGGAGAGGGAGGAAGAGAAGGAGAGAGAGGAAGGAAAAGGGGGATAGATAGAGAGTAATTTTGCTGATGGGAGAGACAGAGAATAATTTTGCTGAGGGGAGAGTGAAAGAGAGTGATGGAGGGAGAGGGGAGGAAAGAGGGAGGTGGACGGAGAATAATTTTGCTGGTGTGAAGAGAGAGAGGTGTGGAGGGTGAGGGGGAGAGAGAGAAGGAGGGAGAGGGAGATAGATAATTTTGCTGAGGGGAGGGAGAGAGAGCACAAGAATAATTTTGCTGAGGAGAGAGAGAGAGGGGGGAGGGGGAGGGAGGGAGAGGGAGAGGAAGAGAGAATAATTTAGCTGAAGGGAGGGAGAGAAAATGAGATAGAGAATTATTTTGCTGAGGGGAGAGAGGTAGGGAGAAAAGTAGGGAGAGGGGGAGAAAGAGAATAATTTTGCTGAGGCGGGAGAGAGAGAGAGAGAGAGAGAGAGAGAGAGAGAATAATTTTGCTGAGTGGAGAGTGGGAACATTTTTGCTGAGGGGTGAGAGAAAGAGAGAGAGGGGGGAGAGGGAGACATTTACTGGGGAGAGAGAGTGGGGGAGGGAAAGGGAGAATAATTTTGCTGAGAAGAGAGAGAGAGGGGGTGAGGGAGAGGGACAGATAGAGGGAGTGGAGCAAGGGAGTAAGGGAGGGTAAATCATTTTGCTGGGGAGAAAGAGAGAGGGAGAAAAATTTTGCTGGTGAAAGAGAGAGGGGGGAGAGGGCAAAGTAGAGATAGAATAATATTGAGAGAGAGAGAGAGAGAGAGAGATGTAGAAAGAAAAATAATTTTGCTGAGGGGAGGGAGAGAATAATTTTGCTGGGGAGAGAGAGAGAGAGATAGAGGTGGGGAGAAAAAAGAGGGGGAGAGAGGGAGGAAGAGAAGGAGAGAGGGTGAGGGAGAGGGGGAGAAATATACATTTTGCTAAGGCAAGAGAGAGAATAATTTTGCTGAGGGGAGAGAGAGAGGGGGGGGATATGGAGAAAAATTTTGTCTTGAGAAAGAGGGGGAGGGAGAATAATTTTGAGAGAGAGAGACACAGAGAGAGAGAGGGGATGATGGAGTGGGGGAGAGAGAGGGAGGGGAGGGGGGGAGAGAGGAAGGGTGAATCATTTTTCTGGGGAGAAAGAGAGAGAGTGATGGAGATGGGGAGGGAGAATAATGTTTCTGGGGAGAGAGAGGAGGAAAGAGGGGGAGGGAGAGAGAAAATAACTTTTCTGAGGGGATACAGAGAGAGAAGGGATAGAGAGGGAAGGAGAGGGTGTGAGAGAATAATTTTGCTGAGGGGACGGAGAGAGAGAATAATTTTGCTTGGGAGAGAGTGAGAGAGGTGGGGAGGGAGAGGAGAAAGATGAGGGGTGGAGAGAGAAGGATACAAGGAGAGAGGGTAAGGGAGGGGGGAGAGAGAGAGTAATTTTGATGAGGGGAGAGAGAGAGAGAGAGAGAGAGAGAGAGAGAGAATAATTTTGCTGAGGGGAGAGATGTGAGAGAATAATTTTGCTGAGGGGGAGAGTGAGAGAATATTTATGCTGAAGGGGGAGAGAGAGAATAATATTGCTGAGGGAAGAGAGAGAGAATAATATTGCTGAGGGGAGTGAAAGAATCATTTTGCTGAGGGGAGGGAGAGAATAATTTTGCTGATGGGAGAGAGAGAGAATCATTTTGCTGAGGGGAGGTAGAAGAAGGGAGAGAAAATAATGTTGATTGGAGAGAGAGGGGTTGAGTGAGAGGGGGGAAATGGAGGGAGAGGGGGAGAGAGAGGGGCTGGGTGAGAGAGAGAGGCGGAGAGAGAGAATAAGTTTGCTGAAAGGAGGGTGTCACAATTGGTGTCTGCGAGTTACCTGTCTCAGGTGGTGATCGGGTTTCAACAGAGGCCGGTATGACTGGAATCACAGATAATGTAAATAGCTCTATTTACAAGACTTGGGTATCAGTGAAAACTGCCTTTGATGATAAATGATAGGAACTGGAGGGACCGGACTGGGACCGGCAGGAAGACTTGTTGAATTGAACTGATGAACTAAGAACTTGACTCTGGACTGGAACAACGTGGACTGAACTGATGAGCTTGGAACTTGACTCAGGACTGGAATGTGACAATGGCTGAAGGGAAGTCAGGTAATGCTGAGATGAGGGCTAAACAGGGTAATCTGGAATTACTATGACAAAGGCTAGAACTCAGGTGCAGGCTGGACAGGATAATTGGAAATAACAGGTTTCAGGAAGGAATGGGTAGGTTTGGGAATTTGCAGGCTGGACAGGATAATTGGAAATAACAGGTTTCAGGAAGGAATGGGTAGGTTTGGGAGTTTTAGGTTCAGGGAGGGAATAGGTAGGTAACAGGGGCAGGAGTTGATCCACAGCAGGAAGCAAGGCAGGGTAACATGATGCAGGTTTACAGAGTGCCAGGGACCAACCAGGAGTAGGACTAGCAGCAGAGCACAGGCCAGGTATTCTGTAACAGGACGTCTGGATTCCAGGTATTACTGTAGCAGGTTTTCGGGATGCACCAGAGGTTGCTGTCAGCAGGCTTACTGGATTGCCAGGCTTGGCTGTAACAGGTTTTCTGGAAGCACCGGGGGTTGCTGCCAGCAGATTTACTGGATTGCCAGGTACAGCTGAAACAGGTTTTCTGGATAGCGCCAGGGATTGCTGTAGCAGGTTACAGGGACAGACTTGAATGCATGAACCATACACCACGGGAAGACGAGATGTTCAGGCCCAGAATGCTATCAGGAGAGGATATATATACCATGGGTCTGGCATCAATTGGTGGATACGGACAGGTGGTCTGGTAGTAGCATTCTGAGTGGTGGAAGGCACAACATGCAGAGGGAGTATACATCTCTGCAGCTCTGATTCCAATCAGGGCTAGCAGTGCTCACAGACAGAGGAGAGGCCAGGTGCAATAATCAGAGCAAATCCTCCAGGCAAATTACACACACAGATCCAAGGGGAAGCTGACAGGGGTAAGTCTCAAGGCAAAAAGGTGACAACTAGACAGGGTCGTGACAGAGGGAGAGAGAGAGAATAATTTTGCTAAGGGGAGAACAGAGAATAAATTTGCTGAAGAGAGAGAGAGAGAATAATTTTTCTGAGGGGACAGAGAGAGAGAGAGAGAGAGAGAATAATTTTGCTGAAGGGAGAGAGAGAAATATTTTGCTGATGGGACAGAGAGAATAATTTTGCTGAAGGGAGAGAGAATAATTTTGCTGAGGGGAGAGAGAGAGAATAATTTTGCTGATGGGAGAGAGAGAGAAACAATTTTGCTGAGGGGAGGTAGAAGAAGGGAGAGAAAATAATGTTGAAAGGAGAGAGAGGGGTTGAGTGAGAGGGGGGGAGAAATGGAGGGAGAGGGGGAGAGAGAGGGGTTGGTTGAGAGGGGGAGGCGGAGAGATAAAAAGTTTGCTGAAAGGAGGGAGAGAGAGAGAATAATTTAGCTGGGGAGAGAGAGAGAGGAAGGGGAAGGGAGAGAGGGCGAGGGAGAGAGGGGGAGGGAGAATAATTTTGGTGGGGAGATAGAGGAGGAGGAGTAGGTAGAGAGGAGGAGAGAACAATTTTGCTCAGGAGAGATAGATAGAGAGTGAGGGAGGGAGAGGGGAGGAAAGAGGGAGAGGAAGGGAGAGAGAATAATTTTGCTTGGGGGATAGAGAGAGGTGGTGAAGGTGAGGGGGGAGAGAGGGGGGGAGGGAGATAGCGGGAGGGAGGGAGGGGGAGGGAGATTAATTTTGCCTGGAAGAGAGGTGGAGAGAGGGGAAGAAAACAATTTTACTCAGGAGAGAGAGAGATAGAGAGAGAGAGTGTGAGGGAGGGAGGGAGAGGGAGGGAGAATAATTTTGCTGGTGGGGAGAGAGAGAGGTGGGGAGGGTGAGGGGGGAGAGAGAGATGGAGATCGAGAATAATTTTCCTGAGGGGAGGGAGAGAGAGCACAAGAATAATTTTGCTGAGGATAGAGAGAGGGGGGAGGGGGAGAGGGGGGAGAGAATAATTTGGTTGAAGGGAGGGAGAGAGAACGAGAGAGAGAGAATTTTGTTTAGGGAAGATAGAGAATAATTTTGCTGAGGGGGGAGAGAGAGAGAGAGAGTGAGAGAGACAGAATAATAATTTTGCTCAGGGGAGGGAGAGCTAGGAAGGGAATAATTTTGCTGAGGGGAGAGAGAGAGAGAATAATTTTGCTGAGGGCAGAGAATCATTTTGCTGAGGGGAGGGGGGGGAGAGAGAGATAGAGAGAGAGATAGAGAGAGGGGGGAGATATTTTTACTGAGGGGGGAGAGAGAGTGAGATAATCATTTTGTTGAAGAGAGAGAATAATTTTGCTGAGGGGAGAGAGAGAGGGAGAGAATCATTTTGCTGAGGGGAGAGAGAGTGTGAGAAAGAGATAGAGAGAGAATAATATTGCTGAGAGCAGAGAAAGAGAATAATATTGCTGAGAGCAGAGATAGAGAATAATTTTGGAGAGATAGAGAGAGAGAGAGAGAGAGAGAGAGAGATATGATCTGAAGACAGGCTGAGAGTCCGGACCAATTGTTAACTGTGCCTACCTCATGATTCAGGTAATCTGATTTGCTGAAAGAAATCCATTGTAACGTATAACTTCAATGTGTGATAAAGAGATACTTCTACTTCACTGCTGCAACATTGCTATTTGATCCACAATTGTGAATAAACTTTAGGGGCCCCAATGTGTGCACAAACCGCTAACCATAACCCGCGTTAGCAATAATAGGTCCACTGTAATAGGTTATTGGGACCTTCTGCTATTGTGTAAAGAAAGTTGCTAATTTAGTATAAGATTAGACAATTAGTATAGTAAATAAGAATAAGAAATAGTCAATTCTAGCAATTTAAAGTAAAATAGTCGATCATTGTATATTCTTGAAACAGCTGTAGTAGAATTGTATTGTATTTATAAAAAGCTTAATAGCATATATTGTTGCAATCTACTGTATGTTACAAAATGTTGTCTATTGAACCAAAGCTATTTTTCTATAGCCGTTGCCCATTCCAATAATTCTGAGTTAATAGAAATAAACCTAGATTGTTTTTGCATATATTTAGTCTACCATTGTCTGTGTCTGATTAGGGAACCTTTGTCTCTCTGCCTAGTGTGGATTTAGGGCCTGATTCAGATATGGACAGAATTGCACAGCCACACACAAGTGGCTATGCAATGCCATCCATTTAAAATGCAAATGCAGAAGGAGGTGTCACACACCTCCTTGCTACATCTGTGTGATCCCAGCGCTGCAACCAAGGTCGCAGCCTGGGGTCATAATCGGAACAATCGTGACCATCGGTTGCAATTGTTGTCCTTTTGACCAGGATGCGAGAGCTAAAGCTTACTGCAGCCTGACCGGGTCCTGGCAGCTTGAGAGGCAAGGTAGTCTGCATGCACCCACGCAGACACTGGCCTCATCCCTCCCGGAAAACACTCTGCCTCCCAAATGCCGCAGCCTGTCAATCAGGCTGCAGCTGGGAGACACTGTGAGTGAACTCACAGACGGAGGGCTGAACATGCGCATTACATCTCCTGCGCATGCGCAGTCCTCCCACCATCGGAAATGTGCGCTAACCATCAGGTTAGCATGTATCTCTGAATCAGGCCCTTAGTTAAGAGTAGCTGCCAAAGTAAGAAGTCAGAATGTACGAAGTCAGAAGTTTGAGCAACCATAAATGTAATTCCAGTTAAAACCTTGTATTCTTACCACCACTTGTATTCTTACCACTACAGGGTATTACAGAAGGTTTATCACATCTCCAGCATGATCTTTATTGAGGGCAAAATAAATGGTACATGGATTAATGGTACTCCCTGCCTGGTGGTAATGTGGTACTGTATGATGTGTATATTTTTGCTATCAAAATATTTCTCAAAGCCTCCAGGGCCAATGTGCTTGTACTGTAGAATTGCCAACACTGGCTTACCTGATGCTATTTACTCACTGTTCTCACCCTACACATGTTATGCTCTTAAGCCGGGAGCAAGATGACCAGGAACAAGTGGGAGAAAAAATTGTGTAAATAAACTCTTTGTAAACTTTCTTTGCATGCAGAATACTGTAAATACTGTATGACATACTCTTGCGTAGGGTACAAACAAATTGGCCAGTTTTATTACACTACATTCTACAATTGGGCTGGGCTGTAACAGCTTTCTAACAACCTAAACATGACTGTGCATTTTATTCCCAGAAGCACAAAGGGTAAAGCAGCCCTAACAGGTTATGTCTGTCTTACATCTTCAGAGCTTAGGACCTGATTCAGAGCCGAATGCTCTGAACGAGCGCCTGCTCTGAATCAGGGCGTTTTTTTTTCTAATAGTGCGGCCACTTGGACGCTAGCATAGCTGTAGGTTACCACCCACAGCTTATGCGAGCATCCATGATGATGGTCACGATGGTCAAGACCATCTCGACCATCGGGCTTGCGACGAGACCCTTGTGGTAGGGTCTCATGGCCACAAGCCCTGGAGTGCTTTTGGCTCTATCAGAGCCAAAAGCACTCCCACTGACATCACTAGTGATGTCAATGGAGCCGGCCCCAGATGGTAGGCGTTCCCATGGGAACGCCTTCGTCTGGGCAGCCACGCCTCCGGCACCCCCACCAAAGGGGGTGTGCTGTCACTCACCATTGACAGCACGCCCCCTTTGTAGCGAGACCCGGAGCGACGGATTGTCCGTCGCTATCCGGGTCTCGCCCATGCGCACGACGGAGCAGCCTCCATCGTGCGCTTGTGCACTTGCCCAACATCGACCTGCTTGCGAGCGCTCAGCGCTCGCGAGCGGGTCTGAATCAGGCCCTTAGTACATAATTTGAATTACTAGAACTATGGAAATGTTTTTATAAATGAAGAAATGCAATACTACAAATGTCTAATTGTTTAACTATTGTCAATTCCGATAAGGATCTTTGCTCTTTCGTGATACTTTTTAATGCCTTGCTGTCACCTTTCAATAATGGGCAATACACAACACGTGCATTGTGTGACATACATTCTGCTGTATTTGTACAGTGTTAAGCTGTCAAACTCTCAATGGTTCCAGTATATTCCTTAAGACACCTGCCAAACTCAGCATAATTAATGCAAGATTTGTGTTTACTTCCCATTTATTGAAGTTACAGTAGGTCAAGTTGAATTTTATATTAAAAGGAAAACAAATCTATATGCACATACCTACTACCTTACAGGAATAATGACCACCAGCAATTGTTTTGTTGAATAACAATGACATACAGCCAAAGAAAATATGTTTCACAGCCGTGTGGTGTTTACATTTTACTGTTACATCAAAATATGCCACTCATGGGGGTATTTTCTAACCTTGCACTAGATGTATGAAGTAATGAAAAGAGTAGAGAAGTGTGCCAGTGAAGTAGTTGTCCATGGCAACCAATCAGCTTTGAGGTTGCATTTATCAAGTACATTCTATAAAATAATAAGGAGCTGATTGGTTGGCATGGGTAACTACTCCACTGGTACACTTCTCATTTATTTTCACTACTTCATACATGTACCCCCATGTAACATGCAGCCCTCAGATAGAATCATATACAGTACAAACATACACACTAGAGTTTCAGATTGAAAATTATAATAACAATGTATTTTAGTATGTAACATGACCTAACACAATTCATGAAGCCATATATCACTGTATAGTATATCTGATAAACAGCAGCTCACAATAAACAATATTAATTTAATATTTTAGCCTACATTACAGATGGAAAATGTGAGGCATAATATGAGTTCACTTTTGAATTTAGTTTGGTTTTACAGAAAACTGAACACACTCGAACTTGGGCGTTCCAAATAACTGAGTCCCGCTTCTGATTTTCCCACCAAGTTCAGATCTCAAAACCCAGTAAAACATAATTTTCCCAGTAATATTGGATCTCATTTGTTCATTTGTTTAGTTTGCATATAAGAATCCTTCCCATGCACCATTTAACACAGGAGAGTGTATGGAGAGGGTTTGGGCTGTAGTTGTGCTTGTAGAGGTGCCATAAGAGAGAGTTGTAGAAAAGTGGAGTGGGTGGGAAGGGTGTAAAAAGACAGCAGGCATCTTTGTCACTGTGTATGTGTTTGTTAGCTACAGAAGCAACTGCAAATCCATTGTAAACTGCAAACAGCCTACTGTCACTGTGTGTTTATTTATAAGACATGCTAGAAGCATCTACAATCAACTGCAAACATGCTCTTGTGTATTGTTTGTTAGAAGTTAACTTGAAGTGATCTTCACGTACAATATCTTCATACAAAAATACCTACATATCTAGCTGCAGTATATATTGTTACTTGTGTATGAGGGCAGAGACAGTGTGATTTCAAGCTTAACTTTCCAAAAACACTGTGCTGTGTCTGAGAGAGAGCTACACCACAAAGAAGATATATATTTAAATTTAAACAATATTTCAAGATTGTGGGCCTGATTCAGAGATGGACAGAATTGTAGAGCCACACACAAGAAGCTTTGCAATTTTGTCCATCTCAAATGTAGAGCAGCAGGAGATATCCATAGGAAACAGAAATCTCTTTACTGAACCTGCGGTCACAGCCTGGGATCACCATTGCAACCATTGTGACCCTTTGGCCAGGCTGAAGCTTACTGCAGCCTGGCTGGGTCCTGGCAGCTGCTAGGTCAGGAAATCTGCATCCAGATCCACCCTTGCTCTACCTCAAATGTTGCAGCACATCAATAATGCTGTTGCTTGTGGGGTCTGCCAGCATAATTGTAGGACCTGTTCTGCATATGTGTAGAATAGGACTTGCGCATGTGCAGACAACTCACCATTGGAGATGTGCACTAAACATCCAGTAAGCAAACATCTCTGAATCAGGCCCTGTGTGATTTTGAGAGGCAGCATATATTATTGTACTTAGTGGGTGTGGTTTTGTCCCCATCAGCTGCACCCCCCAAAAAATGAAAAATGTGAATTTCAAAAAACATCTGAAGTCTTTTATAAATCAATTTAAATCATATTTCAAGAGTGTGGGTTTTGGAAGCTTATATTACTGTACTTACTGGACGTGGTCATGTCCCTCATCAGCTGCACCGCAAAATAATAAAAGTTAAAAAAATAAATGTTTTTGTTGTGTAAAAATAAATATCAAGTCTTTTAAATCAATTTAGAAGATTGTGTGATTTTGAGAGGCAGCGTATATTGCTCTAATTACTGGGTGTAGTGGACCCATCAGCTGCACCCCAAAATAATAAAAGTTGAAAAAAAATTTTTTTTACTTGATTTAAAAAAAAAAACAAATCTTTTAAAATTCCCTGTTATCAGGTTAGAAAAAATCCCTGTCTGCTACAGATGTAACTTAGCATTTCACATGCAGATACATCTGCAATCACACATTGAATATAGGCATGCCACATATTTTTAATCAACAGAAGTGGCTGGTGCATCCCATTCACATTGCTGTGCAAATAAGATGCATTTGAAGGGAAAAAGTTGCGCAAAAAGATGCTCTGTGCTACAGAGTCACATAGTGCTCACACTCATGTTACCTGTAAGGCAACTTGTAAAAATATATATTTTTTGTCTTTCGATGAAACTGCTTAGTAAAGGAAACAGTCCTTCATTTTCCTATCTCATTAATAGTGCTGTCAGTCATAGTACTTCTACAACATCTACTTTTAATGAGTAACAAGGTGTAAGAATGGGCACTTCAAATCTAAACAATATTTGACAATCTTTAAGAAAACACCACTTCTAATGGGATGGAGTCGGCATCCTGGCGTGTGTGATGCCGTTTGTCTGAATACCGGCACCAAAATCTTGACAGGACGGGAACCTGGCTTCAGTATCCTGACTGCCAGCACCCCGAAATAAAGTGTCCGGGTGTTAGGGGGAGGTTAGACACTAGTGGAAGGGTTAGGGTTAGTCACTGGGAGTGAGTGTTAGGTTTAGGGTGTGGGGAGGGGGCGGTTAGGTTTATACACTAGGGTGAGGTTAGGGTTAGGCACCGGGGAGGGAGGGTTAGGGTAGTGGTTAGGGTAGGGGTTAGAAAAACACTTACCTGTCTTCTCTATGGGTGTCGGGATTCTGGCTGTGAGGTTGTCACTGTTGGTATTCTGACCAGTAACATTCCAACAGCCGGGATTTCATAGGTTTATTTGTGAGTTATGGTCCTGCTACTACTTTTTCATGCACTAGAATGCTTATTGCTAAAGCTAGGGCCAAACACAGTCAGGTACCTTCTGTAAACTTGCATGCACCACCTTCTCCCTACTGCAGCACAATGAAGAAAACTCTCAGTTTTATGCAAACTACTGAAATCATATGAAATTGTAAACTGTGAAGTGAGTTTAGGCACTGCCAGCCTGAGTCAGGTCATATCCATAATTGAACTACTGGAAAATCAGCTAAATAAGCTGGAGGAAGAGATAAAACTGAGCAATTCCTCTATGTCATGACCAGGGTTTCCCAGCATAGGGGATGATGGGTATTACCTGTGAAGGTACTGTGGTGTGGTCCTTCCAGGGGAGGGGCTGGTGTCTGGCGGTGGGTATTGGCTGTGCAAGGTGTTTTGCAGGCATTGTGTCATTCTGGCTGGGGTAGGCCTGGTGGTGTTTCCATTTCACTCTGGTATGGGCACTGCCATCTTGCCTCTAGTCATGTGACTTAGCTGCTCCAGTCCTGGTGTGTCACATGCTTTCTCTGACCTATCACAATTCTGCACAGGGTACTTATGGGAGTCCAGAGCTTCTCATAGTTGCCAGTGCAACATTTTTCACAGCGTATGCTGTGAGAGAGAGTTCCTGTGCTCCTGAGACCTGTCTGTTCCGAGCTCACCTGTGCTCTTGCTGGATCCCAGCTTCCAAACAGCCTGCATTGCTCTGCCTGCTCCCAATCTCCTGCTGGAACCACCGTGCACCTTCCATTAACCCTCTCCCTGCCTAAAGACCTGAGTGTGCAGTTAACCTTGTCCCTACACTGCCTCCAGTTACCTAGCTCTCTGCAGATATCCTGTTTTCTACACTGAGCCATCTCAGTGCTACTCATCAGTTAACCTACTACTTCATAACCTCTCTGGATTTCATCACACCAGTATCAATTTGTAACCTGATATCCTGTCTGCAGCCTTGCAGTAACCATTTGGATTACAAAGACTTTTTATTATTTCTGTTACTACCTGGACATTACCCACTCTTGCTTCACTTCAGTTTCAAGTCATCACCTCCCCATCTAGATTCTGGACTTTATATTATCAGTGTATATGTCTTCAAATTCACCCATTAAAAAACCCAGTTTCCAGTTTAACTCTGTTCTGGTGTCTGCTCCTGTTACCACCCCGGGTACACAACAAACACAGATCCTAACACTCTATGTATGTAGAACTTGTAGATCAAATTCAACATGCATAAAGCATAAAATGGTTTCCAATGCTTCACAAGGACCAAATGGTTAGCAACATTTTGCAAATGGCTCTTTACATTTTGTCTCCCATGGATTTCATCACTAAGAGCCCTCTGATGAAGTCTTGGTGTTGAAATGCATAGGGTTGTGGCCTGATGTGGTGACGAGGATTGTTGAAAGGAGTCTGGTATTTGCCAGAGGTCCTCTGTCTATACTTTAGTACTTGCGGTGGATTAACCACCATCCTTGGTATGCATGCATTTTTTAGCCTGATGTGATTGCCATAATAAGTGATTTTTATCTTTTAAATACTGTATGTGATACCCCCTTTGTCTATTCTATTTGAATTATATATATTTTTTTTTATTTTACAATGTGAAAGGTAAAAACTGCTATCCAAATATAAAAATAATTGAGTGGACTACAGGTACCAGGATGGAAGTTGAATGTGTATAAAGCTCTTAATGCACTTGAACATAAAAAAATATCAATTGTGGCATGAAAGTCCTGGTAATTGAATGATATAGGCAGTGTTCATAGACTTATCACATGAGAGAGATCCACTTTACCGTATAATCTGTTCATTGCTGTCCCATAACATATCCAGTAGACTGTGGCCACTGTGCAAAATTTGATGTAGCTGCCGACCATGTCTGGTCTCACTGCTGTGTACAACTGTATGCAGAAAAGTACCTCACTGTTGGCTGTAAAAATGATAATCCATGTGGAGAATCGAATGTACAGTATCAGAAACAGGGTATAGCCTTTAATAAATTTCACCTCTAACCTGGAGACTTTATCAAAAGCCCTCTGGTAATGAGCCTTTCTCTTATATTCCCCCTAATTGACTAATATAAGTACAGATTGTCCGAGTTGCTCATTTCAGCATTTTCTCCTTCAACATATGTTGAAATATCATCTCCAGCTTCTCAACTCTCTTCAGGAGGTCACGGCAGCAGCATATATCTTGTTGTTGTTGAAGCCGGATGATTGGCTGAGACAGAATCTGCCTTTTTGCGAATGGCAACAAGACGCCATTTTGCGAAAGGCCGCCCACCACCATTTTAGCGAATCTCACACAATATCAGTACATGCGGCGATGCTATTATTTAGTGTCATGTGATTCCCACGCAATAGAACAATGTTAACAGTCCTCAGTATATAAATACATACATTTACTAAAACATATAATATAAAAAACCCTGCAAAACACGTACCACGGTGTACTCCACAAACATGTAGATGCACAACGCTAACTAGCGTCTTTTCCTAATATCTTTACACTAACACATTGCACACCTACATAGAAAGGTTCCCTAGCATTAAGGTTAATATTCAAGGTTTTATTAATTATTAATTATGTAATAAAGTGACTGTATTTAAGATCTCAGGTTTAGTACATAAGCAGACCGTGTTTGGTGCTATTCTGAACCACTGTTTATTTGCAGACTTCCGGTTCCATCGGAAAGAAAATCACAACATGCGTCTGTGAATTATGGATCATAGAGAGTTAGGCATTGAAATGTACTCTGTAATGCAGCCAGTTTAGACTTGTTCTTTGGTGGGAAAACAAACACAAAGAACTGTTGGAGGCTGAACTATTACAATACAAACTGACCTATGAATTGTATCATAACAGAAGAACCAGGAGGAAGAACCAATGGGATTATGCCAACTTGTTCTATTGTATTGCCTATCTCTGCAAGGGTTTATATGCAAGCACCGTGGATCTGGTAGTTAGTCATCATTTTCTTGCTATTGACAGAGGCTTCACCTTTGATGCTTAAAATCTGGATCCAGAAGCGCATGCGTATGTATTCGACTGTACCTTGTGATTGTATAATATTGTTTGGGCTAATTGTATTTAGATCACAGTGTGTAATTATCTGCTTTTATGGTGAATAATATATTTTTGTGCTTTGGAACCACAATCAAAGTCTGGAAAGCATTTATTTCATATGTGTACGCAAAGCTAAATAGCGACTTTAGGGTGTATAGATCATTAGGTATCAATATTGTGGACAGCAACTTTTCACATGCGTTAATATTTTTTATCTTGCAAGATCATCCAGTACCAGCTTCTTATACAGGTGTATAGGACCCAGTTCCTGCAGCTTAACCATAGAGTATATAACATTGATTACAAAATGAGATGTGATAGACACATCAGACCCCACTAATATAGTACAGTACGTAATGCTTGTGTAGCTTCTGACAACCATTGCTCAGTTTACATTTGACAATTCACATTTGGAAGTTTGGTTTTAATGGTTTGTTACATGTGTACAATTTACTTTTCCTTATGAAAATCAATTATTTACCTTCCACTAAATACTCCACCAATAATCACCTGTACTGGGCTGGCAAAGTGCCTGTGAGTTGCTGTTTTGAGCAAGTTTGATGGTGATCTAGTTTTCTGCTATACATTACTGTGGCAGCAATCACCTCTACTGGCCTGAGGCCTCTGATTTGCTGTTCGGAGAAGATTGTTGGTAATATATTATATGTTCTGCTTGGATTTTACTATTAGGTTATTAGTTCTTGACTAATGAAAAACTTTCTATAGATTTGTATAGTATTTAAAACTCTTCTCCTGTCTGCCCTTATGTTTCATAGGTGTACTATATTATTTTAAACTGACATGTGTTTGGGCCTCTGCTAAGTTGCTTAATTTAGTGACCCAGCTTGCTGCAGTCTTTGGCCAAGATTGGTGAAAATAATTGTGTGAGCTATGAGGTGGTCAAAATTGACTGATAACTAATTTAATTGATATTAATAATACTGTAGGAACAGAAACATGTCCAAATGACATGATTTTAACTGTTGTTATCAATTTTTAAAGAAAGCCAAAACATACAGTATGAGGGTGGTTTTGTCAAAACCAAAACACAACAATTATTTAGAACCAAAACCAAAACACAGGGGTCTGTATACATCTCTAAGCCCAGTCTGTGGCTTTCAAGTGCAGATTCATTTGTATAAAATGTAAAAAGTAAATATTTAACTTTCATGAAAGAAGGAAAAAAATATATAAATATATACATGCGTAGTTGACCAAGGTGAAACACAGGGTGGAACGCATGCTGGAACTTAAGCCAGTGGTCTGGAGTCAGTGACATAGTGTGAGCTGCAATCACTTTTACAAAGCAGCATACATTAGAGCACTGGGTCAGAGCCCCAAACAGCTGAGCGCTGGGCAGATTAACAAGTGGCAGATATATATTTACAACATTCACAATCTAAGAATATCAGGCCAGATACCAGGAAGCAGGGCATTGTGACAGAGATCACAGGTGGTAAGAGACATTGGAAGCAGAGCTCTGGTGCGAGCTGCTGATTTCACTATTGCTAGTTAAATCATTATGCTGTTGAAAGCTTGGAGCCACTCATACCAGCTGGGATGTTGCAAAGATTTTATGTTGTAGTGGTGCAACTTGGCATTATGCATATATATATATATATATATATATATATATATATTTTTTTTTTATATATATATATATATGTGTGTGTATGTAACCTAAGGATGGTAGTATTAATAAATTATATATTTTTATTTAGCAGCTCAATAGCAGAGCCTTTATTTAATTTCCATTTAGCAATTGTTTGAAGACTCCAGGTCTTGTTAATTAAAGGCAGCATCTGAGAGTGGTACACACCTTTTTTTTTAATAATTTGTTAATTAAACATAGCATACACATATTCTGTACATAGATTTTTGTGAAACTTCTCTTTGACACACAAGAGTAGATGTACTAAGCATTGGAGAAAAATAAAGTACCAACCAATCAGCTCCTAACTGTAATTTTTGAAACACAGCCTGTAAAATGACAGTTATGATTTAATTGGTTGGTACTTTATTTCTCTCCACATTATCTCTATTCAAAGTTTTGTACATCATTCCCCAGAATCATTATTGTTAATTGGATTTTACAAATGTTTTGGAATCAATGTTGAAGTTTTCAATGAATAGTGTTGGGTCGAGGAAGTGAATGCTGTATTCCTCTCTATTTTTAAATTCAGTCTGTCTTGCTTTATATGTGTGACTAATTATTTGAGCTTGGATTATGTTCCATTCTGTCCGAAGACTATGCCATATATCCAATATGTGCAGGAAATAACATGCTATATGTATGATCCATTTTTATAAGTATTGTATTGTCATGTACATTTTGACATAGCTGGGGCATATTTGGTTCTTTATTTTTGTAATCAACATATGTCTTGGAACATTAAATAATTGTATATAAGGAAATATTTAATGATTTTTATGAAGTCTGTCTCTTTCCATGTCTATATCGCCTTAAAATGCTCTGTCTTTATCTTGTGTTCTGTTATGGTGTGGAATACTAGAACACAGTGAGCTCACATCTACTATAGACCAGATACAGTATACTGTATGTATATTTCCATGTGTGATCTTTGAGGAGGTTCTACTGAAGTTTGAAGGGATTGCACCAAGTTAATTTCAAGTTAGAATAAGTTGCGCCAAGATAGTTTTGGTGTTTGAAGTCAGAGTTTGCAGCTCCTTATCTGTGGAACTTCTATCAAGCTCCTAGGGGTATAGAACAAGCTTGGGAACCTCAGAATAAAGTTTATTTATGATAATATTCCCTTAGCTTGGTGATTGTTCTCCAAAGTGTACTGATAATTAAATAGAGAGAAAGATTGTGTATATAGGATGCAAATTGTTGATATACAAATTATATCTTTATATGGTCAAACTCACCTGCTCCCTAATTCCCAATATATAGGTGAAATGAAACAAAATCCAATATTAATGGTTGTAGATGTCAGAATATATGTTGTATCACACCCACCTTATAGAGTAAAATGTGCATTGCATTTTTTTTATACTCCTGATATTCACCTCTGGTGGTTGGTGATGATGAGGATCAATGAAAAATTAAGCCATAATATAGTTGATAATGGATAATATTGGATAAAAAATTGTAAAGATTCTCTAAGATATGTATAGAACAATAGATAGATAAAAAGAAAGATGTTAGAAAGATAGCTTTTTTAAAGGGAGTTTTAATCAAATGGTACAGAAGGATATTTAAAAAACTCCAAAAATTAGTAAAGGCAAAATCAAGAAGAGACATTAAAACTTGACTTTAACCAAAAAAGAAAGAGTTGGTGCAGTCTTGATGAATTTACGAAATTAGCAGAAGATGATAACTAGACAATTAAAATATTGAAAAACCTTTAAAAAATTAAGAGGTGGTCCACCTGAAAATATATTTTAAATAAAATCAGTAATCTTATTACTAAGCATTACATGAAAATATATAGTAAAAAATGAATGTATGAATTTATAAAATAAGGTAACCAACATTAGTTATGAATACTTTACCAAAAATTCATAAATACATAGTAATCCTCCTAGAAATTTGATTACTGCTGAGAATTATAGTGTAACCAGCAATATTTAAGCCTTTTAGTAGTCCATAGTCCATAATCCATCTTAGATTATAGACACTGTATGTTTTTTAATTAAAATTAAAAGATGTAAAATGGGATAAAAAATGGTTTTTTTCAGTGTATGTAAGTAATTTATATAATCTAATTGAGGCCAATAAAGGTCTAGAGGTCATTATATGCACACCACGGATCTTGGGAGATCATTGGAAAGATGTGGGGATGCATCTAACCTATAAAGGAAGTCTTGAAGGGGATATGGACTTACATTATTTAAGATGTTTAAAATAACATTTCATAATACATTTCATGCATGTCTAAATCTATTCCTCATCTGATGGTATATTCTAGTTCAGGGTTTTAATGCAAGTCTTCATTTACCTTGGTATTCATACTCTTACTACTGACCACCATCATAATTTCATTCCTTTTATTTACCTTATCTTTACATTTTCCACATTTCAACACAGTAGGAACACATTTGACACATAAGCCAATTATTATGATGATAACCAATACGAGGATCAGGAGTTTATCTATGCTTGCACTCATTTCCTGGACCCACTCTCCTAGGCCGGAGAACCATTTCACTGGGTTCAACCAAGAAACCCATTCTTCTACCTTTTCCTCTACTTCAGCCACTGAAGCATTATGGTTCTTCCAAACTTTCCATTTTAACTGCAAAATTTTGTCCATCTTGCTGTCTATCACTTCCTTGGGGTCACTAGTATTATTTGTAATATATGTGCAACACTTTACACCAAATTGGGTAGCCAAAGTTACACAATACCCTCCAGTGACAGCTGTTAAATAATTCAACACTAGTCTATGTTGCACGAGTTCTTTCTTATAAGCTTGTAACTCCCTACCTGTATACCTGAATGTGTCATCATACATCTCGGTGATATTATCTATTAATTTAGCAAGATCTTGGATGTATCTAAAATTTAAAGTACCCCGAGCAATCCTGGTGGGATCTAATGCTACCAAAACTTGAAAGTCAGTTGTTTCACTAATCAATTGTGTGGCTTTATTTACATCACCATGTAAATTACTTTGAGTTTTAGAAAGTAAGTTTTTTATAGAAAAATAAAAATAGAATTTTTATGTTTAAAAACATATCTGTCTCATCATGTTATGTACTAAGTATTTCGTGCATGTGACATTGGTTGTATTCTCATACCACATTGTTCAGCATACTGTAACATTGAGCCTGAACGCTGATTTGATATTCAGATCTTTCAACATATTACTCTACAATACCTACATTTCCTAATTGTTGACATTTCTAGGCATTATTGTATTGCAAACAATATGCCACTAAAGCAGCATTATCAGTGTAATATTAATATAAAACATGTTGTAAGGGTTAAGTATGGGATTTTCACAGGAAAAATGACAACATTCATAATGGGGACAGTGTGAGGTTGAACTCAGTTTGTGATTAAAATCATTTTTACAGTACAGTTTGAGTCTCCCATATCCAAATATTTCAAAATACAGATTTTGTTTGGCATGACTGAGATAATACATAGAGATATATGGTGGGATATGGAGCTCCTTGTCCAGGGATATAAAAAAAGTTTCAAATTATAAACAGCATTCCTGCAATAGAAATTAGGGGCTGCACAGATGGTGTAATGGTTAGCATTACTGCCTCACAGCACTGAGGTCATAAGTTGGATTCCAACCACGGCCCTAACTGTGTGGAGAATTATGCTTGCATGGGCTTCCTCTGGGTACTCCGGTTTTCTCCCACACTTCAAAAAAATACTGGTAGGTTAATTGGTTCCCAAGAAAATTAACCCTAGTGTGTATGTGTGTGTGCATGTGATAGGGAATATAGATTGTAAGCTCTACAGGGGCAGGGACTGATGGGGATGGCCAAGTGCTCTCTGTAAAGAAAACAGAAAAAGTTTTGCTATTGGTGCTAACAATAATATACTGCAAATTTAGGTGTGTGCAGCAAATAAAACAAAGGGGATTTTGTCATGAATTGATCAAAGCATTTAAGCCTGAACAATTAAATGAAATTGGAAAATGTCAAACTCACTGCGCACAGCAGCCCAAATATTCCTACAAACTCATATGAAGAACACCCACTTTAATAAATACTAATCTAAAACATTAAAAGGAGAGAAGTAGGTATACAGTAGGGCGCTTCACATAACATACACGACATGACATGACATACACTTAATATATTTAATACGTTCCTTTTGAAATCATAGGTATCTTGTGCTGTAGTCTGAAGGTTCACACATATATATCTTCTCCTTGTTATGAACGATGTACCATATGAAAAAAAGGAGAGACCACTATATCAGTCATCAGTACTTTTGTTTGTAAAAATGGAAAACAGGGTGTATGAAACAAGGTGTGTAGAGCACCCCTCCACGCAAACAGTGCGTACCCCGCTCACAGAAAGGGTGACTATTAAATCCTCAAAAGGTATCTTTTAACTTTCCAATCATCCGAAAACGTGATTTCTCAATTGTATAGTCTGTGTACCATAACTCACTTATAAAAATAAAAACAGAAGCCTCAAAAGGTATCTTTGTGTATAACTATGGCATACCCCAACTCACTCTGACACTAGGCAGAATCCTCACATCAAGGTTTCTTTTCCTGATATTGATATATTCACTCTTTCTGTCCTCAGGTTATAATGTAGTTTCCAAAAAAATATATCTCAACATCATGGATGGTTAAACATCCAAAGGAGGATATATTTATTCAAAGAAGGAGCAAAAGCATCCAAACACGTAAAAAGCAAAACAAACACACATCAGTCCATTTCTCCAACAGCAAGACTATTATTTAAAAAGATTTTAAAAATACATGAAAAAAACAAAATAAAAAAATTCAAAAAATTCTTTCAGCCATGTGGGAAGTACAATTCAAATTCTCATCCACATACCTCAGCAGGCTGAATGTATAAAAATTGTGGTCACAGAAATCCTTCAAGTCAACGCGCGTTTCAGCTCAGCCTGGAGCCTTTGTCAAGACATATGGATAAAGTGACCTAGTGAACAATTTATACTTTCCCCCTCCTATCAGAGTAGGGCATAAATTAAAACAAATACTAATAGTTGTGAGAAAACCTCCATGCATGCACCCTCTCGTCCGACCTCACATTTCATCCCCGCAGGGATTGGTTACCCTGGGACTCCCGTGGTGTCTACTTCCTCCAAAACCGGAAATGTATACCCGGAGGCCTGGCGGTACAGCATATAATACTGACCACGTCTCAGAAAATTAAGGGCAAGTGTATTTTTCCAGTATCTCCCCACGTGGTGTCTGCGTCATCTGGGACCGGAAATACGTATCCGAAAACCTAGCGGTACGGCACCTGAAGCTACCCGCATCTCAGGAGACTGAGGGCAGAAGTTAGTTCCCTGTCTCTCCATGCAATGGGGGCGGAACTGGTGCACAGCAACCTGTTAACAATGCAGGGATTTGCATTGTCGTCTTGGTAACCAAACAGTATGGCATAGGGACAGAGTGACCTGACCTTAAACATAACCCGTTATTAATCTCCATGGTACAAATTTTTCACATAAACAGTATACAAAAAAATATAAAAAATATAAAAATCATCTGATATACATACACAAGTACAAAAATACATATGCAAATTTGTGTTGTTGAAATCTTCATATATAAATTCTGGCTTGGAAAATAGTAGTTGTTTGCTTATAGCATGTTGTTTGCAGATAGCATATATATTCATTGTAGTCCATACAGAGCAAAAAGAGTCCCAAACTTTTTCACTACAAAATATATAAAGGCAAGCAGTAGTTATAATGTACAAAGAGTCATAAAATATTATTTTATAAGCATCAAATCAAGATGTCAATAATTTCATAGAAACCACTTAAGCTTGAAATCTTTGTTCAAACCTATGGGCGCCAAGGTTTTTAGAGTATATATTAGATTCATCTCGGTTTTGGCCAAAATAGTGGCCACATTCTTTGATCTTAGAAGGGTCTTATGGTCCTGAGTCCATAAAAACCTGCTAAGCCACTTAAAGAACACCCATTGACTTCTCTAAAATGCAAAGAAAGTGCGTGGGTCTCTAGGCCCTTTTTTATATTCCGTAGATGCTCCGACACCCTTATATTAAGTGGCCTTGATGTTCTTCGGATATAAAATTTATTGCAGTGACATTTAATAGCATATACTACATTCTTGCTTTGGCAATTTGAACACACACAAGAAAAATCTGCAAACAACTACATGCTTTGGCATGTTATAAAATCTTTAATTTGAAAATCGTTACCATTAATATTGATATTTTCAATTTTATAATTTCCTTCACTCTTTATACTTCTGCAGCCCTGGCACCCCCCACATCTATAGAAACCTTTAGAAACAATAGTGGTTGGTCCCTTACATGGTGGGAGGGCACTATAGACCAATTTAGATTTTAAATTAGGGGCCTTTCTGTATATACATACAGGTTTATTTGGAATCATCCCACCCAAAAGGGGATCCTTTTTTAATAGCCCCCAGTGTTTTTGTAGGATCCTCTCTATCTATTTATGTTTATCCGAAAACTCTGTAATGAAGGCCCATTGAAATGTACCTCCTACTTCCTTCGTTCCAATTTTTTTACTTTATTTAAGGCTTTATTAATATTGACCTCCTCATACCCACATGCCCTGAATCTGTTATTTATATAATCTGCCTGAGAGGAAAAAACTTTTGGGTCTGAACAATTTCTCTTTAGTCTGGTCAGTTGACCTGCCGGTAGTGCATCCAGCCAATTTTTATGGTGACAGCTGTTTCTATTTATGCATGCACCTGAATCTGTTGGCTTCATATACATTTTAGTATGTAAACACCCCCCTTCAATATATACAGATACGTCCAGAAAGTTTAACCTTACATTACTGACTTCGAAAGTGAGAATGATGTTCTTAGTATTACCATTCAAGTGATCACAAAAAGCATCTAAACTCAATCGGTCACCTCTCCATACAAAAAAGATGTCGTCTATGTATCTGCGATAGGACACCAAGCCCGCGCCAAGCCCGCCACAACCCCATACGGCTTCCTCCTCCCACTTGCCCATAAAGAGGTTGGCATAGCTTGGTGCGAACTTGGTGCCCATCACCATGCCAGTCTCTTGGAGGTAGAATTCATCCTTAAAAAGGAAAAAGTTGTTCCAAAGGATAAACTCAATACCCTCCAGCAAAAATTTCTGTAGATTGCCAGATAAGTTGGACTCTGTCAAAAAACATCTCACTGCCTCAATACCCACATCATGATTCATAATGGTGTACAATGAACTGACATCCGCTGTCACCATCAAAAAATTGTCATTCCACCTTTGATCCTCCATGGATTTTAGAAAATCCTTCATATCTTTCAAATGGGATTTATTACCTATTACCAAAGGCTGCAGATGAAAATCAATAAACTCAGACAAATTAGATGATATTGAATTAATCCCAGAAATTATCGGTCTCCCAGGTGGATTAGTAAGGCTTTTATGCACTTTAGGTAATATGTAGATGACTGGAGTTATTGGGTGTTCATTAACAATAAATTGTGCCATCTTTTGAGTGAGGGTCCCCATTTTTAAATACTTCTCTTCCAAATCCTTCAATTTAAACAGAGTGGAATTTGTGGAGCCTCCTCTTAATTTTTTATACGTTTGGCTATCAACAAGCTGTCTACGAATTTCTTTCTCATAGTCCCCAATATTCAAAAGGACGACTCCACCACCCTTATCTGTTGGTTTCACTATGATGTTGCTATTTCCCTTCAGATACCTTAATGCTTTTCTTTCTTTGAAGGTTAGGTTAGACTTATTCCTCTTCCCCATATTTTTTTCTACATTTAGTTTTCCTAAATCCTCTAAAACCAGAGCGCAAAAAGTGTCTAAAAAAGGGCCCCTAACATGTTGTGGATAAAATATAGACTTAGGGTGGAATGGAGTGACAGATGTCTCTTCCAAATCCGTCCTTTCTATTTGTTCATTTTGGTTAAAAAAAAATTTTAAGGTAAGCTTCCTCATAAATTTTTGTACATCCACAAAAATATTAAATGAATTCATTGGATTACTAGGGGCAAATTTGAGACCCTTTTCTAACAATGATGTCTCATCTTTGGACAAAATATGTGAACTTAGATTAAAAATTTTTACTTTTGACAATTCTTGGTACGTTTGTGTGTCTTCCAAAATATCCACACAGTCTGTTCCCTTGTTAACCCTAGATTCTTCCCTCTTTTTCTTCCTGTTTTCTTTCCTCCTTTTATTTTTATTATTTTTATTGAGGGGTGTTTTCAACTTTCCTCCTCTCCTCCCTCTAGACCTTCATTTATAGTTTACCTGTGCCACTTGTGAAATGAGCTCTCCTCTAAAAAAGGAGAGTTCCTCCTACGCAAAGGGGAAAATCTATTCTGATAGCTCAAATATCCCAAATGGTTTTCATCCTTATCCTCTCCCCTTCTAAAAGATTTGTAAGGTTCATATTCCGTTCTCTTTTGATCGTTGCTGAATCTCTTACTGGGGTAAACAATCCTATCTGGATATGGGGAGGAATCTCTAAATCTCAATGATCGATGCTTACCATATGGGGGAGAATTTCTACGTGAATTCGTTTTCTTTTCCTCAAAGTAAAAATTTGATCTCTCCAAATTTTCCTTAGTTCTTTCTAATGATTTCCTCCTACGGGATGTATCATTTACCTCAATTTCATTAGTTGAGTAACTGCCTTTCGATTCTCTTGCAAGGGAATCGCACTTATCTCCAAATAATTTATCTTGGTGCTTATATTTATTGGCCTCATAATTCTGTAAATATTTTTTAAAAATAGCTTCCTTAGGTGATCTCCTCAATCCCTGCAGGAGTTAATTTTTATCCCTATTAAACTTTCTGATTTTTTTCAAAATCAAGGCTTTTTCAACTCTTTTTATTTTGGACTCAACAATAATTTCTAATTCTTTGAAATTTTCTGAATCTGCAAAAGGGGCCACAAGTGATTTCAACACCTTAACTTCTTCTTCCAAAGTCATTAATTCTACTCTCCGCTCTTTTACAATTAGGGACATAAGAGAAAATGAGCAATCTCTTACAGTCGTATCCCATTCAGTTTTGAATTGGACACTTGCTGTGTTAAAAGATGCTTTTTTTTTAATTTTTAATCCTCTAGGGATAAGTTGATGGGCTATATAGTTCTCTAATGTTGCTACTTCCCACCAAATTTTGTTCTCTTTTAGCAGTACTGTTTCTAATCTTCTCATTATCCCTTCCACATCTTCATCTAATAAATCTACTTGTTCTCTTTCATCCCTAAATATTTTTTCAGAGAGAAGTTTTCTCTCATCTCTAAGTGAGAACATAACAAAGAATAAAATTGCAGCAGTGGAAACACTAGCCAATGGGTGTGATATAGAACTTAAGCAATTAAATGAAATTGGAAAATGTCAAACCCACTGCGCACAGCAGCCCAAATATTCCTACAAACTCATATGAAGAACACCAACTTTAATAAATACTAATCTAAACATACAAAGGAGAGAAGTAGGTATACAGTAGGGTGCTTCACATAAAAAATAAATGGAATGTCTAATTATGACATACACTTAATACATTTAATACGTTCCTTTTGTAATCGAAGGTATCTTGTGCTGTAGTCTGAAGGTTCACACATATATGTATTTTTTATATTTTTTTAAATAACAGTCTTGCTGTTGGAGAAATGGACTGATGTGTGTTTGTTTTGCTTTTTACGTGTTTGGATGCTTTTGCTCCTTCTTTGAATAAATATATCCTCCTTTGGATGTTTAACCATCCATGACGTTGAGATATATTTTTTTGGAAACTACATTATAACCTGAGGGCAGAAAGAGTGAATATATCAATATCAGGAAAAGAAACCTTGATGTGAGGATTCTGCCTAGTGTCAGAGTGAGTTGGGGTACGCCACTGTTATACACAAACATACCTTTTGAGGCTTCTGTTTTTATTTTTATAAGTGAGTTATGGTACGCAGACTATACAATTGAGGAATCACGTTTCAGAGGATTGGAAAGTTAAAAGATACCTTTTGAGGATTTAATAGTCACCCTTTTCTGTGAGTGGGGTACGCACTGTTTGCATGGAGGGGTGCTCTACACACCTTGTTTCATACACCCTGTTTTCCATTTTTACAAACAAAAGTACTGATGACTGATACAGTGGTCTCTCCTTTTTTTCATATGCTACATCGTTCATAACAAGGAGAAGATATAAATGTGTGAACCTTCAGACTACAGCACAAGATACCTACATTTAAGCCTGAAGCCCAGCATCAAGTGACCCCATTTTTCTGCAGGTCCCTAGCACTAGCATATATATGCCTAGCACATCATTACTTTGCAGTTAAATGTACTCACCTCCTAGATACAGAGGGACACATCTATACAGGAACTGGCTGTTAGCCACACCCAATTAGGCCTTTTATAGCCTTAATTGAAAGCTGCCATGATAGCACAAGGCAAAAGTTTGAAACAAAACAGAAAAGAAATATCCCCATGCTCAGTTTTACCCATATCAAACATGGTACCAGCAGCATGGAAATATTAATGCCATAAATGTATACATAACAGAATAACTTTTGCTATCGGCGCTAACAATAATATACTGCAAATTTATGTGTGTGCACCAAATAAAACAAAGGGGATTTTGTCATGATTTGATCAAAGCTTTTAAGCCTGCAGCCCAGCATCAAGGGACCCAACTTTTCTGCAGTTCCCTAACACTAGCATATATGCCCTGTACATCATTACTTTGCAGTTAAATGTACTCGCCTAATAGATACAGAGGGGCACATCTATACAGGGGCTGGCTGTTAGCCACACCCAACATGGACTTTTATAGCCTTAATTGAAAGCTGCCATGATAGCACAAGGCAAATTTTTGAAAGAAAATAGAAAAGAAATACGCCCGCGCTCGGATTTAGCATTATTATACATGGTACCTGCAGCATGGCAATATTAATGCCATAAATGTATACAAAATAGAAAAACTTTTGCTATCGGCGCAAACAATAATATACTACAAATTTAGGTGTGTGCAGCAAATAAAACAAAGGGGATTTTGTCATGAATTGATCAAAGCATTTAAGCCTGCAGCCCAACATCAAGGGACCCCATATTTCTGCAGGTCCCTACACTAGCATATATGCCCATTACATCATTACATTGCAGTTAAATGTACTCACCTCCTAGATACAAAGGGGCACATCTATACAGGGGCTGTCTGTTAGCCACACCCAACTAGGCCTTTTATAGCCTTAATTGAAAACTGCCATGATAGCACAAGGCAAATTTTTTAAACAAAACAGAAAAAAAATATGCCCGCACTCGAGTTTTACCCATGTAATACATCATTCCAGCAGCATGACAATATTAATGCCATAAATGTATACAAAACAGAATAACATTTGCTATCAGCACTAACAATAATATACTGCAAATTTAGGTGTGTGCATCAAATAAAACAAAGGGGATTTTGTCATGATTTGATCAAAGCATTTAAGCCTGCAGCCCAGCATCAAGGGACCCCATTTTTCTGCAGGTCCCTAACACTAGCATATATGCCCAGCACATCATTATATTGCAGTTAAATGTTCTCACCCCCTAGATACAGAGGACACATCTATACAGGGGCTGGCTGTAAGCATTAATAGCAAACAGTGGGCCTGATTCAGAGCCATATGCTATTTGCGGATGGTTGTTCTGAAAAAGGGGCTGGCTATTTAAATGAAGTGCTCGCTCTTTGGGGTCTGTGGACGCCTCTAAGTCTGAACGAGCGAATAAAACCTGCGGCCGCTATTTTGAGAAAAACGCCCCCTGGCCGCTCGCATCATACGTCATCTCCGGTATTTATTAGATTAATCGAGTACATTGAACTGCTCGCTATTCTTGTGGTAGCATTTTCCTACCGCAATCATGCGAGCAGTTCTGGCTAAAAGACAACCAAGTGACATGGTCAATGACGCTGCTTTGTTAATTATGCACTCCCATTAAACGCCCGTTTTGACCATTTGGCACGCCTGCGTTCGGATTTCCACTCCCCCGTTTTCAACCACCTTCCCCTGTTACCACCCATAAACGCTTCAACCTGTCACTCAAATTAGCAGGCATTCGCTATTTTGCGAGCACATGAATTTCGACCACACTGACTGGTTCGTACATGCGTATTACGACCCGTACGCATGCGCAGTTGTGCGAACATCGCTCGGAACGAACGAGCGGCCGCTTACGAGCTGCTCTGAATCAGGCCCAGAGCTCACACATGAAGCTGCTGTTACTTGCCTTAACATTACAAAAGAAATATAAATCAGCATGAAATTATAAATAGATATCTCCTTTTTACAACACAATGCACAAGCATACAGCCATGAATGAATAATAACAACTAAGTTTCAAAATAACTGGCTGACAGCCTCCAATTGACACTTTTGTATCTCTTAAACTATGTAGTGAATGTTTCCAATTCAAAAAGAGATACATCTTTTGAAAACACACACAGTAACTCAATTATAACCAATTTAGAAATAAAGACAGCACATAGCATTGGTTTAAATAACTCTTTATTTACTATAAAATTATGCACCTTACACAGGGGCACATCTATACAGGGGCTGGCTGTTAGCCACACCTTACAGAGGGGCACATCTATACAGGGGCTGGCTGTTAGCCACACCTTACAGAGGGGCACATCTATACAGGGGCTGGCTGTAAAGTGCTGCTGAATATGTGTGTGCTATATAAATGATTGGTCATAAATAAATAATAACTAAGGCCCTCATTCAGAGCCGTACGCTCTGAGCAGAGCGCACGCTCTGAATGAGGGCCGGTCTCCATGAAAATGGAGCGTCCTCCTGGACGCTCGTATAGCTGTGGGTCTCCACCCACAGGCTATAACAGCGTGCATTTTGATGGCCGCGATGGTCGGGACCATCGCGACCATCGAAACTGCGAGCCGGAGCCTGCGGTTGAGGTTTTCAACCGCAAGCTCCGGAGTGATTTTGGCTCTATCAGAGCCAAAATCACTCCCACTGACATCACTAGTGATGTCAGTGGGCCGGCTTTTGACGGGAGGCGTTCCCGTGGGAACGCCCCCGTCAGGGAGGCACGCCCCCGGCACGCCTACCAAAGGGGGCGTGCTGTCAATCAACATCGACAGCACGCCCCCTTTGATCAGACACAACGAGCGAAGGACTTTCCTTCGCTCGTCGCGTCTGGCGCATGCGCACGACGGAGCTCCCTCCGTCGTGCGCATGCTCAGTCCAGAACATCGACCCACTTGCAAGCGGCCAGCCGCTCGCGAGTGGGTCTGAATCAGGCCCTAAATGTCTTACTCTGTTTTAATCACAGTCATGCATAGTGATTTTCATCCAATGAAAAGGGCTTAATTAATTCACACTTTTCCCAATTTGCGATCTTCACCAGAGTCTGAGCTGTGCTATACAATTGTGTTTCCATAGGAGATGCCGGACAATGTTGCCAAAAGCTGTTTTGGTCTTCGATAACAAGTTAACAACACATGATATTTTCCAGTGAAGTTCACAGATAAGAACAAGTGTGAATTAAATAAGCCCTTATCATTAGATGAAAGTCACTATGCATGACTGTGATTAAAACAGAGTAAAATTTTTTTATCTATTGCTGGAATGTTGACTATACTTTTAAACTTTTTATATCCCTGGACAAGGAGCGCCATATCCCATCAGATATATCTCTTTATGTATTATCTCAGTCATGCCAAAAAAAATCTGTATTTTGGAATATTTGGATATGGGAGACACAACCTGTGCTGTAAAAATGATTTTAATCACAAACTGAGTTTGACCTCACACTGTCCCCATTATGAATGTTGACATTTTTCCTGTGAAAATCCCATACCCAACCCATACAACAGGCGTAAACGACTAGAGTGTACTGCTTTTTACTAACACACATGTGCTTGGATTTGGAACTTCACAGACCGGCTGCTAGTGGTCCTTGCTGCCACATCTAATAGTGTCTGTGTCTGCGCAATTTGCACTTGCCCCCTGCTTCACATGTGGAGCCCGCATCCTTGACCTCGCCTCCCCCACCTTCAGCCCATCTGCTATGGAGAGCCCATGACACCTGGACATATGCCCACCCCCTCTACACCCTGGTCTGGAGCCACCAGAGCGGTACGACCCAGGTATACACCTTTGCTCCTACCCACTCATTGGGAACCCTTGGCAGGGTAAGGATTTGGGGAGTCAGTTTGCATCATTGCCACCACCGCGATAAGGGAGACAAGGGAGCATGTTTTTGGTCAGGAGACCCTCTGGTTCCACACACCACAACATCAGCGTTATCATTCAACCTAATACACCTGCAAAGGAACCGTTTCAGGCCCTGAGCTACGTATGGTGACTATATTCAATAGACTGCCTTGTTTACAATTTTTACATTTACAAAAACTTTTTCAAGAAGAAAGATAATCAGTTTCTATTGGCGCACTCACATCCTCTCATAACATATATATATATATATATATATATATATATATATTAGGGGTGTGCACCGGCCACTTTTCGTGTTTTGTGTTTTGGTTTTGGATCTGGATCTTTCTTCGTGTTTTGGATCTGGATTGGTTTTGCCAAAACCACCCTTGCGTGTTTTGGGTTCTGGGTTTTGTGTTTTGGATCTGTATTTTTTTGAAAAAAAGCATAAAAACAGCTAAAATCACAGAATTTGTAGGTTTTTCTGCTCCTATGCTATTATTAACCTCAATAACCTTAATTTCCACTCATTTCCAGTCTATTCTGAATACCTCACACCTCACAATAGTGTTTTTATGTCCAAAAGGTTGCACCGAGGTAGCTGGATGACTATGCTAAGCGACACAAGTGGGCGGCACAAACACGTGACCCATCTAGGCGTGAAACTGCAGTGGCAGACAGGATGGCATTGAAAAACTAGGCCCCAAACTGTACATAATGCAAAGAAAAAAAAGAGGTGCAAGATGGAATTGTCCTTGGGCCCTCCCACCCACCCTTATGTTGTATAAACAGGACATGCACACTTTAACAAACCAATCATTTCAGCGCCAGGGTCTGCCACACAACTGTGGCTGAAATGATTGGTTCGTTTGGGCCCCCACAAAACAAGCTGGCAATTTATCTGTCCCTGCACAAACTGGCTCTACGGAGGCAAGATGTCATCCTCATCCTCCTCATCCACCGATTCCTCACCCTCTTCAGTGTGTACATCCTCATCCTCACAGAGTATTAATTCGTCCCTGCTGGAACCACAGGTCCCTCTGTACGTTCTGGAGGCTGGTCTCCCTGGAAGAGTTGATAATTCATTTTATGAACATCATCTTCTCCACATTTTGTGGAAGCAACCTCCTACGCCTTTCGCTGACAAGGTTCCCGGCTGCACTAAACACTCTTTCGGAGTACACACTGGAGGGGGGGCAACTCAGGTAAAATAGAGCCAGTTTGTACAGGGACCTCCAAATTGCTTCTTTTTCCTGCCAGTACAGGTACGGACTGTCTGACATGCCTACTTGGATGCTGTCACCGATGTAATCCTTTAACAGACAGACGCACGCTTGTCGCTGCTGCTTTGAGGATTCAAGTGCGGCTACAGCCCACACAATTCACAAAGACAGAAAAAAAAAAGAATATTTTTATTGTTTGTGGAGCACACTTTGAGGGTTACACCACCCTTTAACAGACAGACGCACGCTTGTCGTTGCTGCTTTGAGGATGCAAGTGCGGCTACAGCCCACACAATTCACAAAGACAGAAAAAAGAAGAAGAATATTTTAATTGTTTGTGTAGAACACTTTGAGGTGTCACCACCCTTTAACAGACAGACGCACGCTTGTCGCTGCTGCTTTAAGGATGCAGGTGCGGCTACAGCCCACACATTTCACAAAGACCAAAAAAAAAAGAACAATATTTTAATTGTTTGTGTAGAACACTTTGAGGTGTCACCACCCTTTAACAGACAGACGCACGCTTGTCGCTGCTGCTTTAAGGATGCAGGTGCGGCTACAGCCCACACAATTCACATAGACAGAAAAAAAAAGAACAATATTTTAATTGTTTGTGTAGCACACTTTGAGGGTGTCACCACCCTTTAACAGACAGACGCACGCTTGTCGCTGCTGCTTTGAGGATGCAAGTGTGGCTACATCGCACACAAGTCACAAACACATTAAAAAAATAGTTTTTTATTTTTTGGAACACTTTGAGAGTTACACCACCCTTTAACAGACAGACGCACGCTTGTCGCTGCTGCTTTAAGGATGCAGGTGCGGCTACAGCCCACACATTTCACAAAGACCGAAAAAAAAAGAACAATATTTTAATTGTTTGTGTAGAACACTTTGAGAGTGTCACCACCCTTTAACAGACAGATGCACGCTTGTCGCTGCTGCTTTAAGGATGCAGGTGCGGCTACAGCCCACACAATTCACATAGACAGAAAAAAGAAGAATATTTTTATTGTTTGTGTAGCACACTTTGAGGGTGTCACCACCCTTTAACAGACAGACGCACGCTTGTCGCTGCTGCTTTAAGGATGCAGGTGCGGCTACATCGCACACAAGTCACAAACACATTAAAAAAATAGTTTTTTATTTTTTGGAGCACTTTGAGAGTTACACCACCCTTTAACAGACAGACGCACGCTTGTCGCTGCTGCTTTAAGGATGCAGGTGCGGCTACAGCCCACACATTTCACAAAGACCGAAAAAAAAAGAACAATAATTTAATTGTTTGTGTAGAACACTTTGAGGGTGTCACCACCCTTTAACAGACAGACACACGCTTGTCGCTGCTGCTTTAAGGATGCAGGTGCGGCTACAGCCCACACATTTCACAAAGACCGAAAAAAAAAGAACAATATTTTAATTGTTTGTGTAGAACACTTTGAGGGTGTCACCACCCTTTAACAGACAGACGCACGCTTGTCGCTGCTGCTTTAAGGATGCAGGTGCGGCTACAGCCCACACATTTCACAAAGACCAAAAAAAAAAGAACAATATTTTAATTGTTTGTGTAGCACACTTTGAGGGTGTCACCACCCTTTAACAGACAGACGCACGCTTGTCGCTGCTGCTTTAAGGATGCAGGTGTGGCTACAGCCCACACAATTCACAAAGACAGAAAAAAAAAGAACAATATTTTAATTGTCTGTGTAGCACACTTTGAGGGTGTCACCACCCTTTAACAGACAGACGCACGCTTGTCGCTGCTGCTTTAAGGATGCAGGTGCGGCTACAGCCCACACATTTCACAAAGACCAAAAAAAAAAGAACAATATTTTAATTGTTTGTGTAGCACACTTTGAGGGTGTCACCACCCTTTAACAGACAGACGCACGCTTGTCGCTGCTGCTTTAAGGATGCAGGTGCGGCTACAGCCCACACAATTCACAAAGACAGAAAAAAAAAGAACAATATTTTAATTGTTTGTGTAGCACACTTTGAGGGTGTCACCACCCTTTAACAGACAGACGCACGCTTGTCGCTGCTGCTTTGAGGATGCAGGTGGAATCTAGACGGGATTTGGAACCGAGGACACACTACCTCCATCAATTGTCTAAATCCCACTGCACTAATGTCGGATACCGGACGCACGTCTAACACCAACATAGCAGTCAAGGCCTCAGTTATACGTTTTGCTTCAGGATGACTGCTGTCGTACTTCATCCTCATCGCTAGGGACTGTTGGAGGGTCAATTGTTTAGTAAAAGTAGTGATGTTCCTACTTCCTCTCTGGGATGATGAACAACTCCCAGCAGCAGCAACAGCACTAGGAGGAAGTGGTTCTTGATCTTTCCCTATTTTATTTTTATCAGAGAAAGTTTGGTCCTCCATTTATGTTATATTGATATATATACGTGCGGCTAAAGCGCACACAAACACAGAAAATATTATTTTATTTTTGCTGGAGAGTAGTGCACTTTGTGGGTTACACCACCCTTTAAGAAATGAGCCAGCCGGCTCTTTACTTATGGGACACAGGCGCACGCTTGGCGCTGCTCCTTTGTTGATGCACGTGCAGCCACAGTGCACACAATTCACAAACACAGAAAATATTTTTTTTTTTGGTTTGGACTGGAGTGTACTTTCGGGGGTTACAGCACCCTTAACGGTCAAGCCAGCCGGCCCTTTACTTATGACACAGGCGCACGCTTGGCACTACTTTGTTGATGCACGTGCGGCTACTGCGCACACAATTCACAAACACAGAAAATAATTTTTTTTTTGGTTTGGACTGGAGTGTACTTTCGGGGGTTACAGCACCCTTAACGGTCAAGCCAGCCGGCCCTTTACTTATGACACAGGCGCACGCTTGGCACTACTTTGTTGATGCACGTGCGGCTACTGCGCACACAATTCACAAACACAGAAAATAATTTTTTTTTTGGTTTGGACTGGAGTGTACTTTCGGGGGTTACAGCACCCTTAATGGTCAAGCCAGCCGGCCCTTTACTTATGACACAGGCGCACGCTTGGCACTACTTTGTTGATGCACGTGCGGCTACTGTGCACACAATTCACAAACACAGAAAATAATTTTTTTTTTGGTTTGGACTGGAGTGTACTTTCGGGGGTTACAGCACCCTTAACGGTCAAGCCAGCCGGCCCTTTACTTATGACACAGGCGCACGCTTGGCACTACTTTGTTGATGCACGTGCGGCTACTGCGCACACAATTCACAAACACAGAAAATAATTTTTTTTGGGGTTTGGACTGGAGTGTACTTTCGGGGGTTACAGCACCCTTAACGGTCAAGCCAGCCGGCCATTTACTTATGACACAGGCGCACGCTTGGCACTACTTTGTTGATGCACGTGCGGCTACCGCGCACACAATTCACAAACACAGAAAATAATTTTTTTTTGGTTTGGACTGGAGTGTACTTTCGGGGGTTACAGCACCCTTTAACGGTCAAGCCAGCCGGCCCTTTACTTATGACACAGGCGCACGCTTGGCACTACTTTGTTGATGCACGTGCGGCTACTGCGCACACAATTCACAAACACAGAAAATATATTATTTTTTTAGCACTTGGGGGGAGCACCCCTGATGGACAGAGCACCCCCTGGACAACACTGCAGCACTCCTTTAGGACTGGGACACTGCACAGGACTTTGGAGTGGACACAGCCCCTATGGAGAACTGACTGCACAACACAGTCCAGCCAGCCCCTATGGACTTTGAAGTAGTGGACACAGCCCCTATTAACAACAGCAGCACAGCACAACACAGCCAGCCCCTATGGACTTTGAAGTAGTGGACAACAGCAGCACTACACTACACTACACTACACAGCCCTAACTCCCACCCTCCCTCTTCACTGTCCACAGCCGAGTGAGAAAATGGCGCCGACGTGGGTACCTTATATAGGATCCAAAACCCGCGAGACTCGGAAGGCGGGATGATGACGTTTTGCCTCGATTTCAGATCCGAGTCAGGCGGGAAAAGTCGAGCCTGATTCGGATCGGACTCGGATCGGGGGGGCTCGGGGGGGTTCGGATTTCAGAAATCCGAACCCGCTCACCCCTAATATATATACATATATACGGGTATTCGGATCGGCACTCAATCCAACCAGGGTAGCTTGCCCAGGTGCCTTCTGGAGTGGAGGTAAATACAAGTAACTGCAAGCAAACAGCGGCACTCACGGACTTGTGAAAAAATACAAAAGTGTATTGCACTCAATACATGATCCGACATTTCGGGACCCACACCTCCCTTGATTAAGGGACATGTGAGTCCCGAAACGTCAGATCATGTATTGAGTGTAATACACTTTTGTATTTTTTCACAAGTCCCTGAGTGCCGCTGTTTGCTTCCAGTTACTTGTGTATATTTTATATATATATATATATATATATATATATATATATGTATATAAAAAAACTATTTTTATTAGGTATACCTTAAAAGGACCAATATCCTATTGTCTCAAAACTGTTCAGAGTGCCAAGATCCCACTCTATTATTATTATATGGGAAGAAATATTTATTTTATTAATTTTTTATATACAAATTGTATATCCTTAAATAATGTTAACAAGTGAAATATAATCTTAAAATCATAAAGATATAGAGTGTTAAAGAAAATAAATTTTATAGTGAATAAAGAGTTATTAAAACCAATGCTATGTGCTGTCTTTATTTGTAAATTGGTTATAATTGTGTCACTGTGTGTGTTTTCAAAAGATGTATCTCTTTTTGAATTGGAAACATTCACTACATAGTTTAAGAGATTCAAAAGTGTCAATTGTAGGCTGTCAGCCAGTTATTTTGAAACGTAGTTGTTATTATTCATTCACGGCTGTATGCTTGGGCATTATGCTGTAAAAAGGAGATATTTTTTTATAATTATCATGCTGATTTATATTTCTTCTTTAATGTTAAGGCAAGTAACAGCAGCTTCACGTGTGAGCTGTTTGCTATTAATGCTATTTATTATATATATCATCTACAAACAGTAAGGGGTTAAAGTTAAGAACCCTCCGTAGCAGCAAATGCTGAGAGCGTTTGATTTAGCATCTATATAATATGTTCATTAAATACAATAAGCCACTTCTATTATTCTTAGAGGGAAATTATATATAATACAACTCCCTATTTCTATACATAGAGATCACTATATTATGTCAGTTTAGCTTGGCTTATAATAACCATAATTCAGTGGATGTCAGCCGCATGTTTGATGAAAGGTATCGGTGTTTTAGCATATGATGTAAAGTGCTTCTGACTAGAACCTCCTTGGTAATGTTAAGCAGCTCCACAGTTTTATCTGCACATATCCATACGACTTGCCGGGTGCTAGCTATTTATAACATTACGCAAACACAACTCGTGTTCAGCTCTCCCCGAGTGTTTAATGATAGGTGTAAGCGCTTCAGCACATGATGGATTGTGCTTCTGACTAAAGCCCACCTTGCTAGTGTTAAACAGCTCCACAGTCTTATCTTATCTGCACATATCCCTGAGAATTGCCGGGTGCTGGCTATTACAACGTTATATAAACACAACTCGTGTTCAACTCTCCCTGTGATCTCCGTGCTGATTGTTTCCTAATTACAGCATGTCAGTGTAACAAGATCTGCACGTTTCAACTACATTAGTGGTATTAATCTTTTGACAATATGCTCTATGTTACGGATGGCATTTCCGCAGAGTCATATAACTTTCACACACATTTCAATAGACATAAATCAATACACATATTTAGACACCGCACAGCCACATGCCAATGCACATTTCGCTTAGACAAGGTTTCTCAAGGCATAGAAAAAAATCTCTTTATTTACTATAAAATTTATTTTCTTTAGCACTCTATATCATTATGATTTTAAGATTATATTTCACTTGTTAACCTTATTTAAGGATATAAATTTGTATATAAAAAATTAATAAAATAAATATTTCTTCCCATATAATAATAATAGAGTGGGATCTTGGCACTCTGAACATTTTTGAGACCATAGGATATTGGTCCTTTTAAGGTATACCTAATAAAAATATTTATATATGTATATATATATATATATATATATATATTGTGATAGGATCACTGGTAAAGTGGTCTGTGACAGGGACATTTATCCCAGATTCCTGTCCTATGTGTTTAAAATCCCCAGGAGAAAGTCTGCAGTGTAGCAGGCTTGAGTTTGGGACCTGGGGGTTGTGGGCGAGAGGAGAGGGAGGGCTCTACCCATGGCCACTCCAGGTTTTGGTTCTCTTAGCCTGGTAACAGGCTTGTTAGGGTTTCCACCTGAGAGTGGCCAATATAAGCCTAGTGTGTTGAGGGCTGATTGTCTCACCTGGGAGAGCAGACAGGGAGTTTGCTCAGAGACACTTGAAAACCCTATTTGTAAGTACTGTACTGTACTGTGCTGTGCTTTGTTGCTGGTGGGGGCATTAGGCCCTGCCAGGTTCTGGTAGTGAGGGAACTACCTTGAAGTTAGTGCCCTGACAGGGCTAGGATTTATGTTTATGTTTTCTTTGTGTTATTTCTGACATTGTACAATAAAGACTGGCGCCGACCAGCTTGTACTCGCATCCAGACTGGTGTGCTGCTTCCCTGCTGCTGTGTGTGTGTGTAAGGAAGGAGTCCCCAACCCAGGAGAGGGACCTCCTAATCTGACTGTGTCACAATATATATATATATATATATATATATATATGGTATGAGAGGATGTGGGTGCACCAATGGAAACTGATTGTCTTTCTTCTGGAAAAGGTTTTTGTCTATACATTCTAATCAGCAGGTGGCACCATTAAATATATGAAAAATAAATCTGAATTATCTTTAATATGGTACACAGTATCCTCACTTTAAAATCATTCTTTATTTAATAATCTTGGAGCGGGAATATTTCTATATATAATTTTTACATTTACACTGTGACATTGGGGCTTAAGATCCAATTTGGTTGCAACATTGATTCCAAGACAGCAGTGATACATTGTGTCTGAGCTTTAACAACTGCATTTATTCAGCCACAGGTTTGCACTGTATACAGTCTAAAACATATCCCATGTGTGATGACATATTTGTTTTAATATTATTGAACCGCAGTTTATTCATTTATGTTTAATAAATGTATATGTTATATTAATACTATAGTTATGTGATTTATGTATTGACACCAGCGCAGACACCTTTTATCTATTTTATACATGTTTTGTAAGGGTATTCTGCAGGAATCCCTCTGGTGTCAGCTGCAAGTGCCTATACTAGACAGTATTTGAACAGAAAGTGCACCATTTTTTCCTTTAAACTTTTTTATATACCTGGACAAGGAGAGCCATATCCCACCATATATCTCTATATATACTGTATATTTATATGTTTGGGAAGTGGTAAACATCCACTTTTTGGTGCAGGAGGCTGCTTTTTGTTTGTTTTGCACAATTTGGTGATTTATCTTGTCTATGACTGAAATCATGAAACCTTTGATTTTTGATGGTTCAGTGTACAGGAACTTTGTTTAAGGAACACAATTATTAAAAATATTGTATAAAATTACCTTCAGGCTGTGTGTATAAGGTGTATACAAAACATAAATGCATTCTGTGTTTATATTTGGGTCCCGTTCCCAAGATATTCTATTATGGTACGCAATTATTCCAAAGTGCAATATTCTGATATCCAAAATAACCCTGGTCTCAAGCATTTTAGATATGGGAGACTCAACCTGTATCTGCTTTGAGCTTTCAAGCATGGTGATTACAGTAATGTTTGCATTTGTAAAGCCGACACAATTAAAATGCTGTATATCACAATATTAAAATGTCAGCATTCTGAGTTTGACTTCACATTATTTCCTTTCACAGTGTCAATATTTTAACTGCACTTCCCTGTTGCATATTTTGTTTTCTAACAGGCAGACATAGTCACTTAAAATTAGCCTCTCTCAGCCTTTATGTACTTAGCTTTTTAAAAATCATGTACTCTAGGTACAGTATGGGTAAAGGATTTTACTTTTTCTTGAGGCTAAGCCAGGTTAAAGGTTACATTTAGGATAGATTGCATTTCCAATTTTTTGTTTCATTAACATCTTCACATATGTACAGTATAGAATGGCAGGCGAAAGCTGAATAGGTTTGAGAATAGATAAGAATCCTGGGTTTTTGCTGATTGGCTAACTTGACAGCCTTGTTGCTAGGCAGATTAGTTTAGGTTTTGGTCAACTGGTATGTTGTTTGACCAATGGGTTGATTGGAGGTGTGTTTATGAGAAACTGTATATAAGTTGAAGTTTTTCCTGAACACAGCCTCTATTTCATTCTGGAGTCCTCCAGTTGATAAGTATCAGGCAATCCTTCCTCACTTCTACATTTTTCAATATGTCCCTTCCTCTTTGTTCTTACCTGTTTCTCTCCATTTTCTTTACTATCTTTCTCCTTCCTCATTCTGTTCTTCCCCCTTTTTCCTATGTATTTTATTCCATTTTGCAAAATTTTATGCCCTGTCCCTGCAGACCCAGTCCACATGCCCCTCCCTCACACAACTACTGAGTTCCCCCACACATTCAGTGCTGCACGAGCTTGTGAGTGCAAGTGGTGTCTCCCCCCTCCATGCCCGGCATTCACTTGTTCCCCTGGCTCATTTAAGGGCTCAGCATTTAAGCCTAGCCCTGCATCCCCGGCCACCTCGGCTGCACCGGCAGGAGCGGCTGCTCTCATGGATCATGCTGGGCACTCTGCAATGCCCGATAGTGCGGCCACACTTAGTTGCTTGAGCCCTGCCCCCTCACCCGCTAGCGCTGTGGCCGGGTTCCCACTTGGTTGGGGATGTTCTTAGTGAACACCACAGGTGCGCAGGTTCCCCGTTAATGCAAGGGGGTTGGTGGCCATTTTCAACCTGGTGGCCATTTTGGATTCCACTGCCACAGTGGGATCCTGCCAGTTCAGCCAGGCTGCTGGCTTTTAGTTCGTACCCCCCTGCTTCTGAGCCCTCAAGGTTCCTGCTTCCCCATTGGGAGTCTCTAGGAGCATGATCCCTTCCTCTTACCCTCGAGTCCCCTTGCTGCCTGCATCATTTTCTCCTGCCACTCAGAATGTCTCTGCTCAGTTTGCCTTTTTGTCATATTCCCCAGGCTCAGGCTTCATGAACCCTGCTTTGACCTCCCTCCTCCCTATGCTAGCTCTGTGATGTGGCAGTCCATGCTTCCACCCCCACAACCATACCCTCAGTGCCTCCACTCCCTGGCCTTGGTCCCTCCTCATCCTGTTCTTTTCACCCCTTTAACTTCTGCCCTGCTTTCAGTTTCTCCTCTGCGGGCTTGGTCCTGTGCCCCACCATTTCCTTTGGGTATTGCCACTGCTCCCCCTCCCCACATTCCTGTCCCCTGCTCCCATTATGGTTACTCACCTTTCTCCTTTAGTTTCAGTTTGCCATCCTTAGCTGTCACCTCGATAGATGTGGCGGTGGCTTGTGCGGTTACCCTTTCCAGTCCACATAGAGGTGACTTCGAATGGCGGTCCGGTGGCTCTTCTGCATGAAGTTTCAGACAGTGTGGTTCCTAAGCCATCTGGTGTTGGTGAGTATGATAAGCTTTGTTTTTCTTCCCTTGTCTGACTCCAGATTTAGCTTTTACTCATCTGGATGCCCGTGTAGACTTGCTTTGCACCAACACGGCAATTCTTAGGCTTTTGTGCATGAGTGTTAAGGATGAGGTTTGCATGGGTAAATTTGTTCACTGACAAGACGAAGCAGGGTTTGGTGCAGACTGGGGATGGGGCTTATATACGGCATACTGATATTTGCAGCCTGTTATTTGGAGACACGTGCTGAGGAACATATGAATGTACTTTAATATATACTTGTTTGGTTCATGATACATTCACATGGTCCAAAGGTCTTGTATGTTGGATTATGGCTTGCGGTATAGGTGCAAGCTGTAGGTCTACTTGGTGGTGCCAGTGGTAGTTAACAATATTTAATTGTGACTGTAAGTTTTTCAGCAGCGATGGACTTCCTTGGTTTGGGTGCAGTCTCGCAGAACCCACTTCTTGCGAGACCGGGTGGGCCGGGAGTGGCAAAAGAAAAGTGGTTGGCTTTCGATGACCATAGGTGCATGTGGGGCGTGTCATGTCATTTTTGCCTATCCTGTTGCACACAACCAGAGATTGCCAACATGTATGGTGGGGGTGGGTCAGTTGAACATGGGGACACTGTTAAGAGCACTGGGTAGGCTGATTCTCCCATTGGTGTAGCTGATCTAGGCAAGTGGTTGTATTTGTTGGCATTAATCTTCCCATTGGCGGACTGCTGAAGATTAGGGTGCCCCGTAATTTGCCTTCTGCCAGGGAGTTTCCGTAGGTTTTAAAGGTTATTGGCGTCTTATTTAGCATTTATCTTACCCTGTGGAAAATCGGTTACTACTGCTTTTTCTGAATCAGCCTGTATGGTGGTTTCACCATCTTTTTGCATTTGTTTTTAATTTATCGTTTTTTAGGCCTTGTGGCTGATTCGTAGTTTTGGTTCAGGTATTTTGTTGACTAGGCTAAAAATTGTATCGGTATTCGGTTGTTGCCTTTACACTTGGATGCATGCACTATATGGGTTCATTTGGGACGTGGTTTATTTGTTGATAAATGTGTAATTTGAGAAATTAAAATCCTTTTGCACTTGTACATTTCTGCTGGCACTGCCAGGCCTGTGTTGCACATTATTTATGCGACTTTCTCTTTATGAGGCCAGGGGAAAGTGATGTTTTTGCTGACGTCCTCTTTTCCATCCAAGCTTTGCTTCAGATTTTTGGTGTTCCTGTAGCGCATAATAAGACTGAGAGTTTTGATTCCTGCTTGTTTTATCTGGGCATTTAGTTAGGGGGGGTTGTTAGTGGCTGTCATTTGCCGCAGGTATGATAGTCAATTTCTGTTATCCTTTGCTGGTGGTTTGTGGGCTTATAGGGTTAAGCTGCAGACTGTGCAGTAGTCACTAGGTTAATTTTATTGTGCTTGTCATTTCACCCATCTGGGCAGGTTGTTGGCTTGGTAGGGGCTATGGCCCTGATTCAGAGCCGGACACTTTTTCAGAGCGCTTGCTCTGAATAAGGGCATTCTTTTTTATATCGGCCTCCTAGCCGCTCACATAGCTGTGGGTAACCACCCACAGCTATTGCGAGCGGCCAGGTGATGGTCACGATAGTTGCGACCATCGGGCTTGCGACAAGACCCTTGTGGTAGGGTCTCGTCCATTGCAAGCCCCAGTGAGCCTCCAGCTCTAATAGAGCCGGAAGCTCACCACTGACATCACTCGTGATGTCAGTGGGGCCACCCCCACATGGTAGGCGTTCCTTCGGGTACACTTACGTTTGGCCAGCCACCCCCCCAACATGCCTACCAAATGGGGTGAGCTGTCGATCAACATCAACAGCCGCCCCTTTTGGATGCAAGTACCGGAGCGAGTGATTTATCGCTCACTCTGGGGCTCGCGCAGGTGAGCGGGTCTGAATCAGGCCCTATGTCCGGTGTGAGCAAGCCTCTTCGCCAAATGCGGTTGTCTTCTGAGATTGAGGATGACCTCCGCACTTGGTCCAGGGCCCTAGTTCAATTTAATAGCGACTGCATTTGTCCTTCAGATCTGTTCGCTACTACTACATTACAGCTTTTACCAAGGCAGCTGGCTTGTCAGATTCTGATTTTTTTTTTATGGTGACTGATATGTAGCACCCTGGCCTCTGGAATGACATGTGGAAGGACTTATTGGAACTTTTTTGCTAGAATTGGTTCTGATTGTCATGGTGTTTGACCTTTGGAATGGCCGTTTAAGTAATCGGCATGGGTTTTTTTCATGTGCGACACTCTGGGCTGTGCATGCCATTAGCAATCAGATGGTTCCCTCTCCTCCAGCTTTACGGCTGTTGAGGCATTTGATTTTGCGTGGTCTGGAGTCCGATATTCGATTCTGAGCCTGTCAAGTGCCCAGTGTATATGCTGCAATATGCGTATGCTTTGGCTCGCTTTAATTTTGCCCATTTTTCAGATGCTGGCTCCAGTGATTTCTGCAGTGGGGTTACCTTGCCCTTTGTATGGCAGATTATCAGGCCAGCATGGAAGGTGCTTGCATCAACAACTCTGCAGACTTATTTAGTGGCCTGGCAGGACTTGCAGGCCTTATGGGCACAGGGCTCTCATGGGGTTAGGTCTACAAGAGACATGCTTTTGTCATTTGCATGAGGGTATTACCAGTGAGGCCACTTTAAGGCTTCTGTAGTTGCAGCGCTGATGGGAATCTCCTTCTTTTGTAAGTTGAAGGGTCTTCTCAGCCCTTCATAATCTTTCCTGCTTTTCAAGGCCCTTAGTTTGTCATAGGGCTCCCACAGACCCTTTGTCTTGTTAGCAATAAACCAATGGAGGTCTTATGGCAGGCAAAAACTGAATAGGCTTGAGAATAGATAGGAATTGTGTTTTTTTTGCTGATTGGCTGGCTTGACAGCCTTGTTTCTAGGCAGATTAGTTTAGGCTTTGGTCAGCTGGTATCTTGTTTGACCAATGGGTTGATTGGAGGTGTGTTTATGAAAAACTATATTAGTTGGAGTTTTTCATGAACACAGCCTATTTTTCATTCTGTCTGTGTACTGCATGCACAGTGAGTGCTGCATACTGCACAGAACAGCTCCCAAGTCCCCTAATCAGCATCACATGACACATCACATCTGTGATGCTGATGAGGGAACTCTCTTGTGGGATGCTCTGTACTGTGACTGTGTATGTAGAACACAGAAGAGCCCAAAGGTGTCAAGTGGAGCCTGACATGCCACGGGAGGTAAGTACTCAGTACAAGTGTGCAGGGGAAGAGTTAGTTTGGAAATACATTATAGCAAATGGGGGTATATTGGGGGGGCACTGCAGGGCATACAGGTTGGGGGAACTGTGTGGTGTTGGTTTTATTGGAGGGGACCTGCACAAGCCTTAATCCAGTCCTGGTCCTAATAACACCAACTTTCAGAAAAAATATTGCAAGGAGATTACTGTTGTAGAATGGATGCATTGTATGGTGTGGAATGAATGGTGTTTGCTTATCCACCAATGGGGTATGTTGTGCTCTACTCATGAGGCACATCTAGTGCTGCCCAGGAGTGTATCCAGTACTACTATTTGAAATATGAGTATTTTCTGTTTCTACTCATTTAAAATCAAGGATTAAAACATCAATGCAAAGACATAACAAGACACAACTAATGCTGGAGCAGCGCTGTCAGAGACATGACAGAGCCATATTCCAGAAAAAATGCATGAGTAGAACTATATATTTCTCTTCACATGCATCCAGCAAATTAAAAACAGTGCTCATTAGGCACAGTGGGGGTATATACAGTTTTCTTTGGGAAATAAAATAGTGTTTTTATTTAATTTTAGGGCAAATCCAAGTTGGTTTTACCTATAAAAAATGTTGGCTTAAAATCCATTGTTACTTTTTACTTGAACAATCTTGCTACTGGTTTAGGAGGAAGGAAAGCCTGCAGAGATAGTGGGATAATACTTACTCGGCACCAGCGGCAGCTCGTACCTTTTTACTATGGGTTGCTACCTGGGTTGCTGCAAAAACTCTCTCTTCAGTGATAGTGCTCGGCTCAAATTCAATGTGCATGCACATAAAAAGGAAACAAATCCACAAAAAAACTGGATATTGTGCAGAAAAATGACATCGGTTGGGAGCTGCAGCAGATGCAGCTCCAAGAAGCCGAATAAGGCTTGCGTTATAAAATAAAATGCAGTTTCCCATTGGAAGCACTTTCTGCTAATGTGAATCTGGACTGGCAGTCCCAGGGGGAGAAAACACCCCTCCCAGGGACTGCCTGTCTGACTGTGTGATTAGCAGAAACCACTTTCAATGGGAAGCCACTGCTGCTATATCACATACGGGAAGACTGGGGGATCACAGGTGAGTGGCATATTTTACTAAGGGTGGGCTGTAGCCCCTTGGTAAATCCGCCACTGCTCTGTGATTCATCAAGGCTTTTTGCACTGCCACATCATCACATCTCACATGTGCATCCAGGATATTTGGGCAGGGAGCACAGATTGTGGGAGCTTTTACTACACAATCAGGAGTCCTGGAGATCTACCAATTATATGGTAATCTCTCTGACTTTCCAGGAGGGAAGGCAACTATAAATAACACTGACCAAGGCTCACATTATATGACTAAATATATCTGTACACAATAAACACAAATTAAAAATAATATACACATACAAAAAATATACGGGCACCCCTTCTAATTGGTATTGTCCATTTCATCTGAAACCATCACTAACAAGTACACAAAAATAAAGCATACAGTCACTGTCACAGTTTGATGGGAAGTTATGAATTTTGTAATATCAGTATTATAAGCAGAGATTTGCACGGACACCTGTGTTTTGGTTCTAATTAATCATCATATTTTGGTTTTGGGAAACCACTCTCAAGTGTTTTGGTTAGGATTCGGTTTTGATTTGGTTTTGGACCTGTTAGCATGCAATCCAAAACCCAAGATCAGTTTTTAAATCCGAATTCTGAACTGACTACTGAATTGAACTGCGACGCAAAGTGATACCAAACTAGGACTCAATTCGACTCGGAACCCCTAAGTTTGGGTGTGTCTGTATTTAGGAAAACTGAACCGCACATGTCTTAAGGGCATATTTTCACAACCATTATAAAGAGTGGAGAGTCTAACACACCGGTGGCAGTTGCCAGGGACTCTGCAAGGAAATGGCAAATGGCCAACAGTCTATCCCAGATTGTTAGGATGAAGCCTACTAAAGGAAGTGCAGTACATGGGCTGAGGTTAGTCTGAATGAGCATGGGAGCCAGGGCATACATCCAACCCCCTGACCTGTTGCATAGGCATCCTCAATGGCAATTCATTTGTTTGGCAAATGGTTTATACAATATACCAGGAAAGATTGCAACTAAGTTGCATTGCATTGTAGTATGCCTCAAATATGAAAAGTCCTAGACTGCTATCATGAGGCAATAAGGGACGACACCACCTGTTGATTTTGGAGTTTTTACCATTCCATATAAACATCCTGCAAAGTTATTGCAGTTCTATGAATGGCGGCAAGCACAGGAATCCAGTATCTATTCTACTGCTCCAAAAGATATACAAAAATAGCCAGGAAGTCAGATCCTGTTTAATAGCTTTCAATAAAGGGACATAGTTGACCCTCACCTTGATCAATAGGGCGCCATCTCTGAAAATAGGTAAAAAATTAAGATTTGAGGACAATGTGACAAGGACATTATCTGTGGCAAGGGAAAGTGTATTATGTGCTGGCTACTTCAGTTCTCTTAATGTCCTAATTCAGTCAAATCCTGGCATACTGAGGCTCAATTCACAAGACATACATCAAGGAGGAATAGGTGAAGCCTTTTATAGTATTATTGCACAAGCCAAACAAGCATAAGGAAATTCTGTTGGACAATATGGAAGTCAAGGGGTAGAATATAGGGCATGATCTGCGTTCAGAAATGTACCACTCATACCTCAACTACTCAATGTACAGAACTTGAAAGCCCAGGGCAGCTTATCTAAGGCCTACTCAGTATCCAAAATCAGGACAACAAAGGAAAGTTTTAAGATGTTGTTATGAGATATTATGTCAAGGGTCCTGCTTATGTTGTCCAATGCTTGTCTGCTGGGAACAAATCCCATCTGTTCCAGATTTATGAAATAAGTCTTGTAGGCATTGAGCCTATTAATGAGAACCATAGCGAAGATTTAGAAGTCCATATTCAGCAAGGAAATAGACCTATAACTGGCAAAAAGAGTAGTGTTTCTCTTATCTTGTGTATAACTAAGATGTTTGATATGGTGGTTTCCATATGAAACCATCAATCCTTTGGTCATGAGAACAATGTAAGGATTTGATGTCTGTAACAACTTCCTCCTCTGTTGCATCCCTTTAAATTTGAGAACATACAAATGATTCAATCTTGAAATGTGACAACTATCTTGATAGGTTTGTAACACTGAGGATAATGGTGGATGAGGAGAATAGGACATTTGAATATTATATAGAGATTTATAGACTTGACAAACTGAACCATTCTTATATGTGTCATAAATAATGTTGCCGTTTTTGTATGAGTGCTACAATACAGTCATTTGTTAGGCCTGTTCAGCTTTTAATCTATTGGTCAGCAATGTGTCTGTCTTGTGACTTTTTCAAAGAAGAGTTGGTTGAGCCAATGGAGGCACTAAGGATCAACTGAATTTCACTGTCAGGATTCTCCTATGAATTGTTGCAGAGTGGTAAGCCTCTTACAAGTGTAGACACATTTCATAACACTGCACAACAATGAAAATGTTTCCGATGTGAAAATAGTTCTAATTGATTTCAGCATGCAAAGAATTAATATGACATTTAAAACTCTCAGTTAGCTCTGAGTTCTGAGATATAGCCCACGATGTAGGGGTATTCCTAGTGAAGTGGGCGGAATGAAGAGAATCTTACCAGCAATCTGCTTTCCACGCAGAGGGGGCATGGCCTAATGACCCAATTAAATGAATCAGTTATTTGTCCCCTCCCCTATTAAAATATATGCGATTCACTGGATTACCCACACAAGATAACTGTGGTGCACTGAGTGACAAGCATAGTGAGCGATTCCACCTAGACATTTCAGCAATGGAACAAAGATATCAGGGAAGGTGAATCACTACTGTTGGACAGTGACAAGAGATGCCCCAGAAGAGGAGTACAAGTGACAAGCAAATAGAAAGCACCCGCCATGAATAGGCCACTATATTAGATAGAACTTTCGTATGCTGTATGTTTGTTTCGTATGCTGTATGTTTGTTTAGTCTTGTGTTCTTACTTGTGATTGACTGAATTAAAACAACTGTTACTTATTTTCTATCAAGAAAATATCAGATTATTTTAAAATAGCTTTTCACTATGACTATATTACTAATGTACATACAGTATAGTGCAAGTAGTGTAGCTCAAAAAATAGAGCTAGTAAAAACATTCTGAAATCATTTTAGTTTTTCTTGACCTCAAATTAGTAATGTATGACTATTTTTAGAAAGGAAACAAATTAAAAGTATTAATTTGTTGTACAGTGTAATTCGTGTGGGTTTATGAGCTTGAAAAACAGTAGGGAAAGAAACATCTGGTGTCTGGTTTATAACAAAATATACAGTAAGCTGAGTGGTCAGTTGGACATTAAAGGATGCCCAAATGATAGAATGGCCAAACCATATGCTTTGCAGGATAAACATCTGGGATAGAACCTGCAGCAGTTGGCTGAACCCCAACAACATGTCAACACTGGATTATGAGCAGTGGGGATGGGAAAAAAAGTATAATCTGCAGAGGCAGAGTAGAATGCTCCCCATGTATCAAGCAGCCCAGAGAAGGCCATGTGTCAAAGTAGTGGTTTAGTGTCAACTTACTAAAGCCTGGGAAAAGGATGGTATTAAATTTCCCCCTCACTTTTGAACCTTCTTGAGCTCAGTGGAAAACATAAAAGAAGGATGTTTGCCTTGTATTAAGGGTATAAATATTAGCAAGTCATATAGTTTGATCCAATATGACTTCCAAAAATTGGAAGTAGACAATGTTGTGTACCATGATTACAATGCCATTTGTCTTGGATGTGTGGAAGAAGTACTTCACAAGAGTTAACTGTCACAACTGATTCAGGAGGATCTCCTACTGAGGAGGTGAAAGCTGAGGTCCTGGGTTGTGGAAGAAATCAGAAGCGAGGGGCCTGGATGTATGTCCTCCTCATCCACAAGTATCGGATTTTGACAAGACCTTACCAAAGGCGCAGAGTCTAACCTGCTGGGAGGTGTTCACCAGTGACCCCTCCAAGCGGGATATGGGTTTAAGCTGCACCCACCCAGCAAGCAGGTCATGGCACTTTGGTTAGGCATCCGATACAGGTTGAAAATGGAGGGAGATAACACTGATAAGGGCCAGGAGGGTTTTCTTCTGAAAAAGCACAAATGAGGATTCTGTACTCCCTGGTACAGCATTGGTACAGTATTCGAATGTTGTGTTAAGAACGTGGGCTGAGAATCCAGATGCACTGAATTCACAGGAGAGATATACTGTAGTTGTACTGGGATGCTGTACTGAGTACAAGGGCAAGGTATCCAGATGCACCGCTGGCACATGAGAGTGACACTGTAGTTGTACTAGGGTGTTGTACTTTGTATGTGGCCAGGGTATCCAGACACAGTGCTGGCACAGGAGAGTGACACTGTATTTTGTACTTAGTTGTCTACTAAGTACACGGGCAGGGTATCCAGATGCACTGCTGGCACAGGAGAGTGACTCAGTAGTTATACTAGGATGTTGTACTATGTATGCTGGCAGGGTATCCAGACCCACCACTGGCACAGGAGAGCGACACTGTATTTTGTACTTGGATGTGTACTAAGTATGAGGGCAGGGTATCCAGATGCACTGCTAGCACAGGAAGAGAATAGAAATGACTCAAGAACGGAAGAAGCAAGGGAACCTGGAACTAAGTGATGTAAGCGAACACCAGTAGTAACGACGTTGTACAGGCAACTTCCTGTTGTCCAGAGCCCAGTAACATACCCGAAGGTAATAGATCATTGGAGAGCAGTGTCAGCTGACAATGATTATGCTACCATTGGATGAAGGGTCAGTCAGGTGATGAAGACTGTCATGGCTGTTCCCATGACAGCAACCTCAGTAACCAAGTCATGGAGCTGCACATGGACACCCAAGTGCACCAACGGCATGATCCTCAGCACATCACTCACTGCCGCACCTTACATCTGACAGCTCAAGAAGTCAGGGGAAGTAGGCACTGTGGTGAGTAACTGCCGATCCTCGGCCGAAAACCTGACAGTACCCCCCCCCTTTCAGGGTGGACTCTGAACACCCACAAGGCTTATCAGGAAACTTTTTGTGCAACATTCAAACCAGTAAAGGAGCATGAATGTCAGAGGCTCAAATCCAAGCTCATTCTTCTGATCCATATACCTTCCAGTCAATAAGATATTGTACACAACTTGATCAATGTCGAGAATCAAGGATTTTCTCAATTTCAAATTCGACACCCTGTTGAGTCTGAACTTGAGGCGTTTTGGGTGAAGAATGTTGAAATTGATTAAGAATCAAAGGACGTAACACAGATATATGGAAGTTATTGGAGATCTTCAACTGAGGTGGAAGTTCTAATTTAAACATCACATGATTAATCACTTTGAGAATGCGGTAGGGTCCAATGAAACGTGGAGAAAACTTCATGCTTGACAGTTTTAAACAAATGTTCTTAGATGATAACCATACCCTGTCTCTGACTCTTAGAAGGGGAACAGCAAGACGTTTCCAATTAGCAATTTTTTTGTAGTTACTTGAGGCTTTTTAAAAAAAACAATGAATATTTTTCCATATATTCACAAATGAACCTACCAGGCTAGTTGCAGCTGGAACTTCCAAGAAAGGTAATTCATGAAAATCAGGCACTCGTGGATGTCTATGAAAAATACTGAAGAAAAAGTTTTACATCCGCACACATTTATTTGTTATGTCATATAACCCCATATTCAATATCCAAATAATTATATATGGATTGGGGCTGCTGCCAGCAGACAAATGGTAATAATACCCAAGTTTACAGATATATCAAGAGAGAAAAGAGAGGGAGGATTTTGTCTATAGTGCGGCGCACAATTTATAAGTGTTATTAAAAATAAATATAATTTTTATTAGGTATACATTAAAAAATCCCATTTAGGGAAAAATGCTCAGCGAAATAATTGTTTAAAATGACAGTAGAACAGTGTGTATTGAAGTTAGAACAGTGCAATAAAATCAAAGGTTGTCTTTGCTGTGTGTCCTCCTTATTTCCTATTATGTTATGTGTTAAACAACAGGGCCGTATACTGCAGAGATAAAGAGAATTATATTTTAATCAAGGAGATGATTCAATTAAGACCTCTCAATTTTGTGTGGTATATGGTTGTTAAACATTTGATGTTATAATTTGTTAACTATCCAACCAATTTATATAATATTGAGAGGTCTCACTATTCCTGATTAATTTATTCCCTTAAGGATCAGATATAATGCCATCCTATGTTGGTAAATGTACAAGTATCTTCTACATTACAGGATGAAATCTTTCTGATCTTGTGCTGCCACTTTATGTTTTAGTTCCAAACCTCATGTGATACATATATAATATAATTTTCCTTATTAAGTTTGTGATAACCAATACACATTAAAACCAACCTCAGTACTTTATACAAGATTGGTCTACTTATTGTCAGAAATTTAGTACATATTATACTTTCCGACAATATTTAATCAATGTCTCACATGAATTATTGCTTGCAGATGTTGCATTTCCCTACGCTGTTATCAGAAATTTTCAAGTCTCTCAATATTATATCAATTGGTTGGATAGTTAACAAATTATAGACAATGAACTAGAATATCTGCGCTAATGAATTATTAGAAGAATTGATACAAGCAGATCACCACCAAGACAAGAATATGAAAAATATAAACAATAATATAATATCATAGATAAATAATTAGACCGGTCAAAATAGGAACAAGCATAATATAATCACATACAATTATTAATCACCTACAATAATTAATAGCAAACTTTTGTAGATCAAACATTTATAGGATTACTAATTAATCCCAAATTGTTCTCACGCTAATAGATGTTATAGTTATCCATCAGCAAAAATCTGAAAAAATCGCTGGAGGAGGTGGATCAAAAAATTGTAAAAAAATAAAAAAATTAAGAAACATAAATGTTATTCCATAGTGTCCGCATCTATGTCACATTGGAAAATCTTCAATCTCACCCGGTAAGATCAGCTGTATGTTAAGAATCACGGGTAACCTGTGTCCTCACTCATAATAGGCATATCACATCCGCAACTCACAAATCATGTTCACGCAGATAAATAGCTGTAAGCATTGGAGGAGGCTCCGGAGAGACGGGATATTAGCAGCTCCTTACTATTCAGATGTTAACAGTATCAGTCCGGCCGCATCTCAATCCTGCCTCAGCTCCTGGTTGCCGGCTGTTGTCCAGCGGGACCTCGAATCTCACGTGCCGGTGAGGGAATGACAGAATCAAGTAGTAGATGTCGATGTACACTTCAGATGGGTCCAAAGCTAAGTTCTGTGATGCGTTTCGCTCCGCAAATCTGGGGCTTTTTCAAAGAGTGAATGGTATATTCCACATGGACCTCTTTTTAAATACAGGCTGCTCAACTTCATTGGTGTGTCAATCAAAATAATTATTAACACCTGTATACGATCCACTTCCTATTCACCTCCCCCAGCGAATGTAGAATTCCTATATACTCACAAACTTACAGATTTTATAAATTTTCTCGTTTATACAAAACTACATATATTACAAAATATATATTACAATTGTATGTTATAAAAATCAAATCATCTCCTATCTTTACTGAAAATACCAAAGTCACTAAAATGTTAATAAAATTAATATAAATATAAACATTATATAGTAATTGAATTGAATCCCTGTCTTGGGTTCAGTGTGTCTCAAACCCATGACCTAGTGCATCCCAAACCATTGCTTTGCCTCTACACCACTGCGCTTGACCTATCACTAAAGGCAAATAATTCAACCCAAGAACTGTAACATAATTTCTAATACATTTCTACATACACATACAAATATAGTTACATATACACAGACACACACGCATATGTACACATATATGCACAACACCTATATATATATATATATATATATATATATATGCAATCTACAATATATAAAAACTAGGGGTGAGCGGGTTCGGATTTCTGAAATCCGAACCCCCCCGAGCCCCCCCGATCCGAGTCCGATCCGAGTCAGGCTCGACTTTTCCCGCCTGACTCGGATCTGACATCGAGGCAAAACGTCATCATCCCGCCTTCCGAGTCTCGCGGGTTTTGGATCCTATATAAGGTACCCGCGTCGGCGCCATTTTCTCACTCGGCTGTGGACAGTGAAGAGGGAGGGTGGGAGTTAGTGCTGTGTAGTGTAGTGTAGTGTAGTGCTGCTGTTGTCCACTACTTCAAAGTCCATAGGGGCTGGCTGTGTTGTGCTGTGCTGCTGTTGTTAATAGGGGCTGTGTCCACTACTTCAAAGTCCATAGGGGCTGGCTGGACTGTGTTGTGCAGTCAGTTCCAAAGTCCTGTGCAGTGTCCCAGTCCTAAAGGGGTGCTGTAGTGTTGTCCAGGGGGTGCTCTGTCCATCAGGGGTGCTCCCCCCAAGTGCTAAAAAAATAATATATTTTCTGTGTTTGTGAATTGTGTGCGCAGTAGCCGCACGTGCATCAACAAAGTAGTGCCAAGCGTGCGCCTGTGTCATAAGTAAAGGGCCGGCTGGCTTGACCGTTAAGGGTGCTGTAACCCCCGAAAGTACACTCCAGTCCAAACCAAAAAAAAAATTATTTTCTGTGTTTGTGAATTGTGTGCGCAGTAGCCGCACGTGCATCAACAAAGTAGTGCCAAGCGTGCGCCTGTGTCATAAGTAAAGGGCCGGCTGGCTTGACCGTTAAGGGTGCTGTAACCCCCGAAAGTACACTCCAGTCCAAACCTAAAAAAAAATTATTTTCTGTGTTTGTGAATTGTGTGCGCAGTAGCCGCACGTGCATCAACAAAGTAGTGCCAAGCGTGCACCTGTGTCATAAGTAAAGGGCCGGCTGGCTTGACCGTTAAAGGGTGCTGTAACCCCCGAAAGTACACTCCAGTCCAAACCAAAAAAAAATTATTTTCTGTGTTTGTGAATTGTGTGCGCAGTAGCCGCACGTGCATCAACAAAGTAGTGCCAAGCGTGCGCCTGTGTCATAAGTAAAGGGCCGGCTGGCTTGACCGTTAAGGGTGCTGTAACCCCCGAAAGTACACTCCAGTCCAAACCTAAAAAAAAATTATTTTCTGTGTTTGTGAATTGTGTGCGCAGTAGCCGCACGTGTATCAACAAAGTAGTGCCAAGAGTGCCCCTGTGTCATAAGTAAAGGGCCGGCTGGCTTGACCGTTAAAGGGTGCTGTAACCCCCGAAAGTACACTCCAGTCCAAACCAAAAAAAAATTATTTTCTGTGTTTGTGAATTGTGTGCGCAGTAGCCGCACGTGCATCAACAAAGTAGTGCCAAGCGTGCGCCTGTGTCATAAGTAAAGGGCCGGCTGGCTTGACCGTTAAAGGGTGCTGTAACCCCTGAAAGTACACTCCAGTCCAAACCAAAAAAAAATTATTTTCTGTGTTTGTGAATTGTGTGCGCAGTAGCCGCACGTGCATCAACAAAGTAGTGTCAAGCGTTCGCCTGTGTCATAAGTAAAGGGCCGGCTGGCTTGACCGTTAAGGGTGCTGTAACCCCCGAAAGTACACTCCAGTCCAAACCAAAAAAAAAATTATTTTCTGTGTTTGTGAATTGTGTGCGCAGTAGCCGCACGTGCATCAACAAAGTAGTGCCAAGCGTGCGCCTGTGTCATAAGTAAAGGGCCGGCTGGCTTGACCGTTAAGGGTGCTGTAACCCCCGAAAGTACACTCCAGTCCAAACCAAAAAAAAAATTATTTTCTGTGTTTGTGAATTGTGTGCGCAGTAGCCGCACGTGCATCAACAAAGTAGTGCCAAGCGTGCGCCTGTGTCATAAGTAAAGGGCCGGCTGGCTTGACCGTTAAGGGTGCTGTAACCCCCGAAAGTACACTCCAGTCCAAACCTAAAAAAAAATTATTTTCTGTGTTTGTGAATTGTGTGCGCAGTAGCCGCACGTGCATCAACAAAGTAGTGCCAAGCGTGCGCCTGTGTCATAAGTAAAGGGCCGGCTGGCTTGACCGTTAAAGGGTGCTGTAACCCCCGAAAGTACACTCCAGTCCAAACCAAAAAAAAATTATTTTCTGTGTTTGTGAATTGTGTGCGCAGTAGCCGCACGTGCATCAACAAAGTAGTGCCAAGCGTGCGCCTGTGTCATAAGTAAAGGGCCGGCTGGCTTGACCGTTAAGGGTGCTGTAACCCCCGAAAGTACACTCCAGTCCAAACCTAAAAAAAAATTATTTTCTGTGTTTGTGAATTGTGTGCGCAGTAGCCGCACGTGCATCAACAAAGTAGTGCCAAGAGTGCGCCTGTGTCATAAGTAAAGGGCCGGCTGGCTTGACCGTTAAAGGGTGCTGTAACCCCCGAAAGTACACTCCAGTCCAAACCAAAAAAAAATTATTTTCTGTGTTTGTGAATTGTGTGCGCAGTAGCCGCACGTGCATCAACAAAGTAGTGCCAAGCGTGCGCCTGTGTCATAAGTAAAGGGCCGGCTGGCTTGACCGTTAAAGGGTGCTGTAACCCCTGAAAGTACACTCCAGTCCAAACCAAAAAAAAATTATTTTCTGTGTTTGTGAATTGTGTGCGCAGTAGCCGCACGTGCATCAACAAAGTAGTGCCAAGCGTGCGCCTGTGTCATAAGTAAAGGGCCGGCTGGCTTGACCGTTAAGGGTGCTGTAACTCCCGAAAGTACACTCCAGTCCAAACCAAAAAAAAAATTATTTTCTGTGTTTGTGAATTGTGTGCGCAGTAGCCGCACGTGCATCAACAAAGTAGTGCCAAGCGTGCGCCTGTGTCATAAGTAAAGGGCCGGCTGGCTTGACCGTTAAGGGTGCTGTAACCCCCGAAAGTACACTCCAGTCCAAACCAAAAAAAAAATTATTTTCTGTGTTTGTGAATTGTGTGCGCAGTAGCCGCACGTGCATCAACAAAGTAGTGCCAAGCGTGCGCCTGTGTCATAAGTAAAGGGCCGGCTGGCTTGACCGTTAAGGGTGCTGTAACCCCCGAAAGTACACTCCAGTCCAAACCAAAAAAAAATTATTTTCTGTGTTTGTGAATTGTGTGCGCAGTAGCCGCACGTGCATCAACAAAGTAGTGCCAAGCGTGCGCCTGTGTCATAAGTAAAGGGCCGGCTGGCTTGACCGTTAAAGGGTGCTGTAACCCCCAAAGTACACTCCAGTCCAAACCAAAAAAAAATTATTTTCTGTGTTTGTGAATTGTGTGCGCAGTAGCCGCACGTGCATCAACAAAGTAGTGCCAAGAGTGCGCCTGTGTCATAAGTAAAGGGCCGGCTGGCTTGACCGTTAAAGGGTGCTGTAACCCACAAAGTACACTCCAGTCCGAACCAAAAAAAAATTTATTTTCTGTGTTTAGCCGCACGTATATATCAAATCGATATAACATAAATGGAGGACCAAACTTTCTCCGATAAAAATAAAATAGAGAAAGATCAAGAACCACTTCCTCCTAGTGCTGAAGCTGCTGCCACTAGTCATGACATAGACGATAACATGCCATCAACGTCGTCTGCCAAGGCCGATGCCCAATGTCATAGTAGAGGGCACATACAATCCCAAATGGCAAAGTTCAGGAAAATGACCTTGAAAAAGACATTTAAATCAGCTGAAGAGAAACGTAAACTTGCCAATATGCCATTTACGACACGGAGTGGCAAGGAACGGCTAAGGTCGATCCCTAGTATGTTCATGACTAGTGGTTCAGCTTCACATGACGATGGAAGCACTCCTCCCACTAAAAAAATCAAAAGAGTTAAGCTGGCAAAAGCACAGCGAAGAACTGTGCTTTCTAAGAAGATATCACAAATCCCCAAAGAGAGTCCAAGTGTGGTGGTGGTTGCGATGCCTGACCTTCCCAGCACTGGACGGGAAGAGGTGGCTCTTTCCACCATTTGCACGCCCCCTGCAAGTGCTGAAAGGAGCACCCACAGTCCACTTGCTGATATGCAAATTGAAGATGTCACTGTTGAAGTACAACAGGATGAGGATACTGGTGTAGCTGGCGCTGAGGAGGAAGTTGGCGAGGAGGATTCTGATGGTGATGTGGTTTGTTTAAATCAGGCTCCGGGGGAGACAGTTGTTGTCCGTGGGATGAAAAAGCCCATCACGGTCATGCCTGGGCAGAAGACCAAACATTCCACCTCTTTGGTCTGGCAATATTTCTATCCAAATCCGGACAACAACTGTCTTGCCATATGTACCATATGTAAAGGTGAAATAAGTAGGGGTAGGGACGTCAACCACCTAGGAACATCCTCCCTTATACGGCACCTGCAGCGCGTTCATAAAAAGTTACTGTCAAGTTCAGAAACTTTGGCTCAGACCGTAAGCAGTCCAGGGACACCTAAATCCCGTTGTCCTGTTGTATCCAAGCGCCTGCAAACCACACCGTCAACTCCCTCCTCGTCAATTTCCTCCTTAGTCAGGATCGGAAGTAGTCCTGCAGGCCATATCACTGGCATGACTGACTCTCCTATCCGGGATTCCTCCGGAGGATCCTGCATTGCTACGCCTACTGCTGCCGCTGCTGCTGTTGCTGCTGCTGCTGGGAGTCGTTCATCATCCCAGAGAGGAAGTAGGAACACCACTACTTTTACTAAACAATTGACCCTCCAACAGTCCTTAGCGAGGAGGATGAAGTACGACAGCAGTCATCCTGAAGCAAAACGTATAACTGAGGCCTTGACTGCTATGTTGGTGTTAGACGTGCGTCCGGTATCCGCCATTAGTGCAGTGGGATTTAGACAATTGATGGAGGTAGTGTGTCCCCGGTTCCAAATCCCGTCTAGATTCCACTTCACTAGGCAGGCGATACCGAGACTGTACAGAAACGTCAGAAAAAGTGTCCTCAGTGTCCTGAAAAATGCCGTTGTACACAATGTCCACTTAACCACGGACATGTGGACAAGTGGAACAGGGCAGACTAAGGACTATATGACTGTGACAGCCCACTGGGTAGATGTATCACCTTACGCAGCAACAGCAGCAGCGTCACCAGTAGCAGCATCTCAGAAACGCCAGCTCGTTACAAGGCAGGCTACGCTGTGTATCACCGGTTTCAGTAAGAGGCACACCGCCGACAACCTCTTAGAGAAACTGAGGGAAATCATCGCCCAGTGGCTTACCCCACTTAGACTCTCCTGGGGATTTGTGATATCTGACAACGCCACCAATATTGTGCGGGCATTACATCTGGGCAAATTCCAGCACGTCCCATGTTTTGCTCACACAATAAACTTGGTGGTGCAGAATTTTCTGAAAAGCGACAGGGGCGTGCAGGAGACGCTTTGGGTGGCCCGAAAAATTTCTGGCCACTTTCGCCATTCAGCGACTGCGTGCCGAAGACTGGAGCGCCAGCAAACACTCTTGAACCTGCCCCGCCATCACCTGAAGCAAGAGGTTGTGACGCGGTGGAACTCAACCCTCTATATGCTTCAGAGGATGGAGGAGCAGCAAAAGGCCATACAAGCCTATACATCCACCTATGACATAGGCAAAGGAGGGGGTATGCACCTGACTCAAGCGCAGTGGAGAATGATTTCCGTGTTGTGCAAGGTTCTTCAGCCCTTCGAACTTGCCACACGTGAAGTCAGTTCAGACACTGCCAGCTTGAGTCAGGTCATTCCCCTCATCAGGCTTTTGCAGAAGCAGCTGGAGAAAGTGAAGGAGGAGCTAAGACGGAGCGATTCCGCTCGGCATGTGGGACTTGTGGATGAAGCCCTTCATTCGCTTTGCCAGGATTCAAGGGTGGTCAATCTGTTGAAATCAGACCACTACATTTTGGCCACCGTGCTCGATCCTAGGTTTAAAGCCTATGTGGTGTCTCTCTTTCCGGCCGACACAAGCCTGCAGAGGTGCAAAGACCTGCTGGTGAACACACTGTCAGCTGAAGCGGAACGTGACACGTCAACGGCTCCTTCTTCATTTTCTCCCGCAACTGGGGCTGCCAGGAAAAAACTTAGGTATCCTAAGCAACCCACTGGCGGTGATGCAGGGCAGGCAGGACCAAGTTTGGACATCTGGTCCGGACTGAAGGACCTGGCAACAATTTCTGACATGTCTACTGTCACTGCATATGATACTGTCACCATTGACAGAATGGTGGAGGATTACATCGGTGACAGCATCCAAGTAGGCATGTCAGACAGTCCATACCTGTACTGGCAGGAAAAAGAGGCAATTTGGAGGCCCCTGTACAAACTGGCTCTATTTTACCTGAGTTGCCCCCCCTCCAGTGTGTACTCCGAAAGAGTGTTTAGTGCAGCCGGGAACCTTGTCAGCGAAAGGCGTAGGAGGTTGCTTCCACAGAATGTGGAGAAGATGATGTTCATCAAAATGAATTATCAGCTCTTCCAGGGAGACCAGCCTCCAGAAGGTACAGAGGGACCTGTGGTGGTGGATTCAAGTGGGGACGAGTTAATACTTTGTGAGGATGAGGATGTACACACTGAAGAGGGTGAGGAATCGGTGGATGAGGAGGATGAGGATGACATCTTGCCTCCGTAGAGCCAGTTTGTGCAGGGACACATTAATTGCCAGCTTGTTTTGTGGGGGCCCAAACGAACCAATCATTTCAGCCACAGTTGTGTGGCAGACCCTGGCGCTGAAATGATTGATTTGTTAAAGTGTGCATGTCCTGTTTATACAACATAAGGGTGGGTGGGAGGGCCCAAGGACAATTCCATCTTGCACCTCTTTTTTTCTTTGCATTATGTACAGTTTGGGGCCTAGTTTTTCTAACTGCCATCCTGCCTGCCACTGCAGTGTCACTCCTAGATGGGTCACGTGTTTGTGCCGCCCACTCGTGTCGCTTAGCATAGTCATCCAGCTACCTCGGTGCAACCTTTTGGACATAAAAACACTATTGTGAGGTGTGAGGTGTTCAGAATAGACTGGAAATGAGTGGAAATTAAGGTTATTGAGGTTAATAATAGCATAGGAGCAGAAAAACCTACAAATTCTGTGATTTTAGCTGTTTTTATGCTTTTTTTCAAAAAAATACAGATCCAAAACACAAAACCCAGAACCCAAAACACGGAAGGGTGGTTTTGGCAAAACCAATCCAGATCCAAAACACGAAGAAAGATCCAGATCCAAAACCAAAACACAAAACACGAAAAGTGGCCGGTGCACACCCCTAATAAAAACACAAATATAAATATATACACGCATACAAGCAACTACACATACACATATAAATACCACAATGGTTCTACTTCTCCAACCTAAGAAATTGTTTGTATAATCTACTAATGTGGTTTAAACAGAAGACATTGGCCCTCATTCAGACCCACTCGCAAGCGGGCGCACGTACGTTAGGCGTACGTACAAAAATATTTAAATTCAAGGGCTCGCTCGTATTTTCTTTCGCATCTAAAATTCCTCCCTAAACTCTGACGACCCCTCCTCTAACTAACGAGCATACGAAATAGCGAGCGTACATCCCCGAAATGGCTTGAAAGGAACGCACGCACACGTATAAACAGGAAGTGGCCTTGTCAGATGTCGATTACCTGCTCCTTTATTCTGCCTACCTCCATCAATCGTATCATGCCAATCAATGTATCAATTAGCTTAATTGTTTTTTTTTTTTCAACACAATGCAAGAAACTTTACTCTTGTCCGTGTTTGTGTTTACCCGCAGAATACGTACGGATGAAACATTCGCTTTTATTGTTCAAAAAACATGTGAACCACAATTAAACAATTGTACTATTGCTGTGGATCCCCGCATATTTCCCTGGGTTCATTTCTTTATTTAAATTTGCTTACGCATGTCACTGCATCAAGCCTATCATAACTCTCCAGAGATTTCTGGCCCTGTTGAACACATGACTCATACACTAACCAATAAAATAGCTCCTGTTAATTTCCAAAAAACATTAGCCAATCAGAAAATTTTTACACACTTTATCAAAAATGATTTTTAAGAAAAACACCATTGCCATCATGAGAGCCTCCGCATTCACCAGGCGTGAGCTGCTGGTGCTTACGGAGGTCATGGATCGCCGGATCACCAGCCAGCCTCAACCCATGACCAACCGGCAGAAGCGCTCCGCGTATGCGGAGGTACGGTCCCGCCTGCGGTCCTTCGGCTCACGCCGCAACATCGGGCAGCTGGAGCGCAGGTGGTCCGACCTGCAACGGCGAACGCCCCGCTTGCTGGCATGCTTTCGCATGCAGATCGTGGCAAGTAAGTGTTATGTATTGTGGTTTTAATGGTTGTGTTTGTGGGGCAAACTGCGTGTGCATGTTTTCCTGTCTGTTCTATTTATTATTGGTACTCATATCTGCGTCTGCATGTTTTCCTGTCTGTTCTATTTATTATTTGTACTCATATCTGCGTCTGCATGTTTCCTGTCTGTTCTATTTATTATTTGTACTCATATCTGCGTCTGCATGTTTTCCTGTCTGTTCTATTTATTATTTGTACTCATATCTGCGTCTGCATGTTTTCCTGTCTGTTCTATTTATTATTTGTACTCATATCTGCGTCTGTATGTTTTCCTGTCTGTTCTATTTATTATTTGTACTCATATCTGCGTCTGCATGTTTTCCTGTCTGTTCTATTTATTATTGGTACTCATATCTGCGTCTGCATGTTTCCACTCTATTTCTGTTTTTTTAATTCTACTGCTATTGTTTTTTTTTTTTTTTTTATTTGGTTTGGTTGCCCGGATTTGTCCATAAACTAAACGCAATTTCTTTGACATATTTTAGGGGGACAGCCAAGACTCCGCCCTCAACGTCCATCCAGACGGCGTTCCCGCCCACTCTCCCCAACCCCCAGCCAACACTCCACCCCAAATCTTTCCCCTATTCCCCACTCCTCCCCATCCTTCCCAGACCCTCTCCCGGAAATTTCGGGCCTCCTTCCCCTCCGTCCCACTTCCCCCTCTCCTCCACCCACCCCTCTTCCAATTACCCCCTCCCCGGAGTCCAGCATAACTCCGCCCCATTCTTTGGGGAATGACGGATCCTCCGAGGAGGATCATGGAGGTTTGGCCGGAGCTCCCGATTTGTCTCCCGGTATGTTTTTTTTTTTTTTTTTTTAAAGCACAAACTGTTTGTATGTAATCATGTGTCGTGCCTTTCTTCGTGTTTTTGTGGCTTGACTTTTGTTGATTGTGAAGGTTTGCCTTTACCTCTTCCTGATGATTTAAGCATACACATATCATACCTGTGGGAATTTGTACCTAGGCCTTGTATTTTTGCCAGCCCACCCTTTTTATTTCTGTTTTTTGGTTTAGGAGTGATTTTGTTTTTTTTTTAAGTTTTTCTGTGGATTCCCTATTGTTGTATTAACCCACACACTTTTCTCACCCACAGAGGAACAGAGGCGTCGGCAACAGGTGGCGGATGTTGTGGGGCAGATGCGCCAAAATGTAATCGGCCTTCTGGTGGCCCTCGACCGGCTGTCTGGCCTCCTTCGGCATTAGTTTTTTTTTTTTGTTTCTATTTCCCAAATAAATTTATTTAGACAAATATACGTTGTGGCTCATTTTTAAAAACCAAAACCAAGATAGTTTAGCCTGACATAAGTTCCTGCAGGGATTTCCCTTTTTTAAAAGTTAGATTGTGTTTTGTCTTTGTATGTCAAACAGACACCAGAAACACATAACAGTAACAATGTCATGTCCCTTTTTGGGTGTAGTGTCAATTACAGATTTCTACATTTTCCAGGTTCCTACTTGGTGCGCAAGCTGCTTAGGCCAATCTTACAAATCCCAAGGTTGGACCAGGCTTCCTTTTGGTGTGGATTGGGAAGCTGAAAACATATTTCAGTTTTGCTCAACTGGCGTCAGTACTGGTTTACCCCTTAGTCAAATGTAACTTGTGTTAACCTGGTTACACTTGCTGTTAACGTCCCAAAAAAGGAAGACCATTTCACTCTTCAAACATTTATTCACAACATAACAGAGAAAACAAAGTGGTCACTCCCAAAAAAAATACACAGTGATAAATTCAAATACAACACATACCAAGAAATAATTAAATAAAAACACAAAATCAAGAACTGGTTGACGAAGGACCATGCCAACATGATTCCTCAAACATGGCGTTGCGATATGGGTTCCAGAATATATGCCCAAAAGGACCAGATCCAGGTTTGGTAAGGGTAGCAGGAAGTAGTGAGCGTTGGAGTGCCAAAGATTATGTGAACAAACAGAAGATGGTGAGAAAAATAAAAATAAATTAGATGTTCGCCAAAAAACACAAACACATTAGGTATAAACACTGGAGTTTTGTTCAAACTTACCTAAAAAATCTGGCCACCACATCATCGCGTATGGCCCCCCCACATACTGACCTTCGACCAACCTCGGGGGGGCCATCCTCAGGTAAGGCATCCTCTGGCTGCATTGGGACACCACTCCTTATGGCAATGTTGTGAAATATCCCACACAGGACCACAATTTTCGACACCATATCCGGCACATACATGAGCTCGCCACCAGAGCGGTGGAGGCATCTGAATCGGCCTTTTAAAAGGCCGCTACAGCGCTCCACCACTTGCCTGGTGGCTGTAAGTGCAGAATTATACGCACTTTGTGGCCCTGGTGTGGGAGCCAAATAAGGAGTGAGCAGCCAGGACATGCAAGGGTATCCACTGTCTCCTGTGAACAAAAATAGACCACATCAGGAACACTGTGTATCAAGCTTAACATTGTTATGTACTAAAGGTCTCCACTTACCCAGAAGCCACGCATCACCAGCTTGTAGGTTGGTTAATTTCTGCCATATCCCTGATTGCCGGATGACGAAGGAGTCATGAGCACTTCTGGGTAATTTAGCATTCAGGGACAGGATCTGGAGGGAGGCATCACATACCACCATTACATTCAGGGAGTGATAGTGTTTCCTGTTTCTAGATATTGCCTCCAGCCGTGCTGGAGGCTGAAGTGGTATGTGAGTACCATCCACAACCCCTATGATGTGTGGGAAGCCAGCTATTTGGTAAAAATTGGCCTTGGCCACACTAAGGGCACCCATATCCAAAGGCATTTGAATAAAATGATGGAGGTGCTTGAAAAGTGCCTCCATCACTGCCCTCAGGATCCTGGAAAAGGAGGATTGTGAGATGCCCGCCACTATTCCCACTGTTGTTTGAAACGATCCTGAGGCACAGAAATGTAACACCGCCATAAATTGCGTCAGTGGTGGTATTGCTGTTGGACTGTCAATTTGCCGCTCAAGATCACTTTCTATTAATGAGAGAGTGTCTATGATGATTTTGGGAGGTAGACGGTAGCGTCTTAAAACCTCATCATCGGGCATTCCAAAAAGGGTGACACGTGTTCGAAAAATCTGGGGCCTTGCATGCCTACGATGCCTACGCCTGGGACGAGTTTGAGGTTGGTCGTCTTCCGGGAGCAGGGCCAGAACAATTCGCCCCAGATCTACCTGAAATTCAAAGTTTACAATGTAAGGCTTTTGACCCACCCCAAAAGTAATAAAAAACAACTTAGCTTTCTGATACCATCCATAGCTGCTTACATGCCGGGGTATTGTCATGATACGTATAAACTGTAAAAAAGCCAACAATGAGACTTCAAAAATTTAGAGGGTGTTTTTTTGGTTTAAAAATTGTTGCAAGCCAACACAGAAAATAGCGGAAAAACACATTTGGCCATCGATGAAAACGACATTGCACACTGTACGTCAAATAGGGTTCAAATGGACCCAAAAAATGGAAAAGGGAAAAGCAAAACTGGATTATATGATGAATAAGCCGTCAAAAATGCGGTAATTAATTCGCAAATGCAAGTCACTACACCAACAGTCAAAAATGCGGTAATTAATTCGCAAATGCAAGTCACTACACCAACAGTCAAAAATGCGGTAATTAATTCGCAAATGCAAGTCACTACACCAACAGTCAAAAATGCGGTAATTAATTCGCAAATGCAAGTCACTACACCAACAGTCAAAAATGCGGTAATTAATTCGCAAATGCAAGTCACTACACCAACAGTCAACAATGCGGTAATTAATTCGCAAATGCAAGTCAAAAAATGGACTTACCCAAATCGAATATATAAGCTTTCCACAAAAAACTTCTTTGGGTCCGAAAACCAAAAAAACTAAAAAAGATGAAATGAGTGTTAAACAAATTAACGAACCACAAAACAGAAGAATACACCAATTGGCCACAAATTTGAATGCACAAAACTTACCAAATCAGGAAAGGATGTGGAAAAAATGAAAGAAATGCGAACGGAAAAACCAAAGAAATGTAGCAAAAACAAACAAAAAACCAACTCTGCCAAATCCTCCAAACGCAAACAACCAAATCCTAAACCACTTAACCGACAACACTCCAACAACCCCACCTCGACTCCACACACACCAAGCCATAAATAGGGTTTATTTTCCCGCACAAATTAAGGATGAATCATAGGGACGCACAATCAATGATGCGGCCGCAAACTAAGGACGCATGTATAAATACGTCACGAAATCACATAGAATTTCTGGATGATTTCATGCTGGAAGCAGAGACATGGCTTCAAACCAGGGAAACAATGGTCAAAATTGCGGCGGTAAGGCCTTCATGCATTTTGTGTCAATGATTCTTTTAAAACATAATATTGTGCAAGTTGTGAAGTGGCTAAATCTGCATATTTACCCAAATAGGTGAGGAGGATGACATGGAAGAGACTGCTGGCCCCAGTCAACCCGCCAAAGCTGGCAAAAAAAAAAGGCAGCCACATTTCACAAGCAAGGAGATGGAGGTTTTGATCCAGAAGTGCGTTGACATCCTGCCCCAGGCAGCCAGGAATATGAGCCAAAGCCAGAAGTGGAGAATGTGGGAGGAGGTCGCCGTTGCTGTCAATAGGGTGGGTGATTATGTCCGTCTAGCCCGGGATGTCAAACGGCGGTAAGTAAACACTTTCCCATCCTATAAACAAACCCCATTGTAAAAAAAAGGATAATGGTTCCAAATTCATTCCACAGATGGGCAGACTTCAAATATCGTCTAAAGCAAAAACTTGCCGACAGGGCTAGACATGCAAGGGGGACAGGTGGGGGTCCCACCCCTGTGTCATTGGAGTTGACAGACTTAGAAGAGATGGCACAGGGGTGTGTGCAGGCTGTGGAGGTGTTTGGCGTGTCCAACATGGATACGGACATGCCAGACTTTGCGGCTCCTCATGTTGGCCAAGGTAAGTCTTGTGATGTCACCAACTCTGAAATGCTATTGTGCCAATATGTAGATTCTAATGTGAGTCTTTTCTCCAATTTCCTAACAGAGACAGAGGCGGATGAGTCTGCTCCAGAGGGGAGCCTTGGGCGCAGAATTTCTGCTGGCTCTGCAGGGGAGGAACCAGTACATCCGGCTGAGGACCCTGCAGAAGCCAGTCCAGGGCGTGCCCCCTCGCAGGCAGTGGGCCTCCTCACAGAACTCAATTTTAAATCGGATTGCCATACGGAGATTCTGCAGAGGATGGACGCCAGTCTGATACGGGTGGCTGAGGCCCTGGAGCAAAATGCTGCGGCCAACGTGACCATTGGTCAGGCCCTGGCGGAAAATACCAGGGCCAACATCCGCATCGCCGATGCCCTGGAGCAGCTCGTTCGCCAGCACATGGTGGAGCCGACCTCCCTTCCTGCCGGAACATCCGGATCCTCTACCTCTGGCACAACATCAGCCAATCCTCCAAATGTGCCTAGCCCTGTGCCTAGTCCAGAGGCCACAGCATCTGCCTCTGGACAGGCCAGCCCGATGGCATCCCGGACCCGGTCTGGCGCCCACCCTCACCCAGCCAAACGGGCGAGAAAACGGTGACAGCAATGGCGACTTTTCCCACACTCCTTCTGTGCTTGGCTCATATTCCTTTCTGGTCAAAACTTCCCTCTCCTTTCTTGTGAAATGTTTTTAAATTTTGTATTTACGCTTATGTTAGTAGTTATGTTATATTTTTTTTTGGATCAAATATCTTGGCCACAAAAAAAGGCAATTCAATATTAGGCCAATTTGTTTGTGTGTAAACAATAAATTTAAAAAAAAACACTGACATTGTATTGTGACATTATTGTACAAATGGGTTACATTTAATCCTGGCCTTAAACGCAAAAACTGACCCTCTTTAAAAAAAAAAAAGGCCTCTTTAAGGAACGTTTAAAAAATCACATAGCGATGCAAATGCCACAGTAAACCAAAAAAAAGGGGAGCTAATTAAAAGATGATGACATTATTGTTACAATAGGCCATAACCACCAAATTGTGGCCAAAATAAAACCCCAAAAATGTACGCTAATTGATTGTGTAATCATGACATTAGCAGCTCTGATTTCCACCTGCGTACGCTTTTGTGCTATCCCAATAAACTGCTTTCCAAACACATACCAAGCCGGATTTCAGTCCAACACTAATTACTTTACTGACCAGCCGCGATTAATCGCTGCACCATCGTGGAGTCCCGGGACGGAGGAGATGGCCATCGCCAATGTGGTCGAGTAATCCTGACCCTAAGCTGTGCGAGCATTTTGAAGGGAAAGCGGATGTTTCAGTGACGTATGAGACGGTCCGAACACATTTGACGTTCGCATCTGCTAATGTATGTACGCCCCAAAAACGCCTCGCCACGCCTGCGTTTTTTTATCTCCACCCCCGTCAACACCCAAAAACGCCCTGTTCTGTCAATCACATTTGACATGTCACTTCCTGTACGCTATTTTAGGAACGAGAGAAAAAAAACTCGCAATCTGCCGTACGCACATGCGCAGTTTAACACCGACGCATGCGCGGTTAGTCAACATCGGAACGCAACGAGCGTACTGTTGTTAACGTGCGGCTCTGAATGAGGGCCATTGTACAGATATATAGCCAATAACACATTTCGTGACTTTATGTTGAGCACACTTGACACAGGACACTTGACACAGGACATAATGAAGTATCGAACATCTTTTTTCATGGTAGGCCACCAATAGTATTGCTGCAAGAATTTGAAAGTCTTAAAATGCCTGAATGTCCAGTCAAAAGGGAGGCATGGGCCCATGTCAGTAAATTTCTGCACAGCTGTGGAGCCATGAAGATTCTGCCTGGTGGGGGAGACAGGAGTTGAGTGGGTGCAAAGAAGAGAGGGTTCAGGATTGGTGAAGTTGAGGTTGATCCTTTTCCTCTTGTGCAGACAGGAAGGATCAAGAAAAAGCATCATCTTTCTTGTTCAGGACTCCAGAGCGAAACTAAAGCTTGAAATTGAATCTAGAAAAGAAGAGGGACAACAAAATTGTCTTCCGTTTAATCAATGAGCTGTTTGGAGATATACCAGATTTTAATGATCTGTGATGATGGTGACAGGGAATCTTGCACCCTCAAAAATGTGTTTCCACTCCTACAGTGCCAAGTGCATAGCCAATAACTCCTGGTCACCGATTTTCATGAGAATAATCCACATGGGTGAGTCTTCCCATCTTCAGCAGTTTGAGACAACACAGCTCCTACCCCCACCAAGGAGGCATCAACTTCCAAAATGAAGGGATTTTTAAGCTGTGGTTGGCAAAAGATTGAGACCATGGAGACTGCTGCTTTTAGATTTTGAAATGCCATTACTGCTGAAGAAGGTCAGCATGAAGGATTGGATCCTTTTTTTGTGAGGGCCATGATGGGAGCAACCAGAGTGAAGAAGTTCAAAATAAATCTTCAACAATAGTTAGAAAATCCTCACTCGGAAGAATCACTAGGTAGCATTCAGGGAGTTAGGTTGAGGCCAGTCCTGGATGGCACTCAGTTTGTACGGATCTATCTGAAGATTATTTCCAGAGATGATTTGCCCCAGGAATGGCACAGAGGACTGCTCGAAGAGGCACTTGGAGATCTTCCCATACAGACAGTGGTCATGAAGATGGGATAAAATCTCTCTGACATGAAATCGATGTGACTGCAGGTTCTCAAAAAAAATTAAAATGTCATGATAGACCACAACAAAATTGTTGAGGATGTCCTTGAAAATGTTGTTAACATAACCCTGGAACACCACTGGTGCATTACATAACCCAAAAGGCATTACCAATTTCTCAAAGTGGCCATATTGTGTGTTGAACATGGTTTTCCACTTATCCTGCGCCTTGATGTGGATCAAGCTGCAGGCACCATGGAAATCCAGTTTTGTAAAAAAGTGAGCCCCACGAACCTTGTCAAAAGTTCTGAGATGAGTGGTAGAGGGTATAGGTTTTGATGGTGATTACATTGAGTCCTCGGTAGTCAATGCAGGGTCTGAGCCCCCCATCTTTCTTTTTTTGACAAAAAAGAATCCAGCCCCATTAAGAGAAGAGGATGGTCTGATAAACCCCTTGGTTAGGTTTTTTTTATGTAATCAGACATGGCTGCGGTTTTCAGAACCAAAAGAGGGTAAATTTGGCCATAAGGTGGCATTTTCCCAGGAGTGAGATCAATGCCACAATCCCAAGAATGATGAGGAGGTAGTTTGTCTGCTGCCTGTTCCTTAACGACATCAGCAAAATCCTGGTAGGGTTCTGGCATAAGGGAATCTGGGTTAACTTTCAATTGATCAGGAGTAGGGGACTTAAGAGAAAGTCAGGTAGAAACTTGATGTTTATGCAAAGGAAGCACATGGGACAGACATTGATGAAAACAACTAGTACCCCAAGCAACAATTTGCATAGTAGACCAATTCAGCATGGGATTGTGTCTTTTAAGCCGAGGCAGACCTAAAGATCAGTTAGTATGAGGTTTTAGGTAGAACTAGGATTTCCAACATTTCTTGATGAAGGCATCCTACTCGGAGAAAAACCAGGTGGGTAACAGAGGAAATAGAATTCCAAGAATGACGTTGCAATCTACTCCCAAGAGAGCTAGCTTGCTGGGTATAGGAGTGACCGGTATATCCAAGGTATGCACCAAGGACTCTGAAATAAAATTCCCAGAGGCTCCAAAATCTGCCAAGGCTTTCAAAACTGTTGGCCTCGACTTGACGGAAATGGACACCGATAAGAGTCTATCCATTAAATGGGATGGCTTGATCAATACCCCCAACTGGACGCTCCCAGAAAAAGTTAGGGTCTTGCATTTCCCACAAGAAGAGGAGTTTGTTCTGGAACCGACGGGTTCGCTCAGCTGTGGTTAGCCAAGATTTATTAACCAGCAAAGGTTTCTTCTTTATTCATTGCCAGAGAAGAAGAGAGTGCACCCTGTAACAACTGATCCTGAAATTGATCCTCTCACCCTCTACTAGTCAACCGCTCTCTATGCTGTGAATCAATCTTTAAACACAGAGAGATTACTTCAGATAAGGACTCTGGAAGATTCAGAGAGGCTAACTCATGTTTCATCTTCTCTGGAAGTCCATGTAAAAAGGCAGCCTTGAGGGCCTCTTTGCTCCATTTTAGTTCTGAAGAAATCATTTGAAATTAGACCACATACTCTCCCATGGTATAGGTCCCTTGTTGGACTCGAAGGAGATTGGAAGAGACCAAAGCAGTGCAACCAGGCTTGTCAAAAATTATTTTGAAAGAAGAAATAAAGTTTTCATAGTTGGATACTAGAGAATCCCCTCATTCCCATAATGGAGAGACCCATTCAAAGGCAGTTCCAATCAGCAGTGAAATAATGTAAGCCACCTTTGAGCTAGATGTAGGGAAGTTCTGTGGCAGACATTCAAACTGAATTTTGCATTGATTGATGAAACCTTTGAAATGTCTTAGTTTCCATCAAAGCATTCAGGGAGTGCCAACTGAAGATGAGACTTCTGAATCACTGGAACTGGAGGATGAGCTGGAGGATTTAAAGCAACATACATGATGGGGGGAAGAAGTTATGAGGCCAAGGTTTACTGGATGGAAATTAGTTGCAGAGAGAGCTCTTGTAGATATTGAGCGACTTGATGTTGCACTGTCTCCTGTTTATCCATGCGAGAGGCGAGATCTAGCAGCGACCCCGCACCCTGAGATTCTGAAGCTTCGATGCGGCCTGTACAAACTGTCATGACTAACTCAGGAGAAAAATAGAAAAATTATAAAATAATAAAAATTAATTAGAAAATAAAATGAAAAAATAAAATAAAAATATGAAAACATGCAAATCTGATACCAGTGAATGTTTAAGCTCTTTAGAAGAAAAGGTATGAGGCAGGTCCTGGTACTGATGGTAAATGTCCTGGTATGGAACAATAAACCTACATTGTGCCTACCTTTTCTTTATTGCAAATGCTGTCCGTCTTCTCCATGTTTCTCAGCGCAGGGACATGCACTTGGTTGTAGCGGGGTAGCGGTAACTGTACACGGCGGCCGAGAATGACATAACTGTGGGATATGTGACGGCTGTTTGCCGGTAATGTCTGATTCTTCCTCCCCTTTCTTTTAGTCTTTGTCCAACGCACTTCATACCTACCTTTGGTATTTTTTTAAGGATGAGTTTGCGTAAAAAAAACGCTTCCTTTTATATATGGTAAACTCATATCCTGATATTCAGAATTATAGTTCAGCTGTGCAGAAATGAAAAAATAGAAAAATAAAATAAATTAATAAAAAAATAAATATAATATATAAAATATAACAATAATAAAAATAAATAATAATAATAATTATAAGAAGAATAACAATAATACAAAATACAAAATAAAATATTAAAAATAATAATGAAAATAAAGAAAGAAGAAGACACATAAAGCAAGGTGGAAAAATATGAATGACCCCATTGTTTTATAAGAATACATTTTACTCAATGTCTACATTAAGGCCTAATGGTTGGAGGGTTTTGAGAGTATAGATCCAACTTGTCTCATTTCTTTTTAATGAGTCTACTAAATTTCCTCCTCTTCAGTGTTGCTTGATTTTATTGTATGCCTATAAATTTGAGGCATGTAGGATCTTTGTTATGTGCTTCCAGGAAGTGCTGGATACACTGTGTGTCTTTAATCCCTCCTTAATGTTGTATATATGTTCCGCTATGCAGATTTAGATTTTTTATGGTCTATCCAACATATTGGAGCCCGCAAGGACACTCTAGTAAATAAATTGCACCTTCTGTGTCACAGGAAATTTGATCCTGTATTAGATATTCTTTTTGGTTTTTGTTCGTGAGAAAATGTGTCCTTCATTTTGTACCTGGTTTCAGGTTTTTGCAGCACTTACATTGCAAGAAATGGTGAAAACCTTTAATTTTGTTTGATGTTGTTTCCAAATTTTCCATTGGAATATAGCTGTTTGTTAATTCCTGATTTAGGTTTTTTGCCTTTCTATATATTACTTTTGCCTTTGGGGGATTTGTGTCTTTAGATCATTATCTAAAAGGAGAATGTGCCAATGTTTGTCCAAAATTTGTTCAATCTTTTTTTGATCTGTGTTAAATTGGGTAATAAATGTGGTCTGGAATTTTACTTTTTCTTTTGGTTTCGATTTGTATTTTATTAGTTCCTTCCTATCTAATTATGAGACTTTTTCAATTTCTTTCTGTAAAAAGGTTTCTTTATATCCTTTCTGAATTCATTTTTCCTTCAGTTTCTCACTTTTTATTGCAATAGTACTCTCTTCTGTACAATTCCTCCTAAGTCTGTGGAGTTGCCCTCCTGGGATGTTATTCACCCAGTTTCAATGGTGGTCACTGTTGAGGAGTAGCAGGTTGTTGCCATTTACTTTTTTTGTATGACATCTTGTATGAATGATGTTATTCTTTATAAATATTTCTAGGTTCAAGTAAATGATGAAATATTTACTGTATGTGGTGGTAAATTCTAAGTTCAATGTATTGGAGTTGATGTAGGTGATGAATTGCTTTAAATCTTCTTCTGTCATGTCCCATATAAAGAAAAAATCATCTTAAGATCTGTGCCATTTGATTAAGTTCTTTCGATAGACGTTATTCTCCCAGATTTTTTCATCTTCCCAGTACGTTACAAACAAGTTTGCATAACTGTGGTCAAAAGATGTTCCCATCGCTGTTCCTCTAGTTTGCAGGTAGAATTCACTATTATACCAGAAATAATTATTTCTCTGGATGAAGTTGACGTTTTCCATGATAAAATTGATCTGGTTGTTGCAGATGTCTGATTGCATTGACAAAAATTGTCTTGTAGCCTCACATCTGTCTTCGTGTTCTATACATGTATAAAGTGACTAAACATCGCTAGTACAGAGAATGTAGTTTCTTTCCATTCAATATTTTTGATTATATGCAATAAGTGCATTGTGCCCTTAGGTAACTCTTCTGTTTTTCCACAAAGGGCTGTAGGAAGAAATCGATATATTTCGATAGATTCAATGTAATGGAGCCTATACTGTAGACTATTGGTCTCCCTGATGGATTAATTGCGTCTTTATGGACCTTTGATAAATTATATAGTGCGGGAAGATAATCAAATTCCTTTTTGTTTATGATTCCAAGTTGTAGACTTTATTCTCAGTTTACCACTAATTGTTTTTGGAAATTGTGTGTCGGATCTGTTCGTAACTGTTTGTATGTTTCTGCATCTGCCAAAAGTTTTTTTGTTTCTTGTTCATATTTTTCTTTATCCAAGATCACCACCCCTCCGCCTTTATTGGCTGGTTTTATTACAATTGTTTTATCCTGTTTTAGCTCCTTCAGTCCTTTCCTTTCTTGATTAGTAAAGTTGTAAATGTATTTGTTTTTTTCTGGTAAATTGTTGATTTCTTTTTCAATTAATCTTTGAAAGGGACAGACCAAAAGAAAAATCAAAAACAACATAGCAGAACATATATACAACATTAAGAAGGGATTAAAGACACACAGTGTATCCCAGCACTTCCTGGAAGCACACAACAAAGTTCCTACAAGGCTCAAATGTATAGGCATACAAAAAATCAAGCAACACTGGAAAAGAGGAAATTTAGTAGACTCTTGCAAAAGAAACGAGACAAGATGGATCTACACTCTCAAAACCCTTCAACCGTTAGGCCTTAATGTAGACATCGAGTTAAATGTATTCTTATAAAACATACCGTCTTTATGGGGTCATTCCCCTTTCTTTTTTTTCATCTTGCTTTATGTGTCTTCTTATTTCTTTATTTTCATTATTTATTTTAATATTTTAGTTTCTTCTTTTTATTATTATTTCTTTTCATTATTTTTATACTTTATATATTATATTTCATTTTCCATTTATTTTATTTTTCTATTTTTTCATTTCTGCACAGCTGAACTATACTTCTGAATATCAGTATATGAGCTTACCACTCTTTTTTGGAATACTTCCATTTCTGATTTAAACTTTTTAATAAAGTTTTCTATATAAAAGGAAGCATTTTTTTAAGCAAATTCATCCTTGAAAAAGTACCAAAGGCAGGTAAGAAATACTTTGGACAAATACTAAAAGAAAGGGGAGGTAGAGGCAGACACTACCAGTAAACCAGCTGTCACATATCCCACGGATCAGTGATGTCATTCTCAGCCACCGTGTACATTTACCGCTACCCCGCTACAACCAAGTGCGTGTCCCTGCGCTGACAAGCACGGAGAAGACAGACAGCACTTGCAATAAAGAAAAGGTAGGGACAATATAGGTTTATTGTTCCATACTAGGACATTTACCATCAGTACCCGGATCTGCCTCATACCTTTTCTTAAACATTCACCGGTATCAGATGTGTATGTTTTAATATATATATTTTTTTTTTTTTCATTTTCTAATAAATTTTTATTATTTTATAATTTTTCTATTTTTTATGTGTCTCTTTTCCTAACTAATTTCATTCTCACCATTTCCCTACCCCAAATCATGAGCACTCGATTCAACATATTTTTTACTACGTTATTTCATTTACTGAGCAGTTTTTATTTACCTAACAAGTGCAGTTTATTTTTTATAGATTTATATGCTCTGCCACCCTAAGTTTTAAACTTTATGATCAAGCATCCTATATACATAAGACCACATGGGCAATGCAAGAGGTATATCACCCAATTGTGGTGCACAATTTTGTCCTTGATCTAAAATGTATTTTGGTTTGAATGTGAAATGAAATGGTGACTTGCTTTGAGATTTGTTGGTTAACTGTTGTGTGTTGTTGGCATAAATGTAATCTTGACATATTATGGGCCCATATTTCCACAAGTTTCCTTTCAATACTCTTTGAGATGTTATTGTATTGTGCTTTAAACACAATGTTGTCCTGTATTCTACTATGTTTTTTTTTCTTTTTAGATGACATAAAAGGGTCTTGGTGGTCTCAAAAGCCTCATTCACTAATTCTGCTTTGAGTTCCTTACTATGTTTTATTTCTGAGAATGGAGGCTTGATTGTCATATGTACATGAAGATATTGTACCAGTTCCTCTTTGTTCTTTAACAAAGCTTTTATTGACAAGTTTCTGATATCTATCTATGTTTGTATTCTAGTGTGTAATATACAATACTTAGTCCAATCTATCATTGCCATTTTAAAAAAGAGGAAAAACGCATTTATAATGGCACATCAGAATGGAAAACCCAGTATTAGACCTCCCAGTAATTGAATTTGTATTGAAGACTCTTAGGGCACAAATGCAATGGGCACCTGACGGAGCAATTCAATTGATGATCTGTTCAGACACCAGGCACTAAATTGAATTGCTCCGATCATCAAATGAATTGCTCTGTGCCAAAAAGCACTGGGTTTAGCCATGTATAGCAGCTAACCTTGTCTAAAGTCTGGCTTTGGGCACCCAAAGAACTGACTTATTGCACATTTCTGCTTACCACCCCAGGAGGGTGCTTGAAGAAATGTGTGCAACCACGTCCATATGCACCCGAACGGAGCAACAATTGAATTGTTCTGTTGGGCACTCAAAAGTACTAGCTGTAGCTAAAACAATTCAATCGACACCTTAGATATTTATTAAAGCATCACCCCAAAATATTATGTAAAAACAGTAATTTTATTTATCACTGTTATTTGCCAGAACCAGAATGCTGGATATATATATTTTGCTATCACCAACATAATGCAGGATGAGGTAGCCCCCTTTTTTTAATGAAGGCTGCAGTCTTTTTCAATTTACAGTATCAAGCTCCAAAATTACAAGCTTTTCTGAGATTGATGGCTCATAGCTATTGTCCTATTGAGATCGTATTAGACATTATAGCTTATGGGCAACAATTTAACATTTATTGCCACTTTTCTGAGGTGCAGAGTAATTTTCCAACGTTTTCATGCTTTTCCCACATCACAATAAGCATTTTCTGATTGAATTGAAAGCATCGCAGGAGCAAGCATGCTGAAAATAGGTCACAAATCGTGATATGTGCGTTAAGTCGACTAATGATAAAATAAAAAACGAACACAGTTATTTATAGGTTAGTAATTAGCTATTATTTAAAACTAAACCTGAAAAATAACTTGTTTGATTATACCAGGGATGGGAAACCTCAGGCCCGGGGGCCATATAAGGCCAGCGGAATCATTTGGTCTAGCCCTTTTAGCTTTTTTCTGCTGGCCTCATCTGGCTAGCAGGGTGACTAGAATGGCACCCTGCAGCCAGAATCTATGCAGCAGTTTTGCCTGGAGCATCGTTAGGATGCTTCAGACGGTCACTCCGCTGCCCTTACAGTTCCCTGGTGGCATTGCTGTAATCACCACCGATTGTGGCCCAATCCCATGTGATGTCACACTGAGGGGGAGCGTATCCTGTACCAGGCCCGCAAATAATGTATATATATATCAAAATGTCCTCAGCAGAAAAAATTTTCCTCACCCATGGATTTTACCAATGTGTGCACTTTGTTATATATAACCTATTATTGTTTAAACACCCTTACTGCAGTTTTCTACTGTGAGTGACAGATTGGAATGCTATATGAAATATACAGGGTTTTTTTTAGGACTCTGTGTTTTACATGTATTATGTACTGTATGTAGCATTTGTTGTAATTCAAAACTTTTTCTAATTTTTATTTATTTTGAAATGTGTGTTAACATTCATAAACAGTATAACAGTTAGATTGCTGTTTGTTAGGGAATGTGGGCTGTACATGGCCGGTGCAAGGTTTCTCAGCACCCTAGGCAAAACTTCAGCCTGCTCCCCCCCAGCCTATCCCTAACCTTAGGCATCCTCAGCATGTCGACATTTCATGTGGTGACAGTTCCAATGTTGACATTGTGAACATATCGACATTCCTAGGATGTCAACTTGTTGCCCTCTCCAACTTGTCAGCACCACCAACACTGGCTGTGCCAAGTGTTGACAGTGCTACCTACAAGCACTGCTGCAGCTGGGGCTCGCTATATATCTGTATATCAGTCCAACAATTTGTCGGCACTTGCTCCTGTGCTCGAATATATATCTGTACCATCTGGTGTGTATAATATATATATATATATATATATATATACACACACATCACTCCTACATCTTCCCTTATATATATATAAATAATTTTGTCTCATTCCCCCTTCTAACAACTCATCAGTCCAACCCCTTATGTAATGTATTTCATTATCTCACCCCAATCCCTTATATATTAAATGATCCCCCCTCACCTATGGTACAGCCCTTAAACATTTAGTGATCCCCCTTTACCCTGGACAGCCCTTATACTGTATATTAATTATCCTCCTTGCCCCCAGCCCGTATACTGTATATTTAGTGATCCCCCTTATCCCCAGCTCTTATATATTTAATGATTCCCCCCTTACTCCCAGATTTATACATTTAATGATTTAATTGCTTTGGAGCACTCTGGCAAGGAGCCTTGTGAGAGAGGGGGGCCTGCGGGTACTTGCCCCTTAAACCAGGCCAGGTTTGGAGCTCATGGTCCAGGTGCTCTGCCCTGCCTCTCACTAGAGAAGGGGCGTGCTTGCTCCGGCTGAAGAGTGGGGGTGGGAGCTGCAATGCATCTCACAAAACCATGTAAGTGGGGTCATCAGTCAAACCAGTGCAGGGTAAAAAACAGGTATAGAGGCGGACGGTTCTAGTAAGACCTGCGGCTGTCGCTAGGATAGTCTGAAAGAAGGATGTCTCTTTCAGACATCCTTCATTTTTTTTCAGTTTCAGCAGGCCGCCCCACAGGTCCTGGCGCCCTTAGGCAGCTGCCTAAAGCTGCCTAATGGAAGCGCTGGCCCTGGGGCTGTAGTAATTGGTGCACCAGAGAGCTGTAATGTGTGTGCGGCTCTCCATTCTATGGAGGGGTTGTGTCAGTTGATATAGTTTCACTTGACGTATGGAGTTTTCCACAGGTGAATGTGGTTAATGTCCTCAAGTCTGTTTAACAGACCCAAATAAGGGCTAAATTTACTAAGCTGTGGTTTTGGTGTCATTTAGAAATCACAAGTAATCAATTAACTTCGGTTTCAATGTCAAATTGACAGAATTTACTGTAGGCTGGTTTTGATGTCTAAACTGAAAACCCTGTCAATTCCTGGTGGTTTCTAATACCCCTTTCAAACACACACCAAAACCCCGGGTTTTTGCTGGGGTGGGCGGCTCGACTTGGGTCTTGGCTAGGTGTGTACAGACCAGTCACCTTTAGTCTGAATAGATGCGACCCAGGTTTTTAGAAAAGTGTTTGATTGACTGTTTTGTGCCTCTGCAGATGACATCTACTACAGGCGCTGGACTGCATGACAGGGAGTACACACAACATAATCCTCAGTGGGCAGTTGACCCGGGTTCAGTGTGAACATGTTCAATCCAGGAGTTTCCCAGGTTTGTGCTGTAGTGTGAAAGGGGGTTTGCAGATGAAACCTGGGTTGAAGCCAAGTTGATAGACCCAGGTCGGAGTGGTGTATTTCCAGGGTCTTTTGTGTGAAAGGTGTATAAATGACAATCCGCCATGTCATGATTTATTTGTCGGAGGTTTCTGTGTTTTTATAACGCATTCAATTGAAATTCACTGCCTGGGGCCTTTCAATCAGTGTGTGAAAACTCAGGTCAATTGACATTAGCACAAAATACATAAATAGGCTATGCACTTCCTCTTTCACTTTGAGGTGTGTGAGGAGATTCAGAAGAGGCACAGATAGTTATTGTTATAGAGAGCAGAGTTGAGTATGCTGAATGTTGGGAGAGTTTTTCTTAACTTTAAAAACATTTTTTTCAGGCATGTGTGTTTAAAAAGTTTTAATAGTTATTATTTTCATAATTTGATAATTCAAAAAGATAATTTTGGGGACATTTTTGCAATAAATATTAGTCATTTAAGTGGTTTAATAGTACCTGCTCAGACAATAGTGATCTATGCAGTGCTTCTCCCAAACTTTCCAGCCACAGAGAGGTCTATTGTTTGGGTGGGTTTGGTGGCAGTTTTACTGGAGTTTTTCAAAACCCGTTCTTGATAAATCCGGGGTTTTTTTCTATTCTTTCGATGGTGCTTTGATATTCAATTATGTTCTATTCTATTCTAATCTTTAGTGTGGTTTGACAGTGGTTTTACCTTTAGCAAATCTGCGGATAGCAAAAATGCCACCAAACCACAGGGGTTTAAAACCCACCACTAAGTAAATTTAGCCTCAAGTGTGAGTTGAAGCTGATGCACTTACAAATTGCCTGTCAGATTGATTTAGACTGGCGCACTGACATACTAATAAAAAAAACCATGCAAAATGTATTTAGTCAAAAATTGGTAAAGTACAGCATATACTGTAATATGAAATGTATAACTTATTTTATGAGCAGATAGCAATGGATCAATGTATCGATGTCAGAATTATCGAAAGCATCTATGTCTCTAAAATTGTTAAATGTAAGTATTCACATTGGGACCATGCACCCGGCCAGATTCGCATAATTGTGACGTCAACCCGGTAAGTATCGGACACACTGACTGCCAAAGACGAGTGAAAGCCCATCACCATAGTAGCAATACACAAAGTTGTGAGACAATTATAAAAAAACAATACAACAGTAAATAATGCTCACAGTGATAAAAATAATCATCATCATATATTTAAACAGCGCTATAGAAGATAGCTCGATGAGCAATATAATAGTCATGTATAATGAACTCTGCCATAATCGTAACAACATCATAATGGAAATAGAATATATACATAAGAGCAATTAGAAATAATTCAAACCTAGATGATCATTGAGGCCTTTAGGAAATAATAAACCCATGATCAAATTATTAGCACTAATATAGATTATTTAACCACAAACCGCATGAATTATAGGTTAATAAATAACCATCTATATGAGTGAATATTCTAATTAGAGCAGCAGATACAGACAGTGTGCCTGTGGTAGCACACTAAATTACACCTGGCAACCAGGTGTACCAAAGTATAGACAGTAAACTGGAATATCTGCGCTAATGATTAGGAGAATTGATACAAGCAGATCACCACCAAGACAAGAATATGAAAAATATATAAACAATTTAAAATAATAGATAAATAATTTGACCGGTCAAAATAGCAACAAACATAATACAATCACATACAATAGTTAATCACCTACAATGATTGATAGCATACTTTTATAGATCAAACGTTTAAAGGATTACTAATTAATCCCAAATTGATCTCATGCTATTACATGTTGAAGTTATAATTAGCAAAAGTCTGAATAAAATTAGAAAGATCTGAAAAAATCGCTGGAGGAGGTGGATCAAAAATTGTAAAAAATTAATATATATAGAAAAATTTATATCTTAAAAAAAAAGAAATGTTATTCCATAGTGTCCGCATCTATGTAATGTTAGAAAATCTTCAGTCTCACCCGGTAAGATCAGCTGTATAAAAAAATAACGGGTAACCTGTATCCTCACTAATAATAGGCATGTCACATCCACAACTCACAATTCTGTTCACGCAGATAAATAGCTGTAAGCATTGGAGGAGGCTCCAATATTAAAGAAACAGACAGTGAGGTATTAAAATGTGTTAACAATGGCAATGTGATATGCACACCAGTCAGAGGCACAATATAGGTAAGTCCAGCAAATATTTAGACTGTGTAGTGCAGCTTTGGTTAATTTTTGGGGTGTTGCCTTGCTGATCTGTTTCAGGGCACCGCAGTATAACACATTTTCCTTTAACACATTTTAATACCTCACTGTCTGTTTCTTTTATATATATGTATTTCACTTTTTAATTTTTATTCTTTATATGCGGTCAGTGGCTGCTCTTAACACTACACTTTTCTTATTAGAGCGGTGCCTTGGGGTAGTTTAGCTGGGCTAGTTTGGGGGTGTCCTGCTCTCTGGATTTGAGCCCTAGTATGTTAGGGACCTGCCCAACAAGAGGTTACCCGGATATGGTGGGAAGGCCCATAACCTTGGCCAAGATTATGCCAAAAACCTCTATTGTATTTACTGCAAAATGTATTTATTTATATATAATCAGCTAATTTGGAGTTGTGCACTAGTTTCTCTTCTTTGTGTATATATCAATGGTCTCCACAGGTAGCACCTCCAATTATATATATATATATATATATATATTAGGGGTGTGCACCGGTCACTTTTCGTGTTTTGTGTTTTGGTTTTGGATCTGGATCTTTCTTCGTGTTTTGGTTCTGGATTGGTTTTGCCAAAACCACCCTTCCATGTTTTGGGTTCTGGGTTTTGTGTTTTGGATCTGGATTTTTTTTTTAAAAAGCATAAAACAGCTAAAATCACAGAATGTGCTACTATGCTATTATTAACCTCAATAACCTTAATTTCCACTCATTTCCAGTCTATTCTGAACACCTCACACCTCACAATAGTGTTTTTATGTCCAAAACGTTACACCGAGGTAGCTGGATGACTATGCTAAGCGACACGAGTGGGCGGCACAAACACGTGATCCCTCTAGGAGTGATACTGCTGTGGCAGACAGGATGGCAGTTTGAAAAACTAGGCCCCAAACTGTACATAATGCAAAGAAAAAAAAGAGGTGCAAGATGGAATTGTCCTTGGGCCCTCCCACCCACCCTTATGTTGTATAAACAGGACATGCACACTTTAACAAACCAATCATTTCAGCGCCAGTGTCTGCCACACAACTGTGGCTGAAATGATTGGTTCATTTGGACCCCCACAAAACAAGCTGGCAATTAATCTGTCCCTGCACAAACTGGCTCTACAGAGGCAAGATGTCGTCCTCATCCTCCTCATCCACTGATTCCTCACCCTCTTCAGTGTTGTGTACATCCTCATCCTCACAGAGTATTAATTCATCCCCGCTGGAATCCACCACCACAGGTCCCTCTGTACGTTCTGGAGGCTGGTCTCCCTGGAAGAGTTGATAATTCTTTTTTATGAACATCATCTTCTCCTCATTTTGTGGAAGCAACCTCCTACGCCTTTCGCTGACAAGGTTCCCGGCTGCACTAAACACTCTTTCGGAGTACACACTGGAGGGGGGGCAACTCAGGTAAAATAGAGCCAGTTTGTACAGGGGCCTCCAAATTGCCTCTTTTTCCTGCCAGTACAGGTATGGACTGTCTGACATGCCTACTTGGATGCTGTCACCGATGTAATCCTCCACCATTCTGTCAATGGTGACAGTATCATATGTAGCAACAGTAGACATGTCAGAAATTGTTGCCAGGTCCTTCAGTCCAGACCAGATGTCCAAATTTGGTCCTGCCTGCCCTGCATCACTGCCAGCGGGTTGCTTAGGATACCTAAGTTTTTTCCTGGCAGCCCCAGTTGCGGGAGAAAATGAAGAAGGAGCTGTTGACGTGTCACGTTCCGCTTCAGCTGACAGTGTTTTCACCAGCAGGTCTTTGCACCTCTGCAGGCTTGTGTCGGCCGGAAAGAGAGACACCACATAGGCTTTAAACCTAGGATCGAGCACGGTGGCCAAAATGTAGTGGTCTGATTTCAACAGATTGACCACCCTGGAATCCTGGCAAAGCGAAAGAAGGGCTTCATCCACAAGTCCCACATGCCGAGTGGAATCGCTCCATCTTAGCTCCTCCTTCACTTTCTCCAGCTGCTTCTGCAAAAGCCTGATGAGGGGAATGACCTGACTCAAGCTGGCAGTGTCTTAACTGACTTCACGTGTGGCAAGTTGGAAGGGCTGGAGAACCTTGCACAACATGGAAATCATTCTACACTGTGCTTGAGTCAGGTGCATACCCCCTCCTTTGCTTATGTCATAGGTGGATGTATATGCTTGAATGGCCTTTTGCTGCTCCTCCATCCTCTGAAGCATATAGAGGGTTGAGTTCCACCGCGTCACAACCTCTTGCTTCAAGTGATGGTGGGGCAGGTTCAAGAGTGTTTGCTGGTGCTCCAGTCTTCGGCACGCAGTCGCTGAATGGCGAAAGTGGGCAGAAATTTTTCAGGCCACCCAAAGCGTCTCCTGCATGCCCCTGTCGCTTTTCAGAAAATTCTGCACCACCAAGTTTATTGTGTGAGCAAAACATGGGACGTGCTGGAATTTGCCCAGATGTAATGCGCGCACAATATTGGTGGTGTTGTCAGATATCACAAATCCCCAGGAGAATCTAAGTGGGGTAAGCCACTGGGCGATGATTTCCCTCAGTTTCTCTAAGAGGTTGTCGGCGGTGTGCCTCTTACTGAAACCGGTGATACACAGTGTAGCCTACCTTGGAACAATCTGGCGTTTCTGAGATGCTGCTACTGGTGACGCTGCTGCTCTTGCTGCATAAGGTGATTCATCTACCCAGTGGGCTGTCACAGTCATATAGTCCTTAGTCTGCCCTGTTCCACTTGTCCACATGTCCATGGTTAAGTGCACATTGGGTACAATGGCATTTTTCAGGACACTGAGGACACTTTTTCTGACGTTTCTGTACAGTCTCGGTATCGCCTGCCTTGTGAAGTGGAATCTAGACGGGATTTGGAACCAAGGACACACTACCTCCATCAATTGTCTAAATCCCACTGCACTAATGGTGGATACCAGATGCATGTCTAACACCAACATAGCAGTCAAGGCCTCAGTTATACATTTTGCTTCAGGATGACTGCTGTCGTACTTCATCATCCTCGCTAAGGACTGTTGGAGGGTCAATTGTTTAGTAAAAGTAGTGGTGTTCCTACTTCCTCTCTGGGATGATGAACGACTCCCAGCAGCAGCAGCAACAGCAGCAGCGGCAGCAGGAGGCGCAGCAATGCAGGATCCTCCGGAGGAATCCCAGTTAGGAGAGTCAGTCATGCCAGTGACATGGCCTGCAGGACTACTTCCAATCCTGACTAAGGAGGAAATTGACGAGGAGGGAGTTGACGGTGTCGTTTGCAGGTGCTTGGATACAACAGGACAACGGGATTTAGGTGTCCCTGGATTGCTTACGGTCTTAGCCAAAGTTTCTGAACTTGACAGTAACTTTTTATGAATGCGCTGCAGGTGCCGTATAAGGGAGGATGTTTCTAGGTGGAAAATGTCCCTACCCCTATTTATTTCACCTTTACATATGGTACATATAGCAAGACAGTTGTTGTCCGGATTTGGATAGAAATATTGGCAGACCAAAGAGGTGGAATGTTTGGTCTTCTGCCCAGGCATGACCGTGATGGGCTTTTTCATCCCACGGACAACAACTGTCTCCCCCGGAGCCAGATTTAAACAAACCACATCACCATCAGAATCCTCCTCGCCAACTTCCTCCTCAGCGCCAGCTACACCAGTATCCTCATCTGTTGTACTTCAACAGTGACATCTTCAATATGCATATCAGCAAGTGGACTGTGGGTGCTCCTTTCAGCACTTGCAGGGGGTGTGCAAATGGTGGAAAGAGCCACCTCTTCCCGTCCAGTGCTGGGAAGGTCAGGCATCGCAACCGCTTCCACACTTGGACTCTCCTTGGGGATTTGTGATATCTTCTTAGTACGCACAGTTCTTCGCTGTGCTTTTGACATCTTAACTCATTTGATTTTTTTAGAGGGAGGAGGGCTTTCATCGTCATGTGAAGCTGAACCACTAGTCATGAACATAGGGAAAGACCTTAGCCGTTCCTTGCCACTCCGTGTCATAAATGGCATAATGGCAAGTTTAAGTTTCTCTTCAGATGATTTAAATGTTTTTTTTAAGGTCATTTTCCTGAACTTTGTCATTTGGGATTGTATGTGCCCTCTACTATGACATTGGGCATCGGCATTGGCAGACAACATTGATGGCATGTTATCGTCTATGTCATGACTAGTGGCAGCAGCTTCAGCACTAGGAGGAAGTGGTTCTTGATCTTTCCCTATTTTATTTTTATCAGAGAAAGTTTGGTCCTCCATTTATGTTATATTGATTTGATATATACGTGCGGCTAAGGCGCACACAAACACAGAAAATATTTTTTTATTTTTGCTGGAGAGTAGTGCACTTTGTGGGTTACAACACCCTTTAAGAAATGATCCAGCCTGCCCTTTACTTTTGGGACACAGGCGCACGCTTGGCGCTGCTCCTTTGTTGATGCACATGCAGCTACAGCCCACACAATTCTCAAACACAGAAAATATTTTTTTATTTTGTTTGGAGTGCCCTTTGGGGGAAACAGCACCCTTTAGCGGTCAATCCAGCTGGCCCTTTATTTATGGGACAGAGGTGCACGCTTGGCACTACTTTGTTGATGCACGTGCGGCTACTGTGCACACAATTCACAAACACAAAAAAATATATTTTTTTATTTTGTTTGGAGTGCCCTTTGGGGGAAACAGCACCCTTTAACGGACAAGCCAGCTGGCCTTTTACTTATGGGACACCTACGCACGCTTGGCGCTGCTCCTTTTTTGATGCACGTGCAGCCACAGTGCACACAATTCACAAACACAGAAAAAATTTTTTCATATTGTTTGGAGTGCCCTTTGGGGGTTACAGCACCCTTTAGCGGTCAAGCCAGCCGGCCCTTTACTTATGACACAGGTGCACGCTTGGCACTACTTTGTTGATGCACGTGCGGCTACTGCGCACACAATTCACAAACACAGAAAAATATATTTTTTTATTTTGTTTGGAGTGCCCTTTGGGGATTACAGCACCCTTTAATGGACAAGCCAGCTGGCCTTTTACTTATGGGACACAGGCGCATGCTTGGCGCTGCTCCTTTGTTGATGCACGTGCAGCCACAGTGCACGCAATTCACAAACACAGAAAAACATTTTTTATTTTGTTTGGAGTGCCCTTTGGGGGTTACAGCACCCTTTAGTGGTCAATCCAGCCAGCCCTGTATTTATGGGACACAGGCGCACGTTTGGCACTACTTTGTTGATGCATGTGCGGCTACTGCTCACACAATTCACAAACACAGAAAAATATATTTTTTTATTTTGTTTGGAGTGCCCTTTGGGGATTACAGCACCCTTTAACGGACAAGCCAGCTGGCCTTTTACTTATAGGACACATGCGCACACTTGGCGCTGCTCCTTTGTTGATGCACGTGCAGCCACAGTGCACACAATTCACAAACACAGAATTTTTTTTATTTTTTTGCACTTGGGGGAGCACCCCTGATGGACAGAGCACCCCCTGGACAAAACTACAGCACCCCTTTAGGACTGGGACACTGCACAGGACTTGAAGTGGACACAGCCCCTATGGACAACTGACTGCACAACAAAGTCCAGCCAGCCCCTATGGACTTTGAAGTAGTAGACACAACCCTATGGACAACAGCAGCACAGTGCAGCACAGCACAGCACAACACTACACTGCACTACACTACACTACACAGCCCAGCCAGCCCTAACTCCCACCCTCCCTCTTCACTGTTCACAGCCGAGTGAGAAAATGGCGCCAACGCGGGTACCTTATATAGGATCCAAAACCCACGAGACCCGGAAGGTGGGATGATGACGTTTTGCCTCGATTTCAGATCCGAGTCAGGCGGGAAAAGTCGAGCCTGACTCGGATCGGCCTCGGATCGGGGGGGCTCGGGGGGGTTCGGATTTCAGAAATCCAAACCCGCTCACCCCTAATATATATATATATATATATATATATATTTATATATATAAAAATAGAAAAAAGGCACTCACCAGGTAGAAAATGAAGATAAAATCACATCTTTAATAGAATCATCTTTAAAAACATTACCATATTGTCGACAGAACAACACCACAAAGCATACAGTATGCTTTGTGGTGTTGTTCTGTTCACACTGGCTTGGATTGTCCTGATGACGGTCCCTGTGAGGATCGAAACGTCGACAATATGGTGATGTTTTTAAAGATGATTCTATTAAAGATGTGATTTTATCTTCATTTTCCACCTGGTGAGTACCTTTTTTCTATTTTTGTATTTTTGGATTCTGCTGGATCTCTAAGGAGCACCGCCCATATATATATATATATATATATATATATATATATATATATGTGACTTATATTTGAAGCTTTGAGTGCGGACTTACGATAATATATATATATATATATATATATATATATATATGTCCAGAGTGTGCAGTCTGAGATCCATTTTTCTTTGTAAACTAATTAGTGCATTGATTTACACACCTGGGAAGCCTGAGCCACTTCCCACTCAGACTAGCAACTCTACTACATTGGTTTGAGCATGGAGTCTGGCAATGTAATATGCACACCTGTCAGAGGCACAATATAGGTAAGTCCTGCTAATATTTAGACTGTGTAGTGCAGCTTTGGTTAATTTTTGGGTTGTGGGTCCCCCTAGATTGCCTTGCTGATCTGCTTCAGGGCGCCACAGTATAACACATTTTCCTTTAACACATTTTAATACCTCACTGTCTGTTTCTTTTATATATATGTATTTCACTTTTTATTTTTATTCTTTATATGCGGCCAGTGGCTGCTTTTAAAACTTCACTTTTCGTATTAGAGCGGTGCCTTGGGGTAGTTTAGCTGGGCTAGTTTGGGGGCGTCCTGCGCTCTGGATTTGAGCCCTAGTTTGTTAGGGACCTGCCCGACAAGAGGTTACCAGATATGGTGGGCAGGCCCATAACCTTGACCAAGATTATGCCAAAAACCTCTATTGTATTTACTGTAAAATGTATTTATTTATATATAATCAGCTAATTTGGAGTTGTGCACTTGTATCTTTTATTTGTGTATATATCAATGGTCTCCACAGGTAGCACCTCCAATTATATATATATATATATATATATATATATATATATATATATATGTCCAGAGTGTGCAGTCTGAGATCCATTTTTCTTTGTTAACTTCCTACTCTGATCACAGACAAGGTTCCTGGCTGTGCTAAAATCTCTTTCAGAGTACACACTGCAGGGTGGGCAACTTAAGTATAGGAATGCCAGTTTGTGTAAGGGACTCCAAATTGCCTCTTTTTCCTGCCAGTAGTGAAATGGACTGAGTGACATGCCTATTTGGATGCTATCCCTTAAAATATTCATCCACCATTCTCTGAATGGTGACTGTATCACACAAAGCCAAGTAGACATGTCACTCATAATAGGCAGTTCTTTCAGACCCAACCAGATGGTGTTGCTGACTGATCTGTATCACCACCAGCAGTGGTTCTCTTAGGAAAATTATTTTTTTTCCTAACAGTTGCAGAAACTGAAGGAGGAGATGCTGCCATGTTACATGCTGCTTGAGCTGACAATTTTTTCACCAACAGCTCTTTGCATCTTTTAGATTTATGTCCCTTGGAAATAAAGACACAAGGTATGACTTAAACCTAGGATCAAGTATGGTCACCAAAATATAGTGATCTTATTTCAAGAGATTGACGACCCTTGGATTCTGTTGAAGCAAATGAAGGGCCTGATCTACAATTCCAACATACTTAGTAGAATCACTTGGTGTTAGCTCCTCCTTTAGTTTATCCAGCTGCTTTTGCAAAAGTCTGATGAGGAGAATGACCTGACTCAAGCTGGCAGTGTCTGAACTAACTTCACATTTGGCAAGTTCAAATGGTTTGAGAACCTTGCACAACATGGAAATTATTCTCCACTGTGCTTGACTAAGGTGCATTTCCATTCCTTTCCCTATGTCATAGGCCTATGTCATAGCCTTGAAAACCCTTTTTCTGCTCCTCCATCCACTGAAGCATATAGAGGGTAGAATTCCAACAAGTTACTACCTCTTGCTTCAGCTGATGGTAGGGCAAATTCAACAGTTCTTGCTGGTGCTGCAATGTTCAACACGCAGTTGCTGAATGTCAAAAATGTCCAGAAATCTTTCGGGAAACCAAGAGCATCTCCTGCACAGTAATGTAATTTTTTTTTAAATGGCAACAGTAATCCGCTGTGCAACTGGGTATTTTCTGCAATACTTGCTCACAAATGCAAAGGATTGTTTCACAGTTAATTGTTTGGTTAAACTACTAAAAGTAGACTTCTTCTGGCTCCCCTTCTGGGATGAAGATCCACTGACAGCAACAGCAGCAGCAGGCAAAGCATTCGAGGATCCTTCTGAAGAACAATGGATAGGAGAGGAGTCAGTTCCTATGAAATTGGATGCAGGACTACTTCCAAACATGAATGAGGATGTTGAAGATGATGCAGGTGTTGGTGATGGAGATTGCAGGCACTTCGATCCAGATAGATGGGAGCAGCTAGGTGACACTGGACTGAGTGTTGTTCAATTTTTTGTCACCAAAGTTTCAGAATTTGAAATACCCTTTCCAATTTGAAGAATGTGCTGCAAGTGACAGAACAGGGAAGAGGTTCCTAGATGGTTAAGGACCTCTACTCATTGTTACATGGCAATGGTTACAAGTGGCTTGGCAAAGGTTGTCTGGATTTGGGTGGAAATAATTTCACACAATGGAAGTGGATCTATTTAGTTCTTTGCCCAGGCATGGCAACAATGGGATTTTTCCCACCATGGGCAACAACTGTTGCCTGATTTACAGTTTTTACACAAACATCCTCTGCAGCAACATCCTCATCATCATCAACATTCTCATCCTTTTTGTAATCGCCAACTATGTAAATATCCTCCTCATCCTCCTGGTGCAATTCCACAGAAGCATCCTCAATTTCTAAATCAGCAAGTTGACTTGTGCTGCTTATCAACACATTTGCAGAGGGCACACAAATGGTGGAAGGAGGTTCCTCTTCAAGTACAATATTAGAAAGTTCAGACTCACACATGGCAACCACAGACACACTCGGCTTCTCCTTGGGGATTTGTGATTTTTTTGGAGCACACAGTTGGTTCCGGTGTCTTACTCATCTTAACAATTTGAATTTTTTTGAACCTCTCCCCCAGTGGGAAAAATATTTTTTTTGTGTGACTGTGTGTGTGCTTTAGCAACATTTATCAGCAATGTAGTTGAGCCGGGTTGCTGCCTGTGTCATTTATCAAGGGGCTGGTGCCTTGTTCAGGGGGGCTCTCACCCAAGTGCCAAAAAAAATTAATAAATAAAAAAAAAAATAAAACTGTTTTTTCTTTGTGTGTGTAATAGCCACATTAGCAACATAGCTGCACAGAAGTGCTGCCTGTGTTGTTTATCAAGGGGCTACTGCCTTGTTCATGGGCTTTCCACCCCAAGTGCCAAAAAACAACAAAAATTCTGTGTGTGTGAACAACACTTATCAGCAAAGTAGCTGCGCAGGAGTGCTGCCTGTGTCATTTGTCATGGGGCTGGTGCCTCGTTCAGGGGTGCTCTTCCTCCCAAGTGCCAAAAAAATGTATACAATTTTTTCTGTGTGTGTGTGCAGCAGCCACACTTATCAGCAACATGGCTGGGTGTTGCCTGTGTTGTTTATCAAGGGGTTGCGGCCTTGTTCAGGGGTGCTCTACCCCAAGTGCTAAAAACAAATAAATACATTTATTCTGTGTGTGTGTGTTAGCCACACTAATCAGCAAAGTAGCTGTGCAGGAGACAGTGCTGCCTGTGTTGTTTATAATATTTTTTGTGTGGTTGTGTGCATTAGCCGCAACTTAGCTGCATTATAATTGCTTGGTGACACTGCTGCAAGACCACAGTGAGTATGAAGGACAGTCACATGACAGGAAAGCAGGATCCACATACAAGTATTGTTGCTGCCGACAGCAGTCATGATGACGATGTAAGACTGATGCACCAGGGCTTAAGTCAGGCAATGTAAAAAAAACTACTTTTACCCTGTTAAAGAAAACAAAATCTAAAGCTAATTTAGCTTTAGAGAAACAAAAAAATGGCAATATGCCATTCACTACTCAAAGTGGCAAGAAAAAGGATAAGGCCTTGGCCTTTATTTATGACTAGTGGTTCTATTGATGATTTAAGCCCTTCTGCTTGTAGGAGAGGTACAAAAAAATGACAATTGTTAAGACGAGTAAGACACCAGCACCAACTGTGTGCTCCAAAAAATCAGAAATCCCTGAGGAGAGTCCAAGTGTGTCCATATTTGCCATGTGTAAACCTTACCTTTCTAATACTGTACTTAAAGAGGATCCTCTTTCCACCATTTGTGTGCCCTCTGCAAATGTGGGGATGAGCAGCACAAGTGAGTATGCTGATGTAGAAATTGAGGATGCTTCTATGGAATTGCACCAGGAGGATGAGGAGGATATTTATGTAGTTGGTGATAACAACAAGGATGATGAGGTTGTTGATGATGTGTTGCTGTGGAGGGATCATGTTTGTGTAGAAACTGTAAATCAGGCAACAGTTGTTGCCCATGGTGGGAAAAATCCCATTGTTGCCATGCCTAGGCAAAGGACCAAATAGTCCACTTCTCATGTGTGGAATTATTTCCACCCAAATCCAGACAACCTTTGCCAAGCCATTTGTAACTGTTACCATGTAACAGTGAGTAGAGGTAAGGACCTTAACCATCTAGGAACTTCCTCCCTGTTCTGTCACTTGCAGCACATTCATCAAATTGGAAAGGGTATTTCAAATTCAAAAACTTTGGGGACAAAAAACTGAACAACAATCAGTCCAGTGTCACCTAGCTGCTCCCATCTATCTGGATCCAAGCACCTGAAATATCCACCTCCAACACCTGCATCTTCATCAACATCCTCACTTGTGATCGGAAGTAGTCCTGCATCCAATTTCATAAGGACTGACTCGTTTCCTATCTGTTGTTCACCAGAGGGATCCTTGAGTGCTATGCCTGCTGCTGCTGTTGCTGTCAGTGGATCTTCATCTCAGAAGGGGACCAGGGGTAGACTACTTTTAGTTTAACCAAACAATTGTCCAACAATTCTTTGCAATGTTGAACAAGTATGACAGCAGACACCCAGTTGCACAGTGAATTACTGATGCCATAACAGCTATGCTGGTATTACATGTGTGTCCAGTATTCGCCATTAATGCAGTGGGTTTTACATAGTTAATGCAGGTCCTGTGTCCCTACTACCATGCCCCTTTTAGATTCCACTTCTCTAGAATAGCAATTCCCAATATGTACAAGGACTTTAAAAAATTGCCATTGTGCCCACTGTCCACTTGACCACATATATGTGGACAAGTGGGACAGGGCAAAATAAAGATTACATGACTGTGACAGCCCACTGGGTAGGTGTATTGCCTCCAACAGTGCAAACAGTAGCAACAGCATCTAACAAATGCCAGATTATTCAGAGGCAGTGTAATCAGTGTATCACTGGTTTCACTAAGAGGCATACTGCTGAGAACCTCTTAGCTCTTAGAAAAACTCAGGGAAATCATTGCAAAATGGCTTACCCCACTTGACTCTCCTCGGGATTTGTGATTTCTGACAATGCCAGCAATATTGTGTGAGCATTACATGTGGGCAAATTCAAACACATCCCATGTTTTGCTCACACAATTAATTTGGTGGTGCAACATTTAAAAAAAAATTATAATGGCGTACAGGAGATGCTCTTGGTGGCCCGAAAGATTTCTGGACATTTTTGACATTCAGCAACTGCGTGTCGAAGATTGCAGCATCAGCAACAACTGTTGAATTTGCCATGCCATCAACTGAATGATGGAGGAGCAGCAAAAGGCCATCCAAGGCTACACTATGGCCTATGACATAGTCAAAGCAGTGTGAATGCACCTTAGTTAAGTGCAGTGGAGAATAATTTTCATGTTGTGCAAGGTTCTCAAACCCTTTGAACTTGCCACATGTGAAGTTAGATCAGACACTGCCAGCTTGAGTAAGGTCATTCCCCTTATCAGACTTTTGCAAAAGCAGCTGGAGAAACTGAAGGAGGAGCTGAAATGGAGTGATTCTGCTAAGTACATCGGACTGGTAAATCAAGCCCTTAATTGGTTTCAACAGGATCCAAGTGTCATCAATCTCTTGAAATCAGATCACTATATTTTGGTGACCATACTTGATCCTAGGTTTAAGTCATACCTTGTGCCTTTCTTTCTGATGGACATAAATCTGAAAAGATGCAAAGAGCTGGTGGTGAAAAATATCAGCTCAAGCGGCACGTGAGACAGCAGCATCTCCTTCTTCAGTTTCTGCAGCTGCCAGGAAAAAACTAAATTTTCCTAAGAGACCCACTACTGGTGGTGAAGCAGATCAGCAAAAACTAATGACATCTTGTTGGGTCTGAAAAAACTGTCTACAATGAGTGACATGTCTACCATGACTTTGTCTGATATGGTCTCCATTCAGAGAATGGTTGATGAATATTTTAGGGATAGCATTCAAATAGGCCTGTCATACAGTCCATTTCACTACTGGCAGGAAAAAGAGGCAATTTGGAGTCCCTTACACAAACTGGCTTTGCTGCACTTAAGTTGCCAAACCTCCAGTGTGTACTCTGAAAGAGTTTTCGGCACAGCTGGAAACCTTGTCAGTGATTGGTGTAGGAGAATAATTTTCCAGAATGTGGAAAAAATGTGGAAAAAATGAATTAAAATGAATTACAAGTTCCACGAGGAAGACCTTTACCAGCAACTAAGTAAAACAAATACAAAATACTCTATAATGGTGGATTCCAGCAGGGAAATTCTAATATTGTGTGAAGAAGCAGATATACACACGGAGCCCATGGAGGAAAGCTGCCTTCAGAGTTTCCTCATTCCACTTCAAGTTAGAAGATATAGTTTGGAACTTTACCACATATTGCCCTACAGTCCGGGTTCCTTGACAAACTCGTAGTAAGTCAGAAGAGGCAGAAGCTGCCTGACCAGGCTCATCAAAAATTATTTTGATGGAATAAATAAAAGTCTCATAGTTGGAAATTAGCAGATCTGCTTGCTCCCACAGTGGGAATACCCAGTCCAGGGCTGTTCCTGACAATAAATAAATAATATACATGCCTTTTTGACTATGCATGGGAAAGTTCTGCAGTAAACACTCAAACTGGACTTGACACTGGTTGATAATTCCCCTGCAACATCGAGGGTTTTCATCAAAATGATCCAGTGATGCCAGCCAAAGACGTGAACTAGCACCACCAGGAATCAGAGCTTGGAGTGGTGGAGTAAGAGGTGCTACCACTGCAGGAGCAAGAAGTTGCTTTAAGTAGTCCAGACTAGCCCAACCTGTAGTCAATGTACATCTTAACATTTAACAGTAACTCCTCTTATTGATAAATAAAATGTTTCCCCTAATTGAGATAACATGAATATTATAACTTACATATATAACTCATCAGCTTGGCATAGAACTCATGCCTGAAAATAACAGTTCTCACTCAGTTCCTCCCCAAGACTACTCTTAATTTCATCTTGCACTTTTTTCCTTTCCATTATCTGCTGTTTGGGGCATTGCTGCCTGACATTTTTAACATTATGGTTTTTGAATGTCCAGAAATTGTAATGGCCACAGACAGCATGTCCTGCATACCCTTTTCATTTTTTTTAAAGAAAACTCTGAACCAACTGCTGCTTGTATCAACCTGGCTGCACAATTCGCACAACAGTGACATTCAGCCAAGAGTTCTCAGTCTTCAAGGCTGCTGCATTGCCCAAAGGCTGCATCCTGATTCATGGCCCAAAGGCCACCTGTCGTCACTCCTCACCAGCCCTCAAGGCTGTAACAGCCGCAACTTTCCAAGAGTTCCAGCCCTCAAGGCTGTTGCAGGACTGATTCCTAGTCATAGATCTGTATTATACTACTACTCAGCGCAGAGGCTGCATCAACAATTAACCATAAACTATCAATTCTTACTTTAGCCAGTTGCTGCACCAATTATCAAGTATCAGCCCTTTTTTTTTCTTCAGCCCATGGCTGCACCAATTATCAAGTATCAACTCTACTTACCTAATCCAGTGGCTGTGCCAACTATCAACTATCAATTCCTCCTTCAATCAGTGACTGTGTCAATTATCAACTATCAATTTTTCAATCCTCAAGGGGTACCCCAACCATCATCTTTGCACTGTCCTCAACTCTATTTATCACTCAGTTTTGAGCCAGCTAGCTGGATGCAACCTTTTGGCCCTTAACTAGATTAAAAAAAGCTATATTGTGAGCTGGTCAAAATTGACTGAAAATGAGTGGAAATAAATTTTATTGAGGATAATTATACTGTATTAACAAAAACAGGCCCATTTTATATAAATTTAGTTGTTTTTGTAATTTTTTAAGAAAAAATCCAGAACCAAATCAAAACCAAAAAACAAAACACAGAGGGGAGTTTTGACAAAACCAATCCAGATCCAAAACCAGGGGAGATACAGATCTAAAACCAAAACACGGCGGTGGGGGCACATATCTAATATATACAGTCAGGTCCATAAATATTGGGAAATTGACAGAATTTTCAGATTTTGGCCTCTATTCACCACCACAATGGTTTTGAAATGAAACAAACAAGATGTGCTTTAACTGCAGACTGTCAGATTTAATTTGAGGGTAATTACATCCAAATCGGGTGAACGGTGTTGGAATTACAACAGTTTCAATATGTGCCTCCCACTTTTTAAGGGGCCAAAAGTAATGGGACTATCAACTCAAAAGCTATTTCATGGACAGGTGTGGGCTATTCCCTCGTTATTTCATTATCAATTAAGCAGGTAAATGGTCTTGAGTTGATTTTAGGTGTTACATTTGCATTTGGAATCAGTTGCTGTCAACTCTCAATATGAGATCCAAAGAGCTGTCACTATCAGTGAAGCAAGCCATCATTAGGCTGAAAAATCAGAACAAACCCATCAGAGAGATAGCAAAAACATTAGGTGTGGCCAAATCAACTGTTTGGAACATTTTTAAAAAGTAACAATGCACCGGAGAGCTCAGCAACACCAAAAGACCCGGAAGACCACGGAAAACAACTGTGGTGGATGACAAAATAATTATTTCCCTGGGGAAGAAAAACCCCTTCACAACAGTTGGCCAAATCAAGAACACTCTCCAGGAGGTAGATGTATATGTGTCAAAGTCAACAATCAAGAGAAGACTTCACAAAAGTGAATATAGAGGGTTCACCTAAAGATGCAAACCATTGCTGAGCCAAAAAACAGGAAGACCAGACTAGAGTTTGCCAAACAACATCTAAAAAAGCCATTACAGTTCTGGAACAACATCCTATTGATAGATGAGACAAAGATCAACTTGTACCAGAGTGATGGGAAGAGAAGAAAAGGAAAGGAACTGCTCATGATCCAAAACATACCACCTCATCAGTGAAGCATGGTGGTGGTAGTGTCATGGCATGGGCATGTATGGCTGCCAATGGAACTGGTTCCCTGGTATTTATTGATGATGTGACTGCTGACAAAAGCAGCAGAATGAATTCTGAAGGGTTTCGGGCAATATTATATGCTCATATTCAGTCAAATGCTTCAGAACTCATTGGACAGCGCTTCACAGTGCAGATGGACAATGACCCGAAGCATACTGCAAAAGCAACCAAAGAGTTTTTTAAGGCAAAAAAGTGGAATGTTATGCAATGGCCAAGTCAATCCCCTGACCTGAATCTGATTGCGCATGCATTTCACTTGATGAAGACAAAACTGCAGGGAAAATGCCCCAAGAACAAGCAGGAACTGAAGACATTTGCAGTAGAGGCCTGGCAGAGCATCACCAGGGATGATACCCAGCATCTGGTGATGTCTATGCGTTCCAGACTTCAGGCTGTAATTGCCTGCAAAGGATTTGCAACAAAGTATTAAAAAGTGAAAGTTATATTTAGGATTGTTTAGTTTGTCACATTACTTTTGGCCCCTTAAAAAGTGGGAGGCACATATAGAAACCGTTGTAATTCCTACACCGTTCACCTGATTTGGAGGTAATTACCCTCAAATTAAATCTGAAAGTCTGCAGTTAAATCACATCTTGTTTGTTTCATTTCAAAGCCATTGTGGTGGTGAATAGAGGACAAAATATGAAAATTCTGTCAATGTCCCAATATTTATGGACCTGACTGTATATGCAAGGGTGTGCACTGGCCACTTTTCGTGTTTTGTGTTTTGGATATGGATCTTTCTTCGTGTTTTGGATCTGGATTGGTTTTGCCAAAACCACCTTTCCGGGTTTTGGTATAGGTTTTGGATCTGTATTTTTTTGCTACAAAGCATAAAAACAGCTAAATTTACAGAATTTGTTTTTTTTTGTTCCTATGCTATTATTAACCTCAATAACATTAATTTCCACTCATTTTCAGTCTAATCTGAACACCTCACAATATTGTTTTTAGGCCAAAAGGTTGCACCAAGGTAGCTGGATGATTATGCTAAGTGACACAAGTGGGTGGCCCATCTCAGAGTGGCACTGCAGTGGCAGACAGGATGGCAGTTTGAGAAACTAGGCCCCAAAGATTACATAATGCAAAGAAAAAAAAGAGTTGCAAGATGGAATTGTCCTAGGTCCTCCTACCCACCCTCCTTATATTGTATAAACAGGACATGCACACTTTTACAAACCAATCATTTCAGAGCCAGGGTCTGCAACATGACTGTGGCTGAAATGATTGGTTCGTTTGGGCCCCCACAAAACAAGATGGCAATTAATCTGTCCCTGCAGAAACTGGCTCTACATTGGCAAGATGTCGTCCTCATCCTCTTTATCCACCGTTTCCTCACCATCTTCAGTGTTGTGTACATCCTCATCCTCACAGAGTATTAATTTGTCCCCGCTGGAATCCACCACCACAGGTCCCTCTGTATGTTCTGGAGGCTAGTCTTCCCGGAAGAATTGATAATTCATTTTGATGAACATCATCTTCGCCACATTTTGTGGAAGCAACCTCCAAAGCCTTTAGCTGTCAAGGTGCTTGGATACAACAGGACAAAGGGATTTAGGTAACCCTGGACTGCTTACTGTCTTTGCCACAGTTTCTGAACTTGACAGTGACTTTTTATGAATGTGCTGCAGGTGACGAATATGGGAGGATGTTCCTAGGTGGAAAATGTCCCTACCCCTACTTATTACTAGAGATGTGCGCTGACCCCGGTGTTTTGGTTTTGGTATTGGATCTGGATCTCCCCTGATTTTGGATCTGGATTGATATTGCCAAAACCTCACCTCCATGTTTTGTTTTCATGTTTTGGTTTTGGATCTGGATTTTTTCTTAAAAAATAAAAAAATGCTAAAATCAAATAAAATGGGACTTTTTTGTTCAAACAATATTAATAAAATCTATAACATATATTTCCACTCGTTTCAAGTCAATTTTAACCACCTCACAGCTCACAATATTGATTTTTTTCATCTAGTTATAGGGCCAAAAGGTTGCATCCAGCTTGCTGGCCCAAAACTGATTGATATAATTATTACAGAGTTGAGGACTGTGCAAAGATGATGGTTGGGATACCCTTGAGGATTGAAGAATTGATAGTTGATAGTTGGTGCAACCCCTGGCTTTTAAAATTGATGATAAATTAATTAAAAAACAATTCATTGGTGTAGACCTGGGCTGAAAAAATAATAATAATTTAATTAAAAATGTAAAAAAAACAATTCATTGGGTGCACAATTATGTTGTATATGCAACAGGACAGTTTAACAAACCAATAATTTCAATGACAAGGACTGCCAATTGTGGCTTAAATTATTGGTGTGTTTGGACCCCCACAAAACAAGCTGCCAATGTGCATTGGACATGGAAATTAAATTGATCCCATACACAAACTGACTTTACATTACAAGGTGTCATCATCCTCATCCTCGTCATCCCCATCAGTGTGTACATCCTCTTCTTCACACAATATCAATTCATCCCCGCTGGATTCCACCATAGGCGCCTCTGTAATTTTTTTATGTAATTGGTAGAGGTCTTCCTCTTGGAATTTGTAATTCATTTTAATGAACATCATCTTTTCCACATTTTGAGGAAGTAACCTCCTATGCCGATCACTGACAAGGTTGCCAGCTGCACTGAAAACTTTTTCAGAGTACATACTTGAGAGTGGGCAACTTAAGTTATGCAAAGCCAGTTTGTGTATGGGACTCCAAATTGCCTCATTTTCCTGCCAGTACTGAAAGGGACTGTCTGACATGTCTATTAGGATGTTATCTCTGAAATAGTCCTCCACAATTCTGTGAATGGAGACTGTATCACACATAGTCACGGTAGAAGACATGTCACTAGTAGACAGTTCTCTCAGGCCCGACCAGATGTCATTTTTTGGTGAATGATCTGCATGACCAGCAGACATTCTGTAAAGAATATTTAGTCTTTTCCTGGCAGCTGCAGAAACTGAAGGAGGAGATGAAGGTGTTTCAAATGCAGCTGCAGCTGACAATTTTTTTTACCAACATCTCTTTGCACAGTTTTAAATTTTTGCTTGTTGGAAAAAAAACTCACAAGGTAGAATGGTCGCCAAAATATATTTTTCAGATTTCAATAGATTGACGACTCTTGGATACTGGTGAAATGAATCAAGGGATTGATCCACCAGTCCAAAATACTTTGCGCAATCGCTCCATTTCACCTTCCCATCAGTTTCTCCAGCTGTTTTTGCAAAAGTCTGAGGAGGGGAATGACCTGACTCAAGCTGGAAGTTTCTGAACTAACTTCATGTGTGGCAAGTTCAAAGGGCTTTAGTAAGGTGCATTCCCCTTCCACGGCCTATGTCATAGTCCTTTGTCTAGGCCTGTATGGCCTTTTGCTGTTCCTCCATCCGCTGAAGCATATAGAGGGTAGAATTCCACCAAGTTACTACCTCTTACTTCAGCTGATGGAAGGGCAAATTTAACAGTACCTGCTGGTCATGCAATCTTCGACAAGTGATCGCCGAATGTCTAAAATGGCCGGATATTTTGCGGGCCATCAAGAGCATCTCCTGCATGACCGTGTCAGTTTTTAAAAAATATTGCACCACCAAATTGTGCGAGCAAAACATGGGACGTGTTGGAATTTGCCCAGATGTAATGCTCTCACAATATTGGTGGCATTGTCCAAAATCACAAATCCCAAGGAGAGTCCAAGTGGGGTAAGCCATTTAGCAATAATTTCCAGAGAATTTCTAAGAGGTTCTCTGTGGTATGCCTCTTAGTAAAACCAGTTAACAAAGAGTAGCCTGCCTCTGTATCAGCTGTCTTTGGTAAATGTTGCTGATGCTGTTGTTGTTGTAGGCAATACACCTACCCAGTGGGCTGTCACAGTCATGTAATCCTTAGTTTGCCCTGTCCCACTTGTCCACATATTAGTGGTCAAGTGGACAGTGGGTACAATGGCATTTCTGAGGACATTAATAAGGTTTTTTTAATGTCCTTGTACAGATTTGGAATTGCTCTTCTAGCGAAGTGGAATCTAGAAGGGATCTAGTAGCCAGGACCCAGGACCTTAATTAACAATTGAAAACCCACTGCAGTAATGGCGGATACTGGATGCACATCTAATACCAACTGTCAGGGTTCAGCCTAGGATTGGCCTCTCTCACCTCCTTGCCTGCTTCCCCTGACTTCCTTGCGGTCAGACGTCTGGTGCAGTGATGGATGTGGGCTGAGTATTCTGCCTTAGGTGCTTTTTGCGAGCTTCCATGGTCGGCTGTGTGTGCTGGGGATCGGAGTTCCCATCATGGGCGCCGCCCTGACAGTTCCTCTCATGTCACAGTACTCCTAACCTATGGTAGCATGATTTCAGTCAGCTGATGCTGTGCTCCAGTAATCTGCTACCCCTGGGTATAAATTCGCCTCCAGAACTCCAGGAAGACGCTGTTGAACTTTGTTATTCCAAGTGCCTGTGTTACTCCCACTGTTGCTCTGTGCTAAATCCTTCAGCGTGTTGCTTCAGCCTGCTCACAGTTTCCCAGTTTCCTGTATTAGCTTCCATGCTAAACCTTACTCTGAGACTTTAGCTTTCTCACAGTACTTCAGTGTTTCCTGTCCCATCCCTGTGTGTCTTTGCATATGTGCTGCTAATTCTATTGCAGCTTTCCTGTGGCTATTACCCTGTATCACTGAAGTGTCATATTACCTACTGGTATTAATTAGCTCACAGCTGGACTTCCCAGCACATGTCTGTGTCAATCTGCTCTGTCTTGTCAGTGCAAATCTGCACTTGCAGTTATCACTCTCCCAGTGTATGCCCATCTTATGTATATGAATTGTCTGTGCAATCTGCACCTGCATATATAATAATTCCCAGTATTTTGCCTTTGCACAGTACCAGCATTTCAAGCTCTCCCAGTATTTGCCTTTGCCCAGTACCAGCATTTCTAGCTCTCCCAGTATTTGGCCTTTGTCCAGTACCACATTTCTAGCATTCCCAATATATTCCTTGAGTCCACTCTACTCTTGTATGTGCAATCCCTAGTATATGTTTGTGTTTTCCTGCATATTTAGCAAACTCCAGTACCTGCCTGTGTCCACATCTCCGTGAGCTGCTGAGCTAGTCAGCTCCTGGATTTCTTAGTGATTCTTAGTACATTCTCAGTAATCTCATGCAAGCCGGTGATCAGGATTTCTAATTGTGTTCCAGTGTATCTCCAGTGTTCTAGCAATAACTTGATGTAATATAGTTTCCGGTCTTCTGCCATTCCCAGGTACCTGTCCAGAGGGCCGCGACCTGCTCACTTGGTGCAGCGGAAAACCAAATCCCAATTGGAGGGGTCACTGGAGAAAACCACCAAGTGAGTTAGACTCTGCGCCTCTGGGCAGGTCTAGCCAAACCTGGGTTCGGCCGCAAATAAGCAAATAGGAGACCTAGCCTCAGTCACTCCGATAGACACCTGAACCCCCGGCTCACCGTCCTCCACAGAGGATCACTTTCACCGGATCATCAGTCACAGTTTGAACAGCCTAATATGCAAGCCGCCGGGTTCCAGGTTGAAGCAGGTTTTCAGGATTTACTCTCTCGTTGGTGCACAGGAGACAGCTTTGCAATCCATCAGACAGCAGCTGCAAGAACTCTCTAGTCAAATGACGGTTATTCATTCAGTTCTAGCTGCTTTGTCCCCAGACACACCACAAGTTCCGCCAGTGAATTCTCCAAAGTTTCGTTCCGAAGTTTCAATTACCCCTACAGATGAAAAATTTTCTGTGCAAGCTAGTGAACCTCTCAAGTGTCCTCTGGTTCCCCAATTCCCTGGTATTCATGACCCTGAACCTTTCAAGAGTTTCTACTGGCTTCTAGAACAACTACAAAATCTTCGTCCCAAAATTTTTCAAGTTATTTCCAAGCTTTCTAGTGCTACTCCTGACTTGACTAACAACTTATCCAAGCAAACTAAAGTAAAGCATCAAAGTTACCTGCGCCCTAAACTTACTGAGGTTGAAATGCAGCGATGCTGGGAACTGCTTCTGTGTTTATATTGTGGTTATGACGATCACTTTCTTAAGGACTGTACTCTGCGCCCACTGAGAAGTAGTGACAAGTGTGTGACTCCTAATGTCTGCATTTTCAGTTCTCCCCATCATCCATCAGTGATTCCCGTTTCTTCAGTTACAGATAAGGAGGTGATGTCCACTAAGCAAAAGAAAGTACAAGTTTTCGATTGGGGCCCTGCTACAAGATGCTTCAACCCTCGTCTAAGAAATATTGGGAGGATATTTCAACCTTCTAAAGTCAGGGACACTACTCATTCCACTTCTACTGGTCACGGCCCGGATTCCATTTCCTTCAGTCCCAGCCCGGATACTGCCTGTTCCAGTCCTAGTCTGGATTCTGCTTTTCCCAATACGGGACTCCAGTCAGTAGCCCCAGGAGGGGTCTCAACTTCCTTACCCCAGCAGGGGGTCCCAAGTCTCGCACCCCAGCAGGAGGTCTCAAGTCTCGCACCCCTGCAGGTGGTCTCAAGTCTCGCACCCCAAGAGGGGGTCTCAAGTTCCACGCCCCAGAAGGGGGCCTTCGTTTCAAGTTTCATGCCCCAGGAGGGGGTTTCAAATCTCTCACCCCAGAAGGGGGTTACAAGTGTTGTACCCCAAGAGGGGGCTTTCATTTCAAGTTTCACGCCCCAGGGAGGGATCTTCATTTCGAGTTTCATGCCCCAGGAGGGGGCCTTCATTTCGAGTTACACACCTCAAGGGGAGGCCTTCATTTCGAGTGTTATGCCCCAGGAGCGGACTGTAATTTCAAGTGTTACTCCCCAAGAAAGGGTATCAAGTTCCATACCTCAAGAAGGGGTTCTGAGCCACTCACCCCAGGAGGAAGTCTGTGTTCTTGCATCCCAAAAGGGGGTTTCATATTGTGTACCCTGAAAGGAAAAGCCCAGTCAGCTTCCCCAGAAGGGGGTTTTAGGTCCCATACTCCACCAGGGAGTGTCAAGTTCTGTACTCAAGGAGGGGCCTTGAGTCTCTCACCCCAAAAGAAGGTTTCAAATCTTGTTTCCCAGGAAGGGGCCTCAAATGCTATCCCCAGGAGGGTGTTTCTAGTGTTATACCCCAAGAAGGGATTTCAAGTGTCATGCCCCAAGAAGAAATCCTCATTTCAAGTTATTTACCCCAAGAGGGGGTTTCAAGCCTCTTACCCAGAGAGAGGGTTCCTAGTGTCCTTCCCCTAGAGGGGATTTTAAGTGTCTCACCCCAGGATGGGGTTTCAAGTATTATACCTCAAGATGGGATTCCCAGTGTTATACCCCAGGAGGGGATTTCAAGTGCCTCATCCCAAGATGGGATTCCCAGTGTTAAACCCCAGGAGGGGATTTCAAGTGCCTCATCCCAAGATAGGGTTCCCAGTGTTATACCCCAGGAGGGGAATTCAAGTGCCTAATCCCAAGATAGGGTTCCCAGTGTTATACCCCAGGAGGGGTAATCAAGTGTCTTACCCCAGGATGGGGTTCCCAGTGTAATGCCCCAAGATGGGTTTTGTGGTGTTATTCCCCTCGAGGGGACTTCAAGTGTCTCACCCCAGGATGGGATTCCTAGTGCCATCCCCCAGGGGGGGATTTCGAGTATTACATTTCCGAAGAAGAGTTCAAGTGTCTTACCCCAGGAACAAGGGTTTCCAAGTGTTACTCCCCAAGATGGGGGTTCAAGCATCATACCTCCAGAGGAGGTTTCTAGATATGTACCCTGGCAGGGGGTATCAAGTCTCATAGTCCAGGGGAAAGTCTCAAGTTTTACATCTAAAAAAGGGATTTCAAAATCTGTATGCCAAGGAAAGATCTCAGGTTCTTTACTCAAGGAAGAATCTTCTAATGTGTCAAAGTCAAATGCTTTAGTGCCCAATCCGTTAAGAGGTTCACAAGATGATGCTACCACTACATTTAAAGGTATATCTCAGGATCCATCTGATGTCCATTGTTTTTTATGGAGATATAACACAGTATTATGCTTTGGTGGATCATTTCATCGCTATTATGAAATCCTCTCCATGGTCTGAAATCAAGCCTACTAATGTAGTAAAATTTATGATTTCATCTTTCCGAGGTAAAGCTTGGGACTGGGTTGAGCCTATTTATGATTCAAAGGATCCGATGCTGTCAGATTTAGTAGCCTTTTCTGCAGCAGTCATTAAAGAATTTGGTCCAACTTTTCCTTACAGTTATCTCGAGGATACTCATCTCAACAAAGTCTCCAGTTCTGGGGTACCACCCTCTGCTATTAATCTCAGATGCATTTCTTTGAGTCCTTCTCAAAAAGATCCAGTACAAAAACAACCTGTCCAGAAGGATAAGACTCAAGGAGGCATAAGGATGATGAATTATAACACAGATTCTGACTATGATCCCGAGTACGATGAAAAACAATTTCGGTAGTTCCCATGAAAGACACTTTGAAACTTAAATCTTCTTCTTCTTCAAGTGGTTCGAAAAAGTCTCGGAAAAAGAAGAAGAATTGATGACTTCCTGGTAAACAACCTTTCTTGGACCAAGTTGACTATTTCTTCCAATTATTAGTCTCAGAATCCATCTGGTATTGGGAACCTTGTTCGTCTAAATTTTCCAGTTCTTATTGTATCATCAATCAAGATTTTCGAGTTTCCTGTGTTTTTCAAATATATTTTCTGTGTCTTTCTGAGGAGTTACAGTTGAGCCTTTATGGGTGTTCGGTGCCCACCCTAAAAGGAGGGGGTACTGTCAGGGTTCAGCCTAGGATTGGCCTCTCTCACCTCCTTGCCAGCTTCCCCTGAATTCCTTGCGGTCAGACATCTGGTGCAGTGATGGATGTGGGCTGAGTATTCTGCCTTAGGTGCTTTTTGTGAGCTTCCATGGTCGGCTGTGTGTCCTGGGGATCAGAGTTCCCATCATGGGCGCCGCCATGACAGTTCCTCTCATGTCACAGTACTCCTAACCTATGGTAGCATGATTTCAGTCAGCTGATGCTGTGCTCCAGTAATCTGCTACCCCTGGGTATAAATCCGCCTCCAGAACTCCAGGAAGACGCTGTTCAACTTTGTTATTCCAAGTGCCTGTGTTACTCCCACTGTTGCTCTGTGCTAAATCCTACAGCATGTTGCTTCACCTGCTCACAGTTTCCCAGTTTCCTGTATTAGCTTCCATGCTAAACCTTACTCTGAGACTTTAGCTTTCTCACAGTACTTCAGTGTTTCATGTCCCTTCCCTGTGTGTCTTTGCATATGTGCTGCTAATTCTATTGCAGTTTTTCTGTGACTATTACCCTGTATCACTGAAGTGTCATATTACCTACTGGTAGTAATTAGCTCACAGCTGGACTTCCCAGCACATGTCTGTGTCAATCTGCTCTGTGTCTTGTCAGTGCAAATCTGCACTTGCAGTTAGCACTCTCCCAGTGTATGCCTATCTTCTCTATATGACTTGTCTGTGCAATCTGCACCTGCATATATAATAATTCCCAGTATTTTGCCTTTGCCCAGTACCAGCATTTCTAGCTCTCCCAGTATTTGCCTTTGCCCAGTACCAGCATGTCTAGCTCTCCCAGTATTTGGCCTTTGTCCAGTACCACATATCTAGCATTCCCAATATATTCCTTGAGTCCACTCTACTCTTGTATGTGCAATCCCTAGTATATGTTTGTGTTTTCCTGCATATTTAGCAAACTCCAGTACCTGCCTGTCCACATCTCCCTGAGCTGCTGAGCTAGTCAGCTCCTGGATTTCTTAGTGATTCTTAGTACATTCTCAGTAATCTCATGCAAGCCGGTGATCAGGATTTCTAATTGTGTTCCAGTGTATCTCCAGTGTTCTAGTAATAACTTGACGTAATATAGTTTCCGGTCTTCTGCCATTCCCAGGTACCTGTCCAGAGGGCCGTGACCTGCTCACTTGGTGCAGCGGAAAACCAAATCCCAATTGGAGGGGTCACTGGAGAAAACCACCAAGTGAGTTAGACTCCGCGCCTCTGGGCAGGTCTAGCCAAACCTGGGTTTGGCCGCAAATAGGAGACCTAGCCACAGTCACTCCAATAGTCACCTAAACCCCCTGGCTCAGCGTCCTCCACAGAGGATCACTTTCACCGGATCATGACACCAACATAGCTGTTATTGCATCAGTAATCCACTGTGCAACTGTGTGATTGCTGTCATACTTGTTTTTCCTTGCAAATGATTGTTTCACAGTTAATTGTTTTTTGGAGGCTACACTACTAGTAGTCTTCCTCCTGGTCCCCTTCTGGGATGAAGATCCACTGACAACAACAGCAGCAGCAACAGGCGTAGTCATCAAGGATCCTTTTGAGGAATCACAGATAGGAAAGGAGTCAATCATGTTTCTAATACCAACATTGGATGCAGCAGGGCTACTTCCGATGAGGATGTTGATGATGCAGGTGTTGGTGTTGAAAATCGAAGTCGCTTGAAACTCACAGAGAGGGAGCAGGTAGGTGACACTGGACTTGTTACATTTTGCATTTTGGAACTTTGTGATGTACACTTTGATATTTGATGAATCCACTCCAAGTGACATAATAAGGAGGAGGTTCCTAGGTGGTTTAGGTCCCTCCCTCTACTCACTCTTGCATGGCAATGGGCACATATGGCTTGACAACTGTTGTCTGGATCGGGGTTGAACTAATTCCACACGTGAGAAGTGGATTTTTTGTCTTTTGTCCTGGCATGACAACAATGGGCTTTGGCTTTTTCAATCCATGGGCAAAAGCTGTTGCCTTACTTACACAAAGGACATACTCGGCATCAACATCCTCATCACCAACATCTTCATCATCAACATCCTTATCATCCTTAGCACTTTCAACTACCAAAATATCCTCCTCCTCCATGTGAAATTCCACAGAAGCATCCTTGATGACTACGTCTGCAAGATGTTGACTGCCCTTCCCCACATTTACAGAGGGCACACTACTTGCATTGCTGGCTGGATCTTGTGCGGTACTGAAGTTAAGCCTAACATGCACGCACACACACACACACAGAAAAATATAAATTACACTTTTATTGAGTTATTTTTTTAAGCCCGACTGGAGTCAGGCAGCTGCACTAGGTTGCACCTTGTATCGCTGGCTGGATCTTGTGTGGTACTGCGGTTAAGCCTAACACACATGCACACATACACACACAGAAAAATATAAAAGATACTTTGATTGATTTTATTTTTTTTAGCATGACTGGAGACGGGCAGCAGCACTACTTGCTTTGCTGGCTGGATCTTGTGTGGTACTGCAGTTAAGCCTAACACACAAACACACAGAAAAATATAAAAGACACTTTGATTGATTTTTTTACTATATATATTTTTTTCTTTAGTCCAGAACTTGGGCCCAGATGGACACAGCACCAGCCCCGATGGATACAGCACCAGCCCAGATGTACACAGCATACAGCAAAGCACCAGCCAGCCCAGGAGAACACAGCAGACAGCACAGAAAGCCCAGATGGATCAGCAACAGCCCAGATGGACACAGCAGACAGCACAGTGACAGCGCCAGCCCTGAATGGATCAGAAGAACCAGCTCAGGACACAGCAGACAGCACCAACACCTCTCCCAGCCCTACAGTACCCACCCACCCAGTTCAGTCTCCACAGCCGGAGTGAAATGGCGTCCATCGCGTGTTCCCTTATATACTACATTGATCATAGAGACGAAAGCTCATTAACAGCAAGATTTAAAACTCTATAGATCCAAGTGGGTGGGAAATATCTGATCCCATTTGGATTCGACTCAGATCCCCTTAGTTCAGGTGGGTTTGGTTCTCTTAGATCCGAACCTGCTCATCTCTACTTATTACACCTTTACATAAGCTACATATGGCAAGACAGTTGTTGACTGGATTTGGATAGAAATATTTTCCCGACCAAAGAGGTGGATTTTTTGATCTTCTGCCCAGACATGACAATGGGCTTTTTCATCCCACTAACAACAACTATCTCCCCCAGTGCCTGATTTAAACAAAAAACATCACCATCAGAATCCTCCTCTTCAACTTCCTCCTCAGCATCAGTTACACCAAAATCCTCATCCTGTTGTACTTTAACAGTGACATCTTCAATTTTAATATCAGCAACTTTACTGTGGTTGCTCCTTACAGCACTTGCAGAGGGCATACAAATGGTTGAAGGAGCCACCTCTTCCCATCCAGTGTTGGGAAGGTCTGGCATTGCAACTGCTGACACTTGGACTCTCGTTGGGGATTTGTGATATCTTCTTAGAACAAAGGGTTCTTTGCTGTGCTTTTGCCAGCTTAATGCTTTTCATTTTTCTAGCGGAAGGAAAAGGGCTTCCATCGTCATGTGAAGCTGAACCACTAGTCATGAACATAGGCAAGGGCCTTAGCCATTCCTTGCCACTCCGTGTTGTAAATGGCATATTAATATCAAAGTCCATCCAATTCTGTGATGTAAAAAATCCCTGTTGTGGAGATGTATTGGACCAGTGTTCTTATAGATCAACAATTCTTCATTTAATGGTGCTTATCAAAGAAGAAAAGAGAAAAAAATCATAGTGCAACACTGTAATCCAAAAAATACGTAGGAATGTATTCAAACATTACACTCACATGGTTTAAAAATTAAAACAGCATATAACCACAAAAAATGGTAACTCCAAAACGATGTCTGCTGACAAGAAATTTTTCACCGTAATTGATACTCCAAATGTATCAGGTTCTCAGGGGTCCCGGGCAGCCAGGGTCCCTGAATATAATGGAGGATGGTAAATCAAATTGTGATCCAGCAGGACAAACAGAAAGGTATTTTCTCACCATGGGCTTAACATGTTTCGAACGCTCTGGTCCTTCCTCAGAAGCCTAATGGTGAGTTTTCATAATACGGTTTAAATACCCCATAAACCACTCCCCTGGGGTGTGTCCATTAATTTTCCCACACTTCCGCTAACCGGAAGTGCATCATCACGTACGTCCCGTGAACCGGAAGTGCGTCATCCAAAATGGCCGCGTCACTTCTGGTTTCGTGGAGATCCTGCGTTCCATAGATAGGAAGTGAACAATTGTAAACACCAACTCAGCATTCAGTTTCCATGGAGACAAGAGGAGTATAAGTTTCAAGAACGTTGATAGGCAATGTGATAAATATAGATAAAAATCCGTGGTAACATCCATACATAATTCATTAATAGTCCATATAAAAAAGGAGAGAAAGAAAGGATATATAAAATTCAGACAGATTATACTTTTAAAAGCGCATATTTAAATAAAATAAGAATAAAAATTAGCTAATGTTAAGCTAAAATTTAAAAGAATTAAAATTATAAAAAGCACTTAATTTCAAAATCCCCATTGAGGCCATTAGGTACCAAAGTATTTAATTTGTATATCCAACGCATCTCAGCTTGTGATAATCTTACACTCAAATCTTTTGACCTCCAAAAAGAAGAAAGTGCTTGTATACCCCAAAAAGTCTTAATACAACATTCATTTAGATTGTGTTTCTTTTTAAAATGCGCTGAAACAGTATGGGTATCTAACCCTTTTCTAATGTTGTATATATGCTCAGAAAGGTGAACTTTCAGGCTCCTACTAGTCTTGCCTATATATACAAGTCCACATTGACATTCAAGAGCATAAACAACATTTTGCGTATGACAGGTTATATATTCTTTGATAGGATATTTATGGCCATTAATAATAAAGTCACAAATTTTCCGGTCCCCTTTTACCGTTCTACTCATTAGACAACTTCTGCAGCGATGAAAACCTCTAGAGCGGATACTAATACGTTTTTCATCCTCTAGACTACTCCTTACTAAAGTATCTTTTAAAGAAGGAGCTCTCCTATAAATAAATGTGGGGTAATCAGGAATTTTGGTACCAAATTACTGGATCATTCTTCAAAATAGACCAATTATCTTTAAAAATTCGCTCAACTTCCTTAAATTCAGAATTATATTGGCTAATGAATGCCCAGTCAAATGTATTATCTTTCTCGGGTTTCTTAATACTTGTCAAAAGACTAAATCTATCACAAGTTTCCACTTTCTTTCTTGCTCGTTCAATGGTCTTGGCATCATAACCATTTTTAAGGAAACGATTCGCCATTTCAATAGTTTGAAAGTCACAAACATCCTGTTCTGTACAATTTCTTTTTACCCTTAAGAACTGGCTGAATGGAATACCTTCCAGCCAATTCCTTTGGTGCTGACTTGATCTTTCAATATAGCCATTGGAGTCTGTGGGCTTTCTATGATTTTTAGTAAATATAGCACCTTCTTTAATATAAATATTTAAATCTAAAAACACAATTTCACTGCTACTTATACTAAAAGTAAACTTAATATTAAAATAATTCATATTTAATTTATCACAGAAAATGGAGAGTTCATCTTCTGAACCTCGCCAAATAAAAAGAACATCCTCTATATATCTCATCCAGGATACCAGGCCCACCCCCAGTTGTCCATCTTGACAAATGTTTTGTTCCTCCAAGAATGCCATAAAGAGGTTGGCATAACTGGGGGCGAACCTGGTACCCATAGCAGTCCCGATTTGTTGTAAAAAATATGTTCCATTAAAGTAAAAATAATTATTTTTTAAAATGAATAAAATACTTTCCAGTATAAAATTCTTTAAATCGGAAGAATAATCGGTCTGATCTAAAAAATATGATGTAGCTTGTAACCCTTTTTCAGGTTTATTAATAGTATATAAAGTACTAACAACAGCACTGACCAAAAATGAATCATCTTCCCACTGTAAATTCATTAATTTGTTTAATACATCATTTGTATCATTCAAGAATGCGCTAGTGTTTTTTACTATATGTTGAAGAAGCGAATCAATAAAAGCAGATAGGTTTGAAGTTATGCTGATACTATTGGCCTTCCTGGAGGGTTCAAAGAGTCTTTATGAACCTTTGGCAACATATATATTGTTGGTGTCGATGGACATTTGATATTAATAAAGTCAGATTCTGATTTTGTAATAACCAGTCTCTCAACTCCTTTGTTTGTTAATTCTATCAAGGATTGTATTATTTTATTAGTCGGGTCACCTTTCAATATTTTATATGTATCTCCCATCGTTAGATGTTTTTCAATCAAATCTATATACCACTCTTTCTCCATTAGCACAACTCCCCCCCCTTTATCCGCAGGTTTGATAACTAAATCTTTATTATTTTTCAAACCCTGTAAAGCTATATATTCTTTCTTTGTAAAATTACACTTAGACTTCCTATAGTTCTGGAGTTTATTAGTTTCCTCACTGACAATTTTATTAAAACATTCTATAAATGGTCCTTTCTGATAGGTCGGGTAGAATGTGGATTTAGGTCTAAACATTGACCCACCGGGATCGGTGGTCTCCCTGTTTGGATTTTCATCTTCCTCTTATTTAAAAAGAACTTTTAACAGTGAGCTTACGAATATATTTCTGAATATCAACGAAAAGATCAAATGAATCAATTTTCTTTGTTGGGGCATATTTTAAGCCCTTCTTTAAAACTTTTCCTTTGTCAACTGTAAGTGTATGACTACTTATATTAAAAATTTTACTTTCATCCTCATTATCCACTATGGAAAGAGGATTCTTAGAATTGCTAATACTTTTATTTTTCAATTTTGAATTTCCTTCTCTCTTCCCTCTTTTTGTTTTTTTCTTTTTCCTGACTATAGATTTGTTTATGTCCATCGTGTTCTCCTCTGGCTCCGCCCTAAAAAAGGAATGCTGAGTTGGCGTTTACAATCGTTCACTTCCTATCTTTGAAATGCAGGATCTCCGTGAAACCGGAAGTGCCACGGCCATTTTGGATGACGCACTTCCAGTTCACGGGACGTATGTGATGACGCACTTCTGGTTAGCGGAAGTGCGGGAAAATGAATGGACACACCCCAGGGGAAAGGTTTATGGGGTATTTAAACCGTATTATGAAGACTCACCATTAGGCTTCTGAGGAAGGACCAGAGCGTCTGAAACATGTTAAGCCCATGGTGAGAAAATACCTTTCTGTTTGTACTGCTGGATCACCATTTGATTTACCATCCTCCATTATATTCAGGGACCCTGGCTGCCCGGGACTGGTGAGAACCTGATACATTTGGAGTATCAATTACGGTGAAAAATTTATTGTCAGCAGACATCGTTTTGGAGTTACCACTTTTTGTGGTTATATGCTGTTTTAATTTTTAAACCATGTGAGTGTAATGTTTGAATAAATTCCTACGTATTTTTTCGAATACAGTGTTGCACTATTCTCTTTTCTTCTTTGATATGCACCATTAAATGAAGAATTGTTGATCTAAAAGAACACTGGTCCAATACATCTCTACAACAGGGATTTTTTACATCACAGAATTGGATGGACTTTGATATTAATGATACATTCCAATGTAAGAGAACTTATGACAATTAGCGCCATTTTATGACCCACTGTTTTTTTCTTGTTATATTTGTGAGGAATTGGTAATATTCCTTGGTTCATAATAGGCTGCTTGTTTTTCTTTTTTGCGCAATTTGGGATTCAAATTTGTCTACACGTAAAAGGCATATTGGCAAGTTTATTTTTCTCTTCAGACGATTTAAGTTTATTTTTTTGGGTCATTTTACTGAACTTTGGGTTTTTGGATTTTACATGCCCACTACTATGACATTGGGTATCGGCCTTGACAGACGATGTTGATGGCATTTCATTGTCTATGTCATGACTAGTGGCAGCAGCTTCAGCACTAGGAGGAAGAGTTTACTTAATGAAATATTTTTTTATGGAATTCTAAATAAACAACTTAAGGGTGCAGTAAAAATGCTTATACTCTAGCGTGTCGTGATTTAAGAAATATTTAAACCACTTCCTCAAAGTCTTGTTTTATCATACTTTAAATACTTTGTCTTTGTGTGTGGGAAACAAAGAAACAATCTGCAACATGAATGGCTTGAGGACATATTACATGAACCTTACACCTATGAAGAAATAGTACTGTAATGCAGCAGTCAGAAAATGAGTGAAACCTATGAATATGCCATTGGTATTTAACTTATCTTACCTGTCTGGCAAAGTCCAGCATTGTCCACCTCCTCAGTGGTGTCCTATACGGAGCAAGCCTGCTGCTGCTGACGACAGACTGTTCACTAATGCGTGATGGCCGTCTGTTCATAAACATTGTGCTTTAACCATGTGAGGACTCAGCAAAGCCTGGAAGGCATCTCTGAAGCCAGAAAGGCTGTGCTGGGTCCCCATTGTTGGCAGTGGGGACTGCAGAGTTTACCCCATAGATGGCATAAATGCTATAGGCCTCAACAGAGGTAAGCTAGTGCTAAAGGTGCTATGCTGACTCTTAAATGGAGACATAAGCATGATATACTGTATGTGACATAATAAGAAGGTTTACAAGAATAGATGATATAAATATTGGCAGATCCTATGATGTTAATAGATGTCAGCAGTGTACAATGGAGTTTAGTCCACATGGCAGATAGGTTGACCAGAGATTGGTTTATTAACCAGTAGAAAGCAGATGCATAGTAACACAGGGAAAATCAGTATGAAGCAGCCGGGAACGTATGGGGTTAATGCAAGTGTTCGTATATATTAGTGGCAGCGGAGTATAGAATAAATAATCTATTCATAGTGAAACAATGGTAGAAATAGAGTCTCACCTGTAATCTACTATCTACGTGCAGGAGATGCTCAGGGGAACATCTTTCCCTAAACAGAATGGAGGAAAGAAGATGTGCGGAAAACCATGCTTGCACAGGAGCGCAGTTGTGGAGGATGCGACTCTAGCAGTCCAGGTGTCCTGGCACCGGATATAAGAGGAGACACTGCACATGCTCTCATTCAACAATAAAATGGCCTTTGCAGGGTATTTATGTATTTATATAAGATTAGTAAATGAATGCATTTTTAAAATTATTGATTTATTAATATTTTTCCTATTGATGGGAATGAGACATGCAGCAAAGCCTGTTCAATCAATTGCAATACTGTCAAAGCATTTAAGCCTGTTACTGTCATGAGAGTTATATTGCAGCTACACTTTGCTAACTACAGTAGTTCTCTGTTGAAATTAGTCACTTGAAGCATTACTGCTGTGTACTGTATACTATTAAGGGTACAATTTACTAAAAATTGTACCTTGCCAAGTTAGTATTCCAGTGAGAGTTTCTTTTGATTTTCAGACATGGAGATTTACTAAAGGCAAAAACTGGAGTAATCTGTCTGCAACATAAATAACAGTCAATACACAATCTGTCAAGCTAAAAAGTACTTTTCATAGACACAAATAGAACACCAGTATTTACCAAGATTCATGTCTGCTAACACAATAATAAATGGAGCACACTTTGGACAAAAAGAAGTATCAAATATACTACATCCTTAGCTGCATGTTTAGCAGAACCATGCACAGATCAGTGTGATCTGTGCATGCATGTGTAAAACAGTCATGAAAGGGTTAAAAAATATATAAAATTACATGCCCCTTCCCCCAAAGCATAACCAGCCCTGGACCTCTGAGCCTGGGTTGGTAGAGGAAAATCAGGGGAAATACTGATATGGGGTTCCATCTATTTTCCTTCAACCAGCATCGGGCTGAACCAGCTGGAAGGTTACACTACACCACCGAGACAAATATACCCCCTGTCATAATGTAAACCAATCCTAAGATGGACATCACAGAGTTTCCAATCCTCAGAAAGTGGGGACCACCCCAAGAAAGGGATCTCCCTCTTAAACACATGAACATTCCCTGGGCTGAAAGCCGAGGAATCTTCCCTGCATCTCTGGAGACAATGGATTCAGGGGTAATTTAAATAAATGGATATTTTTTAATTTTCACAGTGAAATTAAAGGCACCAGCAAACCTGACCTGTGGCATTTGTAGAACTACTAGTGCCAGCAGGCCGCTTGCACCGATAACCCCACTGTGGGGAAAAAAAAACATTTTAAAAAATGCCGACACATGCACCAAGGGCAGTATGTAATAGAGATTGAGTCTGCCTTGGTGCGGGATGCAGACTGATCTCGATAATTTTTTTAAAGGTACAGTCATTTACAAGGCAAAGCCAAATTGGCCTTGCCTTGTAAATTACTGCAACTTTAAAAAAACGATCGAGATCAGTCTGCATCCTGCACCTCCGGCAGTCGCGATCTCTATTACATCCCGCTCCGTGTGTTTCCTATACCTTAGCCATTGTCCTCACCAATGACAGGCAGGTGTATTCTCATACCATTTGGAATGGGGTACATCAGGAGCAGACTGACTAAATTCCCCCATACATCAGCAATCTATTGTGGCAATTCTGCAATTTGAAGATGGATTGTGTAAAAAAATCTGCAATGTATGGGCTTCACAAATCGCAGATTTCAACCAAAAAGTGATTGGAATTGGTAAATAAGGTTGTCCAACATGTTGAATTTCACAGACCAATTGGGGTGTAGATTGCAAGTGTATGGAGATGATCAGCAGATTTGCAGACCATTGCAAGTAAACTGTAAGTCCTACAATTTATATACTGTAGTGCAGCTTTGGGTTGATTTTTGGGGCGTGGGTCCCCTGGATTGCTTTAGTTGGTCTGCTTCAGGACATCACATTATAACACATTTCTCCTTTTTTGCACATTTTAACACTTTTACTGTTTGTTTAATATACAGTATATGTAATTTCACTTTTCTACTCTATGCATGCAGCTGTAGCTGCTCTAATCTATATTTCTTTTCACTTCACCTTTCTCATTAGAGTGATGCTCTGGGGTGGCTCGGCTGAGCAGGTTTGGGTGTGTCCTGCTCACTGGATTTGAACCCCTGTATGTTAGGGACCTACCCTACAGAGGATATCTGCATATGGTGGGTAGGCCCATAACCTTGGCCATGATTATGCTAAAAACCTCTATTTATTGCAATATTTTATTGCAAAATGTATTTATATATATAATCAGTAATTTGGAGTTGTTCATCTGTGATTTGTTTTTTTTGGGGGCCTTTCAAGATTGGAAGATCTGTATTTGCTGAAAAGATCTGTAAATCACTGAAAAAGATCTGTAATTTATGGGCGCAGATTGCTAGATTGGGAAATACTAAAATCGGGCAACAAATTGTTCAACTGTGGTTATCAGATTGCTGATGTATGGGGGCCTTTACAAAAGAGAGATCAATATAGCTTCCAAAATCACTTGAGTTTCAGATATCACTGCAGAGCAGAGGGGGTGATTCAGCTGTGGATTGATAAGCTATTGCAGTTGCTAACATGGAAGCAGCTGTGATACGGTAATGCAGCAGAAGGTATCATGCCTCCTGTATGCATTACTAATCTGACTTGCATTCTAGAACACAACATCAGATCATCTGCGTGACCATTGGCCGGCTAAGTGACCCAGGGGGTTAGACAATGAAGATCTTGGCCTCATCACTCCCTGACAACTGTGACGACATGCATCTATTTTGGGAAACGGAGGCCATCACTACCCTCACCACGCTCATAAGCGTCATAAATAGACCATAAATACATGAGGGGCATAATGCTCTATAAATAGGACCCTAAGCCTTTGACCATTTCTTATTAAAAAAAAACAGTGATTTCAATATTGTGGTATACACTTTGTACTCAACTAGTACTATTATTATTATTATGATTATGATTATTATTATTATTACTACCAATATTATTTAAAATAAATTATTTTATTACAGATGTGAGTGGACCCTCAGTATTTTGGATTTGGCAAAGTTTTTGGCTCTGAAATTATTTTCATGTTTTGGCTTTGCACAAAATTCCTTGTATGCTTTGATTTTGGTATTGGCATTGTTTTTTTTTGAATTTCATTAAAAAAGGTCAAAAACAGGTAAAATCATTTTATGTGTATTTTTTTTAAGTTTCTACATTACAATTAATATCAGTAGCATTCATTTAAAGACAATTTTAGCACAGCAAGAAGGAAAAATATATGGTTCATACCTGAGCGCTACTCCAAAAGCAGCTGGTAAGCACTAACTAAGGGTATACCTTACCCAAAAGACTAAAAGACCAAACAACATTAGTGTAGTGACACTGGGTGCTAATGGTAAAAAAGAGTAACAAATGTCTCTATTAATCAAAAAATAGGCTAAAATTTATTACATAAAATAACACAAAAATATATAAAGCCAATACATACTATTTGGATAAAGTGCATATAGTGTAGCAGCAAAATATATATGCAAATAGCACTGAAAAAAGTCTCAGAGTCTCTCAGAATAGCTCTTTATTAAACTGCAAGTGGTAGAGAAGCATTTAGTATAGCAGCATAAACAATATTCAAGATAACACAGTATCATGGACAGATGAAATGCACTAAAGGCCTGATTCAAGCCCGGTCATAAGGCTGCATTCACACGCTGCCGTCCACAGTCAAAGTATGCAAATCCCATGATTGGAAGCAAGACATTTGCTCGCCACTATGTTTTGCTGTGCGATTTAGATGTCCACCAGCCTGACACAAGATGCTCACTTTTCCTTAGTAACATTCGTCATATCCAGGAAATGTTTTAAACAATCAGTAACATCGGATGACATCGGACCCATACACACCACTTGTGGTTGACAGAGCCGTAACTAGAATTTTTGGTGCCCTGTGTCAGAAAGAGGTATGGCGCTCTCCCCACCGATTTTTAAATAGGGACATAAGAAAAAGGGCCATGGCCCCATATATAGCAGGAGCTAGTCAATATAAAATTTATTAATATACAGCAAAATAAACAGTAAAAAAGAAGAAAAAAAAATATATAAAAATAAATATTTGATAAATTAATATGTAAATAAATAAATAAACAGGAAAAACAATTGATATAAACAGTAAAAAATCACCATACGTATGGCTAACACAATTAATACACACTATCCAATAGAATATGTATATATTAAATAAATAAATATATATATATATATATATCTACAAATACACATCTGCCTAAGACTAAACAGTCATCCTAGTTATACACTTGATTCTCAATGGCATTTATTAGCTATACAGATGTCAGCTTAGATTTTGAGAGTGTTGTCCTATATGTACTGGCCAGAAAAAAAAAAAAATGTATATATGTGGAAAAACACAGAAAAAAGAAAAAAATAATAACTGAAGATGTTCTTTGCTAGGACATCTAACTTGCATATGCCATAATTAGGAATCCAGATCATACAAATAAATTCAACCCCATTAGTATTGGGGATAACCGTTCATGGAGAGTAATTTCAGCAGGTGAGCCAAAAATATTTATTTGTTGTTACTTTCCAGAATAAGTAAATTAAAAAAGCATGCATGCAGAAATATATGTATAGCAAATGGCGTCCAAAGGTTTACGTCTTACGTAATCCCAGAAAAATTCGCTATATCAGTGTGCGTAGAATATTGTTATTGTTTCCTTGATCTAGGGCACTTTTGACCAATTTGTTTTTAAGATTCTTTTCCTTTTTATAAATAAATACTAGTTTGGGAGGTAAAATCGTAGATAAAACAACATCTTTTTGTAAAACATGCCAGTGTTTTTTTAAAATGTTTTCTAAAAGCAAGTGGTGTGATCCATATTGTGTGATAAAAGTAGAGATGTGCCCCGACCCCCGTGGTTTGGTTTTGGATCTGTATCTCTGGATTGGTTTTGCCAAAACTGCCCTTATGTGTTTTGTGTTTTGGTTTTGGATCAGTATTTTTTCTAAAATAATCATAAAAACAGCTAAAATCACATAATTTGGGTCTGTTTTGTTCCTACAGTATTACTAAACTCAATACCATTAATTTCTACTTGTTTCCAGTTAATTTTCATCCAGTTAAAGCCCAAAATTTGCAACAAGCTTGCTGGCTGACCAAGCTAAGTGGCAGCAGTTGGCGGCACAAACATGTGGCAGTTCAACACTAACATGGCACATCAGGAAACAAATGTTTTTATTATTCAAGAGAGGCCTGAGGGAGTTGGAGTATGTATGTAGTTGAAGGCAGGGACAGGAATGGTTGATTGGTAGTAAATTTAATTCCATTTTTTGATTCCGAAGTAAATTTATGAGGGAGAAGGGGAAGAGAAGAGGTGAGGCATTTACAAAAATATTTTTTACTCATTCACTTTCACATCAGTCCTTGCCACAGAAGAGTCCTTGAGTGCCTTGCCTGCTGCTACTGCTGGGAGTTGATTTTTTTTCATCCCAGAAGAGGACTAGGATGACTTCTAGTAGTGCTTTCCAAAACAATTGACTGTTAAATAATCCTTTGCAAAGCTTCCACATTGAAAGCAATTTCCCAACCTTTACAGGGTCATTAAAAAAACTGCCACTTAACCAGCACAGAGGCAATTTGGAGGCCCTTACACAAACTTGCTTTGCTTTACTTGAGCTACCCACCCTCCTGTGTGTACTCAGAAAGAGTTTTCAGCACAGCCGGGAACCTTGTCAGTAAATTCCCAAAATGTGGAAAAGATGATGTCCATCAAAATTAACTACAAATACTCTGAGATAGACCTTTACCACCAATTATGTGCAAAAATTACAGAAGCACCTGTAATGGTGGATTCCAGTGGGGACAAATTAATACTGTGTGAAGATGATGATGTATACATTACCACAGATTGTAACATCACCCAAGCCTATATCACCATTCCATCCTGTGTTGTGTATAAATTACTGCTGCGCTCCCTGTTAGATAGGGGATTCATTGTCCACTTTAGTGTATGTGAGCTTCAGTTTAGTCGATATCACACCACCTACACATCTTCTGGCCTGGGTTACAGGAGGAGCAGCTACATTCTGGGTCATGGTGGTATGGAGTTGCCCTCTGACTCACTGAAATTCATGTAGAGGGGCCATGGGTAGTTTGTAGGGACCCTATAATCAGATAATGCAGTTTTTGCTGCTTTATTCTATTTTTTAAACCATATCCTCTATTTTCACCTTTTGAAATTGTATATGTGAATTTCAGCTAAGGCGTTTGTGATGTCATTATGTTTAATATATAATGCACATTATTTAGCACTTTGTTGTGGTCTTGTAGTTGGCATGTAGAGTAGACTAATTATTATTTCATGATTGAGGAAAGAAGTAAAAAGTTGCATTTTTTATTGCTAACTGTGTGTTATTAAATTGTAAAGTTGTGAAGTTTCCACTTACAGTGTCACAAGATTTTTTTATGAATAAGAAAAAATGACAAACTGTGCTACCTCTTACAGTATGACAAATGTTTTAACAAATACACAGCCTTTTCCACTTATAGAGTGAAATATTTTTTTCAAATACACTGCGTTTTGCACTTAGTGTGACAATATTTTTTATGAATATACCCTGCAGCCCCTGCCCCTAAGTGGACACAGCAGCCCCTGCCCTGGATGGAAACATAAGCTCCTGCCCTAGATGAACTCAAAAACCCCTAGATGACACAGCAGCCCCTGGATGGACACAGCAGCCACTTCACCTGGATGGACACAGCAGACCCTTGATAAATGACAGAGGCAGCACCCCTGCACAGCTACATTGCTGATAACTGTGGTTAACACACTCATACACACAGAAAAAAAATACTTTTTTTTTTTTGGTACTTGGGAGGGAGAGCACCCCTGAACGAGGCAGCAGCCCCTTGATAAACAACACAGGCAGCACCCCTGTGCAGCTATGTGTCAGGATCTGCAGCTTCCAGCCTAAAGCACTGCATTATATACTGCCTATCTGTGTGCAGTGTCAGGTGCATGCTAATTAATTTCCCTGTCTATGCGCAGCTGCACACTTGGGTCTATCATTAAGGGAGACTTGCTCTGTTTGTGCCTTGTACCTGTTAAATTCCAGCTAGTCCATCACTCCATGTCGGTGATAGAAGTTTTTTCATACTTCCGGTTCCTGACTCCTGCTTGTCAGTCAAGTTCCTGAGTCAGTCTAGCTGTGTTTCTTGTGTGCCGTTTACTCCATCCAGGTGGCTCCACTTGCATCTCATCCTCATGTGCCACTTGCACCATCCAGGCAGCATGGATAGCTTCCTATCCCAGAAGTGTCTGTCACCATCCGGTGGCCAGTGTCATCCCGGTGGCATTGGTAGCAACTCTGTGTTCCAGGTGTGCAACCTCACCCACCATCCCCAGTGTCATCCCGGCAACACTGGCAGCCACTCTGCGTTCCAGATGCGCAAATTAGCATACTGTTGCCAGTGTCATCCCAGTGGCACTGGTAGCAACTGTGCGTTACTGGTGTGCTATTAAGCACACCATCACCAGTGTCACCCTGGCAGCACTGGTAGCAGCCCCACATTCTGTTGCATACCTCACCTGAGTGTCATCAGCCCAAAGGCTGCAATGGTCCTTGGGTCCCAGGTCACAATCAGCCCTGAAGGCTGCTGCAACAGCCCAAAGGCTGCATCACACCATTAGTCCTTTGGCCATGACTATAAAGGCCACAATCAGCCCCCAAGGCTGCTCAAACAGACCAAAGGATGCTACACACCATCAATCCGTTGGCCATGACTATAGAGTCCACAATCAGCCTCCAATCCTGCTCCAAGAGCCCCAAGACTGCTTCACATCACCAGTCCCTTGGTCATGACTATAAAGGCCACAACCAGCCCCCAAGGCTGCTCCTACAGCCCACAGGCTGCATCACACCTCTTGCCCTCGGCACAACTAGCCCTCAAGGCTGTCATCAGTTGGCTCTACATTTATACCATTGATTCCCTCCAGGAATCATAACACTACATTGCTGATAAGTGTGGCTAATGCGCACAAACACACACACAGAAAAAGAAACACTTATTTATTTATTTTTTTATACAGGGGGGTAAAGCACCCTGGAACGAGGCAGCAGCCCCTTGATAAACTACACAGGCAGCACCCCTGTGCATATACATTGCTGATAAGTGTGGCTAACACACACAAAGGAAAAAAAACAAATCATTATTTTTTTTTACTTGGGGGGAGAACACCCCTGAACAAGGCAGCAGCCCCTTGATAAATGACACAGGCAGCACCTTTTCACAGCTACATTGCTAATAAGTGTGGCTAACGCACACACACATAGAAGAAAAACACTTTTTACATTTTTCACACTGGGGGTGAAGAGCACCCACTGATCAACACATCAGCACACTGTTATGACCAACTAATCTTTACCCAATAATAATTGTGAATGTCCAAACCAATTGGTTGTGGTTCCAAAGCACAAAAATTCTTATTAGCAGTAAAAAGAATAATACACACTTTAACCTAAACACAATCAGCGCAAAGACAATTCAATATACAGGTATAGCCGAAACATATGCTAGCACTCTGAGCTCAGATCTTGGCATCAACATATGAAGCCTCCATCTCGATTCCCAAAGGTAAGAAAAGATGACTGCTGGGTGAGGTCAGAGCTCCAGCTTATATATCCTAACACATAGTAGGCTAGACAATGAAATGACTTGGCAATATATCATTGGTCTTCGATCTTGTACTTTTTGATACGATGTAGTCCATAGGTCAGCTTGTCCTGAGTCAACAGAGGAAAGTTCAGCCATAGAAGGTCTTTTGTGTAACTTTTCCCACCTAGAAACAAGTCTAAACTGGCTAATAAACATTACATTACAGGGTACATTTCAATGCCTATCTCTCTATAATCCATAATTCACAATTTCCTCGCTGATGGAACCAGAAGTCTGCAAATAAACAGTGGTTTAGAATAGCACCAAACACGGTCTTCTTATCATGTACTAAACCTTAGATCTCAAATACAGTCACTTCATTACATAATTAATAATGAATATAACCTTGAATATTAACCTTAATGCTAGGGAATCTTTCTTTGTAAGTGTGCAATGTGTAAGTGTAAGTATATTAAGAAAAGAAGCTAGTTAGCATTGTGCATCTACGTGTTTGTGGGGTGTACCGTGATACGTGTTTTGCAGGGTAGTTCCTAAAATGGGTATTAATAAATGTACATATAGTTTTAGTAAGGACTTTTAATAGTGTTTTACTGCATAGGAGACGCACAACGCTAAATAATAACATCGCCGTATGTACTGAAATTGTGTGAGATTCGCTCGTGTATAAGTGGAGGTATGAGCAACGGGGAGAAATGCAAGTGTGCGTTGTGTGTATATGAGTCTGTGGTGTATTAAAATAAATGTGCTTTAATGGAATGCTCATCTTATATGTATGAGAAAATGTCAGTATGTGTTTTGTGAGGACTATTAACAGTGTTCTATTGCGTAGGAAACGCACATTTGCATTAATAACAATATTGAGCTCGTACTTAATAGTATTGAGTGGAATTCCTAAAATGGCGCTGTGCTACCACTCGCAAAATGGCGTTGTGTTGTCATTCGCAAAATGGCGTCATGAAGATATTGATTTTACAGATTCTGTCTTTGCCAATCATCTGGCTTCGACAGTCCACCCTTTGATAGCAATCCAAGTGCTATCACAACCTGTGCTGAATCTGTTTAGCCCTACATGGTGATGTAATATTTAGTGTTTTTTACGGTATGACACAGGTTGGTAATTTGAACGGTTAAATAATGTGTATCTGGAAGGGACATAAGGCAGCCCCTTATTTGCACACCGCGTGGACTCTAAGGGTAGGACCAATGGTGAAAGATGTGGGGAAGCACCAATCCATAAAGAGGAAGCCTTGAGGGGGAATGGAGACTACATTATCTAGGATGTTACTAATAACAGTAATAAAACATCATTGCATGCCTAAACTGGATCCATATTTTATCACCTGATGGTACACTCTAACTCAGGGTTGTAATGCAGTCCTTCATTTACCTCAGCATTCATGTTGTTACTACTGACCACCATCATAATTTCATTCCTTCAGTTTACCTTATCCTTACATTTTCTATATCTCAACACAGTAGGAACACACCTGACACATAAGCCAATTACTATGATGACAACCAATATGAGGATCAGGAGTTTACCTATACTAGCAACTATTTCCTGGACCCATGCTCCTAGACCGGAGAACCATTTAACTGGGTTCAACCAAGAAACTCATTATTCTACCTTTTCCTCTACTTCAGCATTATGGTTCTTCCGAAATTCCCATTTTAACTACAGAATTTCATCCATCTTCTGGTCTAACACCTCCTTGGGGTCACTAGTATCGTTTGTGATGTATGTGCAACACTTTACACCAAATTGGGTGGCTAAGGTCACACAGTACCCTCCAGTGACAGCTGTTAGATAATTTAACACTAGCCTATGTTGCACGAGTTCTTTCTTATAAGCTTGTATCTCCCTACCTGTATACCTAAATGTGTCATCATACATCTCAGTGATATTATCTATACATTTAGCAAGATCTTGAATATATCTGAAATTTAGAGTACCCCGAGTGATCCAGGTGGGATTTAATGCTACTAAAACTTGAAAGCCAGGTGTTTCACTAATCAATTGTGTGGCTTTATGTACATCACCAGGTATCATATTTCTTTTGTCTCTGTGTTCATACTGTGTGTGAAGATATGGTGATGGTGTGTTTTTATGAATACCAAGCATTTCACCATGAGTAAGGGTCATAATTTCTGGAACTACTCTTCCTAGGTAGCATAAACCTTCGGAACTCGGAGAGAGCCACTTATACGCTTTCCTTCCACATATAAAATACACATCATCAGGGAGTACATAAGGGAAGGTAAACATCATTATTGTCAAACACATTTCCATAGCAAGTGATCCTATTTCATGTTCTCCCATTTGACTCATACACATTTCTGGTTGTAATACCTTGGCACAATACCCTTCTGGTACCCAACCAACCATTTATTTGGAGGAACTTAGTGTATATTTATACCGGAAGTGTCTTCCATCTAGTCTAATTGTGCATAAAAGTTCAAGATTTATAGGTTCATTATCAGCTCTTTGTGAGAAGGTCATCTGATTATTCACCGTCACCCCCCAAATTCCTGGTTTATTGAAGTTGGTGATGTTCAAACATAAAAGTGATCTATCTACTTGGTACTGGTGAAGCTTAAAATTGGGTGGTTTGAAATTTTCCATCCAGTGCATCCCCTCTTTGTAATTCTAAAACCTCAGAGGTATTCAATGGGAATGGCACTATCCCTACATTATGCTGCCCTTGAGGCATGTGAGAGCACACCCAAAAGTTAGTTTGGTTTAAAACTTTGCCCACCATGGTATGATAATCCTCTAAAGGATACCCACCCCAATATGGGCTATACTTAGGTTGACACCGCTGGATGCATCTCTCATTGACTAGGGACCCACAAAACACACACATACAATAATCCTCAGACAATAGACCTTCACACTGTCTCCGAGTTTCCAACATAGCAGATCTCTTAACAATTACTGTACTGGGTTTGGTCAGATACTCCCCCAGTTGGTTTAGCACTCCTTCTCCCAACTCCACTCCATTGATATCACCACCAGCTCCCCTCTCTGTCCTCTGTCCTCTGTCACAGAAATCAGAGATCCCGAAACAACCCAAGATAATGAGAACTCTGGGAGAAAACACAAATTTCTTTAGCTCAGGTATCTCACTGTAACTTTTAACCCTCCCAGAACAGACTCGCAAGTGACAGGTCCACGTTATCTGCCTCAATTCCACCTTGTCTCTCCACTGGTTGGTTGACCTTCTTACAGTGAGTGGAATGGACCCTGGTATCTCTCTCTGCCACTTTCAAGGAAGTTGGTGTACTTGTCAGCAACACCTGATACGGACCTTCCCACCGATCTGTCAAACAACCAGAATGCAAGAAATTTCTGATCATAACAAATTCTTTATGTTCAACATCAAGACAGTTTGTTTCAGGCATATCATGTGACAACAATTTTAGTTTCTGCTGTTGCTGTTTTAACTGCTTACTCATTGTTATAAGATACCTTACAGTAACCTCATTGTTACTTTTCAAATCCTACTGCGGACTTATAATCAAATGAGGTTGTCTACCAAACAGTATTTCAAAGGGGGACAGAATGAGAGGGGGTCTAGGAGTTGTCCTGATACTGTGGAGGACAAGTGGTAGTACTTCTGGCCACCCCAGTCCTGTTTCTGCCATGATCTAACTTAATTTGTTTTTAATAGTACTGTTCATCCTCTCCACCATGGCACTGGCTTGCAGTCGGTAGGGGGTGTGAAGTCTACTAATAATACCCATCAACTTACACTTATTTTGGAAGACATCACCTGTGAAATGAGTACCCCTATCACTTTCAATAATTCTAGGGATACCGTATCTGTATACAAAATCCTGAACTATTTTCTTAGCAGTAAATGCAGCAGTATTAGTGGCAGATGGGTATGCCTCAACCCAATTAGAAAACACATCAGTGCACACCAATAAATTCCTGAGATTCCTACAGGGTGGTAAGTGGATGAAATCAATTTGTATTACCTGAGAAAGTCCATCGGTCAGAGGAATGTGGGATGGCTCGGTCGGAATTGTTTTCCCAATGTTTTTACTCAAGCAGGTCAAACAGGACATTGCTCTCTTTTCCACATGGGAAGAAAAACCGGGTGCACACCAGTATGGGAAGGTCAGGCATTGCAAATGCTGACACACTTGGACTCTCGTTGGGGATTTGTGATATCTTCTTAGAATACATGGTTCTTTGCTGTGCTTTTGCCAGCTTAAAGCTTTTAATTTTTCCTTCATGGTGGAAAATGCTTCCATCGTCATGTGAAGCTGAACCACTGGTCATGAACATAGGCCAGGGCCTTAGCCATTCCTTGCCACTCCGTGTTGTAAATGGCATACTGGCAAGTTTATGTTTCTCCTCAGATGATTTAAATTTATTTTTTGGGGTCATTTTATTGAACTTTGACTTTTTGGATTTACATGCCCTCTACTATGACATTGGGTATCGGCCTTGGCAGACGATGTTGATGGCTTTTCATTGTCTATGTCATGACTAGTGGCAGCAGCTTCAGCACTATGAGGAAGAGTTTACTTAATGAAATATATTTTATGAAATTCTAAATAAAAAATGTAAGGGTGCAGTAAAAATGCTAATACTCTAGCGTGTCGTGATTTAAGAAATATTTAAACCACTTCCTCAAAGTCTTGTTTTATCATACTTGAAATACTTTGTCTTTGTGTGTGGGAAATAGAGAAACCATCTGAAACATGAATGGCTTGAGGACTAATTACCTGAACCTTTCACCTATGAAGAAATAGTACTGTAATGTAGCAGTCAGAAAATGAGTGAAACCTATGAATATGCCATTGGTATTTAACTTATCTTACCTGTCCGGCAAAGTCCAGCATTGTCCACCTCCTCAGTGGTGTCCTATACGGAGAAAGCCAGCTGCTGCTGCTGATGACAGACTGTTCACTAATGCGTGATGGCCGTCTGTTCATAAACATTGTGCTTTAACCATGTGAGGACTCAGCAAAGCCTGGAAGGCATCTCTGAAGCCAGAAAGGCTTTGCTGGGTCCCCACTGTTGGCAGTGGGGACTGTAGAGTTACCCCATAGATGGCATAAATGCTATAAGCCTCAACAGAGGTAAGCTAGTGCTAAAGGTGCTATGCTGACTCTTAAATGGAGACATAAGCATGATATACTGTATGTGACATAATAAGAAGGTTTACAGGAATAGATAATATAAATATTGGCAGATCCTATTATGTTAATAGATGCTAGCGGTGTCCAATGGAGGTTAGTCCACACGGCTGATAGGTTGACTAGAGATTGGTTTATTAACCAGTAGAAAGCAGGTGCATAGTAACACAGGGATAATCAGTATGAAGCAGCCAGGAATGTATGGGGTTAATGCAAGTGTTCATATATATTAGTGGCAGCGGAGTATAAAATAAATAATCTATTCATAGCGAAACAATGGTAGAAATAGAGTCTCACCTGTAATCTACTATCTACGTGCAGGAGATGCTCAGGGGAACATCTTTCCCTAAACAGAATGGAGGAGAGAAGATGCACGGAAAACCATGCTTGCACAAGAGCGCAGTTGTGGAGGATGCGACTCTAGCAGTCCAGGTGTCCTGGCACCGGATGGAAGAGGAGACACTGCACATTCTCTCATTCAACAATAAAATGACCTTTGTAGGGTATTTATGTATTTATATAAGATTAGTAAATGAATGCATTTTTAAAATTATTGATTTATTAATATTTTTCCTATTGATGGGAATGAGACATGCAGCAAAGCCTGTTCAATCAATTGCAATACTGTCAAAGCATTTAAGCCTGTTATTGTCATGAGGGTTATATTGCAGCTACACTTTGCCAACTACAGTATTCTCTGTTGAAATTAGTCACTTGAAGCTTAACTGCTGTGAACTGTATACTATTAAGGGTACAATTTACTAAAAATTGTATCTGGCCAAGTTAGTATTCCATTGAGAGTTTCTTTTGATTTTCATACATGGAAATTTACTAAAGGCAAAAACTTGAGTAATCTGTCTGCACCATAAATGACAGTCAATACACAATCTGTCAAACTAAAAAGTACTTTTTATAGACACAAATAAAACACAGGTATTTACCAAGATTCATGTCTGCTAACACAATAATAAATGGAGCACACTTGGGACAAAAAAGAAGTATCAAATAGACTACCTCCTTAGCAGCGTGTTTAGCAGAACCATGCACAGATCAGTGTGATCTGTGCATGCGTGTGTTCAACAGTCATGAAAGGGTTAAAAAATATATAAAATTACGTACCCCTTCCCCCAAAGCATAACCAGCCCTGGACCTCTGAGCCTGGGTTGGTAGAGGAAAATCAGGGGATATACTGATATGGGGTTCCATCTATATTCCTTCAACCAGCATCGGGCTGAACCAGCCGGAGGGTTACACTACACCACTGAGACAAATATACCCCCTGTCATAATGTAAACCAACCCCAAGATGATGCATCACAGAGCTGCCAATCCTCAGAAAGTGGGGACCCCCCAATAATAGGGTCCTCCCCTTCTAAACACATGAACATTCCCTGGGCTGAAAGCCCAGGACTCTTCCCTGCATCTCTGGAGACAATGGATTCAGGGGTAATTTAAATAAATGGTTATTTTTTTATTTTCACATTGAAATTATAGGCACCAGCAAACCTGCCCTGTGGCATTTGCAGAACTACTAGTGCCAGGAGGCCGCTTGTACCGGTAGCCCCACTGTGGGAAAAAAAACATTTTAAAAAATGACGACACATGCAACAAAGGCAGGATGTAATAGAGATTGAGTCTGCTGGAGGTGCGGGATGCAGACTGATCTCGATATTTTTTTTAAAGGTACTGTCATTTACAAGGGAAAGCCAAACTGGCTTTGCCTTGTAAATTACTGCAATTTTAAAAAAATGATCGAGATCAGTCTGCATCCCGCACCTCCAGCAGACTCAGTCTCTATGACATCCAGCTCCATGTGTTTCCTATACCTTAGCCATTGTCCTTGCCAATGACTGGCAGGTGTATTCTCATACCATTTGGAATGGGGTACATCAGGAGCAGACTGACTAAAGGCCCCCATACATCAGCAATCAATTGTGGGAATTCTGCAACTTGAAGATGGATTGTGTAAAAAATCTGCAATGTATGGGCTTCACAGATCGCAGATTTCAGCCAAAAAGTGATTGGAATTGGTAAATAAGATTGTCCAACATGTTGTATTTCATAGATCAATTGGGGCTGTAGATTGCTAGTGTATGGAGATGATCAGCAGATTTGCAGACTGTTGCAAGTAAACTGTAAGTCCTACAATTTATATACTGTAGTGCAGCTTTGGGTTGATTTTTGGGGCGTGGGTCCCCTGGATTGCTTTAGTCGGTCTGCTTCAGGACATCACATTATAACACATTTCTCCTTTTTTGCACATTTTAACACTTCTACTGGTTGTTTAATATACAGTATATGTAATTTAACTTTTCTACTCTATGCATGCAGCTGTAACTGCTCTTATCTATCTTACTTTTCACTTCACCTTTCTCATTAGAATGATGCCCTGGGGTGGCTCGGCTAAGCTGGTTTGGGGGTGTCCTGCTCACTGGATTTGGACCCCTGTATGTTAGGGACCTACCCTACAGAGGTTACCTGCATATGTTGGGTAGGCCCATAACCTTGGCCATGATTATGCTAAAAACCTCTATTTATTGCAACATTTTTTTGCAAAATGTATTTATATATATAATCAGTAATTTGGAGTTGTTCACCTGTAATTTGTTTTTTTTGGGCCTTTCAAGATTGGAAGATCTGTATTTGCTGAAAAGATCTGTAAATCACTGAAAAAGATCTGTAATTTATGGGCGCAGATTGCTAGATTGGGAAATACTAAAATCGGGCAACAAATTGTTTAACTGTGGTTATCAGATTTCTGATGTATGGGGGCCTTTACAAAACAGAGATCAGTATAGCTTCCAAAATCACTTGAGTTTCAGATATCACTGCAGAACAGAGGGGGTGATTCAACTGCGGATTGATAAGCTATTGCAGTTGCTAACATAGAAGCAGCTGTGATATGGTAATGCAGCAGGAGGTATCATGCCTCCTGTATGCATTACTAATCTGAGCTGCATTCTGGAACACAACATCAGATCATCTGCGTGACCATTGGCTGGCTAAGTGACCCAGGGGGTTAGACAATGAAGATCTTGGCCTCATCACTCCCTGACAACTGTGACGACATGCATCTATTTTGGGAAACGGAGGCCATCACTACCCTCACCACGCTCATAAGCGTCATAAATAGACCATAAATACATGAGGGGCATAATGCTCTATAAATAGGACCCTAAGCCTTTGACCATTTCTTATTAAAAAAAAACAGTGATTTCAATATTGTGGTACACTTTGTACTCAACTAGTACTATTATTATTATTATGATTATGATTATTATTATTATTACTACCAATATTATTTAAAATAAATTATTTTATTACAGATGTGAGTGGACCCTCAGTATTTTGGATTTGGCAAAGTTTTTGGCTCTGAAATTATTTTCATGTTTTGGCTTTGCACAAAATTCCTTGTATGCTTTGATTTTGGTATTGGCATTGTTTTTTTTTGAATTTCATTAAAAAAGGTCAAAAACAGGTAAAATCATTTTATGTGTATTTTTTTTAAGTTTCTACATTACAATTAATATCAGTAGCATTCATTTAAAGACAATTTTAGCACAGCAAGAAGGAAAAATATATGGTTCATACCTGAGCGCTACTCCAAAAGCAGCTGGTAAGCACTAACTAAGGGTATACCTTACCCAAAAGACTAAAAGACCAAACAACATTAGTGTAGTGACACTGGGTGCTAATGGTAAAAAAGAGTAACAAATGTCTCTATTAATCAAAAAATAGGCTAAAATTTATTACATAAAATAACACAAAAATATATAAAGCCAATACATACTATTTGGATAAAGTGCATATAGTGTAGCAGCAAAATATATATGCAAATAGCACTGAAAAAAGTCTCAGAGTCTCTCAGAATAGCTCTTTATTAAACTGCAAGTGGTAGAGAAGCATTTAGTATAGCAGCATAAACAATATTCAAGATAACACAGTATCATGGACAGATGAAATGCGCTAAAGGCCTGATTCAAGCCCGGTCATAAGGCTGCATTCACACGCTGCCGTCCACAGTCAAAGTATGCAAATCCCATGATTGGAAGCAAGACATTTGCTCGCCACTATGTTTTGCTGTGCGATTTAGATGTCCACCAGCCTGACACAAGATGCTCACTTTTCCTTAGTAACATTCGTCATATCCAGGAAATGTTTTAAACAATCAGTAACATCGGATGACATCGGACCCATACACACCACTTGTGGTTGACAGAGCCGTAACTAGAATTTTTGGTGCCCTGTGTCAGAAAGAGGTATGGCGCTCTCCCCACCGATTTTTAAATAGGGACATAAGAAAAAGGGCCATGGCCCCATATATAGCAGGAGCTAGTCAATATAAAATTTATTAATATACAGCAAAATAAACAGTAAAAAAGAAGAAAAAAAAATATATAAAAATAAATATTTGATAAATTAATATGTAAATAAATAAATAAACAGGAAAAACAATTGATATAAACAGTAAAAAATCACCATACGTATGGCTAACACAATTAATACACACTATCCAATAGAATATGTATATATTAAATAAATAAATATATATATATATATCTACAAATACACATCTGCCTAAGACTAAACAGTCATCCTAGTTATACACTTGATTCTCAATGGCATTTATTAGCTATACAGATGTCAGCTTAGATTTTGAGAGTGTTGTCCTATATGTACTGGCCAGAAAAAAAAAAAATGTATATATGTGGAAAAACACAGAAAAAAGAAAAAAATAATAACTGAAGATGTTCTTTGCTAGGACATCTAACTTGCATATGCCATAATTAGGAATCCAGATCATACAAATAAATTCAACCCCATTAGTATTGGGGATAACCGTTCATGGAGAGTAATTTCAGCAGGTGAGCCAAAAATATTTATTTGTTGTTACTTTCCAGAATAAGTAAATTAAAAAAGCATGCATGCAGAAATATATGTATAGCAAATGGCGTCCAAAGGTTTACGTCTTACGTAATCCCAGAAACATTCGCTATATCAGTGTGCGTAGAATATTGTTATTGTTTCCTTGATCTAGGGCACTTTTGACCAATTTGTTTTTAAGATTCTTTTCCTTTTTATAAATAAATACTAGTTTGGGAGGTAAAATTGTAGATAAAACAACATCTTTTTGTAAAACATGCCAGTGTTTTTTAAAAATGTTTTCTAAAAGCAAGTGGTGTGATCCATATTGTGTGATAAAAGTAGAGATGTGCCCCGACCCCCGTGGTTTGGTTTTGGATCTGTATCTCTGGATTGGTTTTGCCAAAACTGCCCTTATGTGTTTTGTGTTTTGGTTTTGGATCAGTATTTTTTCTAAAATAATCATAAAAACAGCTAAAATCACATAATTTGGGTCTGTTTTGTTCCTACAGTATTACTAAACTCAATACCATTAATTTCTACTTGTTTCCAGTTAATTTTCATCCAGTTAAAGCCCAAAATTTGCAACAAGCTTGCTGGCTGACCAAGCTAAGTGGCAGCAGTTGGCGGCACAAACATGTGGCAGTTCAACACTAACATGGCACATCAGGAAACAAATGTTTTTATTATTCAAGAGAGGCCTGAGGGAGTTGGAGTATGTATGTAGTTGAAGGCAGGGACAGGAATGGTTGATTGGTAGTAAATTTAATTCCATTTTTTGATTCCGAAGTAAATTTATGAGGGAGAAGGGGAAGAGAAGAGGTGAGGCATTTACAAAAATATTTTTTACTCATTCACTTTCACATCAGTCCTTGCCACAGAAGAGTCCTTGAGTGCCTTGCCTGCTGCTACTGCTGGGAGTTGATTTTTTTTCATCCCAGAAGAGGACTAGGATGACTTCTAGTAGTGCTTTCCAAAACAATTGACTGTTAAATAATCCTTTGCAAAGCTTCCACATTGAAAGCAATTTCCCAACCTTTACAGGGTCATTAAAAAAACTGCCACTTAACCAGCACAGAGGCAATTTGGAGGCCCTTACACAAACTTGCTTTGCTTTACTTGAGCTACCCACCCTCCTGTGTGTACTCAGAAAGAGTTTTCAGCACAGCCGGGAACCTTGTCAGTAAATTCCCAAAATGTGGAAAAGATGATGTCCATCAAAATTAACTACAAATACTCTGAGATAGACCTTTACCACCAATTATGTGCAAAAATTACAGAAGCACCTGTAATGGTGGATTCCAGTGGGGACAAATTAATACTGTGTGAAGATGATGATGTATACATTACCACAGATTGTAACATCACCCAAGCCTATATCACCATTCCATCCTGTGTTGTGTATAAATTACTGCTGCGCTCCCTGTTAGATAGGGGATTCATTGTCCACTTTAGTGTATGTGAGCTTCAGTTTAGTCGATATCACACCACCTACACATCTTCTGGCCTGGGTTACAGGAGGAGCAGCTACATTCTGGGTCATGGTGGTATGGAGTTGCCCTCTGACTCACTGAAATTCATGTAGAGGGGCCATGGGTAGTTTGTAGGGACCCTATAATCAGATAATGCAGTTTTTGCTGCTTTATTCTATTTTTTAAACCATATCCTCTATTTTCACCTTTTGAAATTGTATATGTGAATTTCAGCTAAGGCGTTTGTGATGTCATTATGTTTAATATATAATGCACATTATTTAGCACTTTGTTGTGGTCTTGTAGTTGGCATGTAGAGTAGACTAATTATTATTTCATGATTGAGGAAAGAAGTAAAAAGTTGCATTTTTTATTGCTAACTGTGTGTTATTAAATTGTAAAGTTGTGAAGTTTCCACTTACAGTGTCACAAGATTTTTTTATGAATAAGAAAAAATGACAAACTGTGCTACCTCTTACAGTATGACAAATGTTTTAACAAATACACAGCCTTTTCCACTTATAGAGTGAAATATTTTTTTCAAATACACTGCGTTTTGCACTTAGTGTGACAATATTTTTTATGAATATACCCTGCAGCCCCTGCCCCTAAGTGGACACAGCAGCCCCTGCCCTGGATGGAAACATAAGCTCCTGCCCTAGATGAACTCAAAAACCCCTAGATGACACAGCAGCCCCTGGATGGACACAGCAGCCACTTCACCTGGATGGACACAGCAGACCCTTGATAAATGACAGAGGCAGCACCCCTGCACAGCTACATTGCTGATAACTGTGGTTAACACACTCATACACACAGAAAAAAAATACTTTTTTTTTTTTGGTACTTGGGAGGGAGAGCACCCCTGAACGAGGCAGCAGCCCCTTGATAAACAACACAGGCAGCACCCCTGTGCAGCTATGTGTCAGGATCTGCAGCTTCCAGCCTAAAGCACTGCATTATATACTGCCTATCTGTGTGCAGTGTCAGGTGCATGCTAATTAATTTCCCTGTCTATGCGCAGCTGCACACTTGGGTCTATCATTAAGGGAGACTTGCTCTGTTTGTGCCTTGTACCTGTTAAATTCCAGCTAGTCCATCACTCCATGTCGGTGATAGAAGTTTTTTCATACTTCCGGTTCCTGACTCCTGCTTGTCAGTCAAGTTCCTGAGTCAGTCTAGCTGTGTTTCTTGTGTGCCGTTTACTCCATCCAGGTGGCTCCACTTGCATCTCATCCTCATGTGCCACTTGCACCATCCAGGCAGCATGGATAGCTTCCTATCCCAGAAGTGTCTGTCACCATCCGGTGGCCAGTGTCATCCCGGTGGCATTGGTAGCAACTCTGTGTTCCAGGTGTGCAACCTCACCCACCATCCCCAGTGTCATCCCGGCAACACTGGCAGCCACTCTGCGTTCCAGATGCGCAAATTAGCATACTGTTGCCAGTGTCATCCCAGTGGCACTGGTAGCAACTGTGCGTTACTGGTGTGCTATTAAGCACACCATCACCAGTGTCACCCTGGCAGCACTGGTAGCAGCCCCACATTCTGTTGCATACCTCACCTGAGTGTCATCAGCCCAAAGGCTGCAATGGTCCTTGGGTCCCAGGTCACAATCAGCCCTGAAGGCTGCTGCAACAGCCCAAAGGCTGCATCACACCATTAGTCCTTTGGCCATGACTATAAAGGCCACAATCAGCCCCCAAGGCTGCTCAAACAGACCAAAGGATGCTACACACCATCAATCCGTTGGCCATGACTATAGAGTCCACAATCAGCCTCCAATCCTGCTCCAAGAGCCCCAAGACTGCTTCACATCACCAGTCCCTTGGTCATGACTATAAAGGCCACAACCAGCCCCCAAGGCTGCTCCTACAGCCCACAGGCTGCATCACACCTATTGCCCTCGGCACAACTAGCCCTCAAGGCTGTCATCAGTTGGCTCTACATTTATACCATTGATTCCCTCCAGGAATCATAACACTACATTGCTGATAAGTGTGGCTAATGCGCACAAACACACACACAGAAAAAGAAACACTTATTTATTTATTTTTTTATACAGGGGGGTAAAGCACCCTGGAACGAGGCAGCAGCCCCTTGATAAACTACACAGGCAGCACCCCTGTGCATATACATTGCTGATAAGTGTGGCTAACACACACAAAGGAAAAAAAACAAATCATTATTTTTTTTTACTTGGGGGGAGAACACCCCTGAACAAGGCAGCAGCCCCTTGATAAATGACACAGGCAGCACCTTTTCACAGCTACATTGCTAATAAGTGTGGCTAACGCACACACACATAGAAGAAAAACACTTTTTACATTTTTCACACTGGGGGTGAAGAGCACCCACTGATCAACACATCAGCACACTGTTATGACCAACTAATCTTTACCCAATAATAATTGTGAATGTCCAAACCAATTGGTTGTGGTTCCAAAGCACAAAAATTCTTATTAGCAGTAAAAAGAATAATACACACTTTAACCTAAACACAATCAGCGCAAAGACAATTCAATATACAGGTATAGCCAAAACATATGCTAGCACTCTGAGCTCAGATCTTGGCATCAACATATGAAGCCTCCATCTCGATTCCCAAAGGTAAGAAAAGATGACTGCTGGGTGAGGTCAGAGCTCCAGCTTATATATCCTAACACATAGTAGGCTAGACAATGAAATGACTTGGCAATATATCATTGGTCTTCGATCTTGTACTTTTTGATACGATGTAGTCCATAGGTCAGCTTGTCCTGAGTCAACAGAGGAAAGTTCAGCCATAGAAGGTCTTTTGTGTAACTTTTCCCACCTAGAAACAAGTCTAAACTGGCTAATAAACATTACATTACAGGGTACATTTCAATGCCTATCTCTCTATAATCCATAATTCACAATTTCCTCGCTGATGGAACCAGAAGTCTGCAAATAAACAGTGGTTTAGAATAGCACCAAACACGGTCTTCTTATCATGTACTAAACCTTAGATCTCAAATACAGTCACTTCATTACATAATTAATAATGAATATAACCTTGAATATTAACCTTAATGCTAGGGAATCTTTCTTTGTAAGTGTGCAATGTGTAAGTGTAAGTATATTAAGAAAAGAAGCTAGTTAGCATTGTGCATCTACGTGTTTGTGGGGTGTACCGTGATACGTGTTTTGCAGGGTAGTTCCTAAAATGGGTATTAATAAATGTACATATAGTTTTAGTAAGGACTTTTAATAGTGTTTTACTGCATAGGAGACGCACAACGCTAAATAATAACATCGCCGTATGTACTGAAATTGTGTGAGATTCGCTCATGTATAAGTGGAGGTATGAGCAACGGGGAGAAATGCAAGTGTGCGTTGTGTGTATATGAGTCTGTGGTGTATTAAAATAAATGTGCTTTAATGGAATGCTCATCTTATATGTATGAGAAAATGTCAGTATGTGTTTTGTGAGGACTATTAACAGTGTTCTATTGCGTAGGAAACGCACATTTGCATTAATAACAATATTGAGCTCGTACTTAATAGTATTGAGTGGAATTCCTAAAATGGCGCTGTGCTACCACTCGCAAAATGGCGTTGTGTTGTCATTCGCAAAATGGCGTCATGAAGATATTGATTTTACAGATTCTGTCTTTGCCAATCATCTGGCTTCGACAGTCCACCCTTTGATAGCAATCCAAGTGCTATCACAACCTGTGCTGAATCTGTTTAGCCATACATGGTGATGTAATATTTAGTGTTTTTTACGGTATGACACAGGTTGGTAATTTGAACGGTTAAATAATGTGTATCTGGAAGGGACATAAGGCAGCCCCTTATTTGCACACCGCGTGGACTCTAAGGGTAGGACCAATGGTGAAAGATGTGGGGAAGCACCAATCCATAAAGAGGAAGCCTTGAGGGGGAATGGAGACTACATTATCTAGGATGTTACTAATAACAGTAATAAAACATCATTGCATGCCTAAACTGGATCCATATTTTATCACCTGATGGTACACTCTAACTCAGGGTTGTAATGCAGTCCTTCATTTACCTCAGCATTCATGTTGTTACTACTGACCACCATCATAATTTCATTCCTTCAGTTTACCTTATCCTTACATTTTCTATATCTCAACACAGTAGGAACACACCTGACACATAAGCCAATTACTATGATGACAACCAATATGAGGATCAGGAGTTTACCTATACTAGCAACTATTTCCTGGACCCATGCTCCTAGACCGGAGAACCATTTAACTGGGTTCAACCAAGAAACTCATTATTCTACCTTTTCCTCTACTTCAGCATTATGGTTCTTCCGAAATTCCCATTTTAACTACAGAATTTCATCCATCTTCTGGTCTAACACCTCCTTGGGGTCACTAGTATCGTTTGTGATGTATGTGCAACACTTTACACCAAATTGGGTGGCTAAGGTCACACAGTACCCTCCAGTGACAGCTGTTAGATAATTTAACACTAGCCTTTGTTGCACGAGTTCTTTCTTATAAGCTTGTATCTCCCTACCTGTATACCTAAATGTGTCATCATACATCTCAGTGATATTATCTATACATTTAGCAAGATCTTGAATATATCTGAAATTTAGAGTACCCCGAGTGATCCAGGTGGGATTTAATGCTACTAAAACTTGAAAGCCAGGTGTTTCACTAATCAATTGTGTGGCTTTATGTACATCACCAGGTATCATATTTCTTTTGTCTCTGTGTTCATACTGTGTGTGAAGATATGGTGATGGTGTGTTTTTATGAATACCAAGCATTTCACCATGAGTAAGGGTCATAATTTCTGGAACTACTCTTCCTAGGTAGCATAAACCTTCGGAACTCGGAGAGAGCCACTTATACGCTTTCCTTCCACATATAAAATACACATCATCAGGGAGTACATAAGGGAAGGTAAACATCATTATTGTCAAACACATTTCCATAGCAAGTGATCCTATTTCATGTTCTCCCATTTGACTCATACACATTTCTGGTTGTAATACCTTGGCACAATACCCTTCTGGTACCCAACCAACCATTTATTTGGAGGAACTTAGTGTATATTTATACCGGAAGTGTCTTCCATCTAGTCTAATTGTGCATAAAAGTTCAAGATTTATAGGTTCATTATCAGCTCTTTGTGAGAAGGTCATCTGATTATTCACCGTCACCCCCCAAATTCCTGGTTTATTGAAGTTGGTGATGTTCAAACATAAAAGTGATCTATCTACTTGGTACTGGTGAAGCTTAAAATTGGGTGGTTTGAAATTTTCCATCCAGTGCATCCCCTCTTTGTAATTCTAAAACCTCAGAGGTATTCAATGGGAATGGCACTATCCCTACATTATGCTGCCCTTGAGGCATGTGAGAGCACACCCAAAAGTTAGTTTGGTTTAAAACTTTGCCCACCATGGTATGATAATCCTCTAAAGGATACCCACCCCAATATGGGCTATACTTAGGTTGACACCGCTGGATGCATCTCTCATTGACTAGGGACCCACAAAACACACACATACAATAATCCTCAGACAATAGACCTTCACACTGTCTCCGAGTTTCCAACATAGCAGATCTCTTAACAATTACTGTACTGGGTTTGGTCAGATACTCCCCCAGTTGGTTTAGCACTCCTTCTCCCAACTCCACTCCATTGATATCACCACCAGCTCCCCTCTCTGTCCTCTGTCCTCTGTCACAGAAATCAGAGATCCCGAAACAACCCAAGATAATGAGAACTCTGGGAGAAAACACAAATTTCTTTAGCTCAGGTATCTCACTGTAACTTTTAACCCTCCCAGAACAGACTCGCAAGTGACAGGTCCACGTTATCTGCCTCAATTCCACCTTGTCTCTCCACTGGTTGGTTGACCTTCTTACAGTGAGTGGAATGGACCCTGGTATCTCTCTCTGCCACTTTCAAGGAAGTTGGTGTACTTGTCAGCAACACCTGATACGGACCTTCCCACCGATCTGTCAAACAACCAGAATGCAAGAAATTTCTGATCATAACAAATTCTTTATGTTCAACATCAAGACAGTTTGTTTCAGGCATATCATGTGACAACAATTTTAGTTTCTGCTGTTGCTGTTTTAACTGCTTACTCATTGTTATAAGATACCTTACAGTAACCTCATTGTTACTTTTCAAATCCTACTGCGGACTTATAATCAAATGAGGTTGTCTACCAAACAGTATTTCAAAGGGGGACAGAATGAGAGGGGGTCTAGGAGTTGTCCTGATACTGTGGAGGACAAGTGGTAGTACTTCTGGCCACCCCAGTCCTGTTTCTGCCATGATCTAACTTAATTTGTTTTTAATAGTACTGTTCATCCTCTCCACCATGGCACTGGCTTGCAGTCGGTAGGGGGTGTGAAGTCTACTAATAATACCCATCAACTTACACTTATTTTGGAAGACATCACCTGTGAAATGAGTACCCCTATCACTTTCAATAATTCTAGGGATACCGTATCTGTATACAAAATCCTGAACTGTTTTCTTAGCAGTAAATGCAGCAGTATTAGTGGCAGATGGGTATGCCTCAACCCAATTAGAAAACACATCAGTGCACACCAATAAATTCCTGAGATTCCTACAGGGTGGTAAGTGGATGAAATCAATTTGTATTACCTGAGAAAGTCCATCGGTCAGAGGAATGTGGGATGGCTCGGTCGGAATTGTTTTCCCAATGTTTTTACTCAAGCAGGTCAAACAGGACATTGCTCTCTTTTCCACATGGGAAGAAAAACCGGGTGCACACCAGTATGGGAAGGTCAGGCATTGCAAATGCTGACACACTTGGACTCTCGTTGGGGATTTGTGATATCTTCTTAGAATACATGGTTCTTTGCTGTGCTTTTGCCAGCTTAAAGCTTTTAATTTTTCCTTCATGGTGGAAAATGCTTCCATCGTCATGTGAAGCTGAACCACTGGTCATGAACATAGGCCAGGGCCTTAGCCATTCCTTGCCACTCCGTGTTGTAAATGGCATACTGGCAAGTTTATGTTTCTCCTCAGACGATTTAAATTTATTTTTTGGGGTCATTTTATTGAACTTTGACTTTTTGGATTTACATGCCCTCTACTATGACATTGGGTATCGGCCTTGGCAGACGATGTTGATGGCTTTTCATTGTCTATGTCATGACTAGTGGCAGCAGCTTCAGCACTATGAGGAAGAGTTTACTTAATGAAATATATTTTATGAAATTCTAAATAAAAAATGTAAGGGTGCAGTAAAAATGCTAATACTCTAGCGTGTCGTGATTTAAGAAATATTTAAACCACTTCCTCAAAGTCTTGTTTTATCATACTTGAAATACTTTGTCTTTGTGTGTGGGAAATAGAGAAACCATCTGAAACATGAATGGCTTGAGGACTAATTACCTGAACCTTTCACCTATGAAGAAATAGTACTGTAATGTAGCAGTCAGAAAATGAGTGAAACCTATGAATATGCCATTGGTATTTAACTTATCTTACCTGTCCGGCAAAGTCCAGCATTGTCCACCTCCTCAGTGGTGTCCTATACGGAGAAAGCCAGCTGCTGCTGCTGATGACAGACTGTTCACTAATGCGTGATGGCCGTCTGTTCATAAACATTGTGCTTTAACCATGTGAGGACTCAGCAAAGCCTGGAAGGCATCTCTGAAGCCGGAAAGGCTTTGCTGGGTCCCCACTGTTGGCAGTGGGGACTGTAGAGTTACCCCATAGATGGCATAAATGCTATAAGCCTCAACAGAGGTAAGCTAGTGCTAAAGGTGCTATGCTGACTCTTAAATGGAGACATAAGCATGATATACTGTATGTGACATAATAAGAAGGTTTACAGGAATAGATAATATAAATATTGGCAGATCCTATTATGTTAATAGATGCTAGCGGTGTCCAATGGAGGTTAGTCCACACGGCTGATAGGTTGACTAGAGATTGGTTTATTAACCAGTAGAAAGCAGGTGCATAGTAACACAGGGATAATCAGTATGAAGCAGCCAGGAATGTATGGGGTTAATGCAAGTGTTCATATATATTAGTGGCAGCGGAGTATAAAATAAATAATCTATTCATAGCGAAACAATGGTAGAAATAGAGTCTCACCTGTAATCTACTATCTACGTGCAGGAGATGCTCAGGGGAACATCTTTCCCTAAACAGAATGGAGGAGAGAAGATGCACGGAAAACCATGCTTGCACAAGAGCGCAGTTGTGGAGGATGCGACTCTAGCAGTCCAGGTGTCCTGGCACCGGATGGAAGAGGAGACACTGCACATTCTCTCATTCAACAATAAAATGACCTTTGTAGGGTATTTATGTATTTATATAAGATTAGTAAATGAATGCATTTTTAAAATTATTGATTTATTAATATTTTTCCTATTGATGGGAATGAGACATGCAGCAAAGCCTGTTCAATCAATTGCAATACTGTCAAAGCATTTAAGCCTGTTATTGTCATGAGGGTTATATTGCAGCTACACTTTGCCAACTACAGTATTCTCTGTTGAAATTAGTCACTTGAAGCTTAACTGCTGTGAACTGTATACTATTAAGGGTACAATTTACTAAAAATTGTATCTGGCCAAGTTAGTATTCCATTGAGAGTTTCTTTTGATTTTCATACATGGAAATTTACTAAAGGCAAAAACTTGAGTAATCTGTCTGCACCATAAATGACAGTCAATACACAATCTGTCAAACTAAAAAGTACTTTTTATAGACACAAATAAAACACAGGTATTTACCAAGATTCATGTCTGCTAACACAATAATAAATGGAGCACACTTGGGACAAAAAAGAAGTATCAAATAGACTACCTCCTTAGCAGCGTGTTTAGCAGAACCATGCACAGATCAGTGTGATCTGTGCATGCGTGTGTTCAACAGTCATGAAAGGGTTAAAAAATATATAAAATTACGTACCCCTTCCCCCAAAGCATAACCAGCCCTGGACCTCTGAGCCTGGGTTGGTAGAGGAAAATCAGGGGATATACTGATATGGGGTTCCATCTATATTCCTTCAACCAGCATCGGGCTGAACCAGCCGGAGGGTTACACTACACCACTGAGACAAATATACCCCCTGTCATAATGTAAACCAACCCCAAGATGATGCATCACAGAGCTGCCAATCCTCAGAAAGTGGGGACCCCCCAATAATAGGGTCCTCCCCTTCTAAACACATGAACATTCCCTGGGCTGAAAGCCCAGGACTCTTCCCTGCATCTCTGGAGACAATGGATTCAGGGGTAATTTAAATAAATGGTTATTTTTTTATTTTCACATTGAAATTATAGGCACCAGCAAACCTGCCCTGTGGCATTTGCAGAACTACTAGTGCCAGGAGGCCGCTTGTACCGGTAGCCCCACTGTGGGAAAAAAAACATTTTAAAAAATGACGACACATGCAACAAAGGCAGGATGTAATAGAGATTGAGTCTGCTGGAGGTGCGGGATGCAGACTGATCTCGATATTTTTTTTAAAGGTACTGTCATTTACAAGGGAAAGCCAAACTGGCATTGCCTTGTAAATTACTGCAATTTTAAAAAAATGATCGAGATCAGTCTGCATCCCGCACCTCCAGCAGACTCAGTCTCTATGACATCCAGCTCCATGTGTTTCCTATACCTTAGCCATTGTCCTTGCCAATGACTGGCAGGTGTATTCTCATACCATTTGGAATGGGGTACATCAGGAGCAGACTGACTAAAGGCCCCCATACATCAGCAATCAATTGTGGGAATTCTGCAACTTGAAGATGGATTGTGTAAAAAATCTGCAATGTATGGGCTTCACAGATCGCAGATTTCAGCCAAAAAGTGATTGGAATTGGTAAATAAGATTGTCCAACATGTTGTATTTCATAGATCAATTGGGGCTGTAGATTGCTAGTGTATGGAGATGATCAGCAGATTTGCAGACTGTTGCAAGTAAACTGTAAGTCCTACAATTTATATACTGTAGTGCAGCTTTGGGTTGATTTTTGGGGCGTGGGTCCCCTGGATTGCTTTAGTCGGTCTGCTTCAGGACATCACATTATAACACATTTCTCCTTTTTTGCACATTTTAACACTTCTACTGGTTGTTTAATATACAGTATATGTAATTTCACTTTTCTACTCTATGCATGCAGCTGTAACTGCTCTTATCTATCTTACTTTTCACTTCACCTTTCTCATTAGAATGATGCCCTGGGGTGGCTCGGCTAAGCTGGTTTGGGGGTGTCCTGCTCACTGGATTTGGACCCCTGTATGTTAGGGACCTACCCTACAGAGGTTACCTGCATATGTTGGGTAGGCCCATAACCTTGGCCATGATTATGCTAAAAACCTCTATTTATTGCAACATTTTTTTGCAAAATGTATTTATATATATAATCAGTAATTTGGAGTTGTTCACCTGTAATTTGTTTTTTTTGGGCCTTTCAAGATTGGAAGATCTGTATTTGCTGAAAAGATCTGTAAATCACTGAAAAAGATCTGTAATTTATGGGCGCAGATTGCTAGATTGGGAAATACTAAAATCGGGCAACAAATTGTTTAACTGTGGTTATCAGATTTCTGATGTATGGGGGCCTTTACAAAACAGAGATCAGTATAGCTTCCAAAATCACTTGAGTTTCAGATATCACTGCAGAACAGAGGGGGTGATTCAACTGCGGATTGATAAGCTATTGCAGTTGCTAACATAGAAGCAGCTGTGATATGGTAATGCAGCAGGAGGTATCATGCCTCCTGTATGCATTACTAATCTGAGCTGCATTCTGGAACACAACATCAGATCATCTGCGTGACCATTGGCTGGCTAAGTGACCCAGGGGGTTAGACAATGAAGATCTTGGCCTCATCACTCCCTGACAACTGTGACGACATGCATCTATTTTGGGAAACGGAGGCCATCACTACCCTCACCACGCTCATAAGCGTCATAAATAGACCATAAATACATGAGGGGCATAATGCTCTATAAATAGGACCCTAAGCCTTTGACCATTTCTTATTAAAAAAAAACAGTGATTTCAATATTGTGGTACACTTTGTACTCAACTAGTACTATTATTATTATTATGATTATGATTATTATTATTATTACTACCAATATTATTTAAAATAAATTATTTTATTACAGATGTGAGTGGACCCTCAGTATTTTGGATTTGGCAAAGTTTTTGGCTCTGAAATTATTTTCATGTTTTGGCTTTGCACAAAATTCCTTGTATGCTTTGATTTTGGTATTGGCATTGTTTTTTTTTGAATTTCATTAAAAAAGGTCAAAAACAGGTAAAATCATTTTATGTGTATTTTTTTTAAGTTTCTACATTACAATTAATATCAGTAGCATTCATTTAAAGACAATTTTAGCACAGCAAGAAGGAAAAATATATGGTTCATACCTGAGCGCTACTCCAAAAGCAGCTGGTAAGCACTAACTAAGGGTATACCTTACCCAAAAGACTAAAAGACCAAACAACATTAGTGTAGTGACACTGGGTGCTAATGGTAAAAAAGAGTAACAAATGTCTCTATTAATCAAAAAATAGGCTAAAATTTATTACATAAAATAACACAAAAATATATAAAGCCAATACATACTATTTGGATAAAGTGCATATAGTGTAGCAGCAAAATATATATGCAAATAGCACTGAAAAAAGTCTCAGAGTCTCTCAGAATAGCTCTTTATTAAACTGCAAGTGGTAGAGAAGCATTTAGTATAGCAGCATAAACAATATTCAAGATAACACAGTATCATGGACAGATGAAATGCACTAAAGGCCTGATTCAAGCCCGGTCATAAGGCTGCATTCACACGCTGCCGTCCACAGTCAAAGTATGCAAATCCCATGATTGGAAGCAAGACATTTGCTCGCCACTATGTTTTGCTGTGCGATTTAGATGTCCACCAGCCTGACACAAGATGCTCACTTTTCCTTAGTAACATTCGTCATATCCAGGAAATGTTTTAAACAATCAGTAACATCGGATGACATCGGACCCATACACACCACTTGTGGTTGACAGAGCCGTAACTAGAATTTTTGGTGCCCTGTGTCAGAAAGAGGTATGGCGCTCTCCCCACCGATTTTTAAATAGGGACATAAGAAAAAGGGCCATGGCCCCATATATAGCAGGAGCTAGTCAATATAAAATTTATTAATATACAGCAAAATAAACAGTAAAAAAGAAGAAAAAAAAATATATAAAAATAAATATTTGATAAATTAATATGTAAATAAATAAATAAACAGGAAAAACAATTGATATAAACAGTAAAAAATCAGCATACGTATGGCTAACACAATTAATACACACTATCCAATAGAATATGTATATATTAAATAAATAAATATATATATATATATATCTACAAATACACATCTGCCTAAGACTAAACAGTCATCCTAGTTATACACTTGATTCTCAATGGCATTTATTAGCTATACAGATGTCAGCTTAGATTTTGAGAGTGTTGTCCTATATGTACTGGCCAGAAAAAAAAAAATGTATATATGTGGAAAAACACAGAAAAAAGAAAAAATAATAACTGAAGATGTTCTTTGCTAGGACATCTAACTTGCATATGCCATAATTAGGAATCCAGATCATACAAATAAATTCAACCCCATTAGTATTGGGGATAACCGTTCATGGAGAGTAATTTCAGCAGGTGAGCCAAAAATATTTATTTGTTGTTACTTTCCAGAATAAGTAAATTAAAAAAGCATGCATGCAGAAATATATGTATAGCAAATGGCGTCCAAAGGTTTACGTCTTACGTAATCCCAGAAACATTCGCTATATCAGTGTGTGTAGAATATTGTTATTGTTTCCTTGATCTAGGGCACTTTTGACCAATTTGTTTTTAAGATTCTTTTCCTTTTTATAAATAAATACTAGTTTGGGAGGTAAAATCGTAGATAAAACAACATCTTTTTGTAAAACATGCCAGTGTTTTTTAAAAATGTTTTCTAAAAGCAAGTGGTGTGATCCATATTGTGTGATAAAAGTAGAGATGTGCCCCGACCCCCGTGGTTTGGTTTTGGATCTGTATCTCTGGATTGGTTTTGCCAAAACTGCCCTTATGTGTTTTGTGTTTTGGTTTTGGATCAGTATTTTTTCTAAAATAATCATAAAAACAGCTAAAATCACATAATTTGGGTCTGTTTTGTTCCTACAGTATTACTAAACTCAATACCATTAATTTCTACTTGTTTCCAGTTAATTTTCATCCAGTTAAAGCCCAAAATTTGCAACAAGCTTGCTGGCTGACCAAGCTAAGTGGCAGCAGTTGGCGGCACAAACATGTGGCAGTTCAACACTAACATGGCACATCAGGAAACAAATGTTTTTATTATTCAAGAGAGGCCTGAGGGAGTTGGAGTATGTATGTAGTTGAAGGCAGGGACAGGAATGGTTGATTGGTAGTAAATTTAATTCCATTTTTTGATTCCGAAGTAAATTTATGAGGGAGAAGGGGAAGAGAAGAGGTGAGGCATTTACAAAAATATTTTTTACTCATTCACTTTCACATCAGTCCTTGCCACAGAAGAGTCCTTGAGTGCCTTGCCTGCTGCTACTGCTGGGAGTTGATTTTTTTTCATCCCAGAAGAGGACTAGGATGACTTCTAGTAGTGCTTTCCAAAACAATTGACTGTTAAATAATCCTTTGCAAAGCTTCCACATTGAAAGCAATTTCCCAACCTTTACAGGGTCATTAAAAAAACTGCCACTTAACCAGCACAGAGGCAATTTGGAGGCCCTTACACAAACTTGCTTTGCTTTACTTGAGCTACCCACCCTCCTGTGTGTACTCAGAAAGAGTTTTCAGCACAGCCGGGAACCTTGTCAGTAAATTCCCAAAATGTGGAAAAGATGATGTCCATCAAAATTAACTACAAATACTCTGAGATAGACCTTTACCACCAATTATGTGCAAAAATTACAGAAGCACCTGTAATGGTGGATTCCAGTGGGGACAAATTAATACTGTGTGAAGATGATGATGTATACATTACCACAGATTGTAACATCACCCAAGCCTATATCACCATTCCATCCTGTGTTGTGTATAAATTACTGCTGTGCTCCCTGTTAGATAGGGGATTCATTGTCCACTTTAGTGTATGTGAGCTTCAGTTTAGTCGATATCACACCACCTACACATCTTCTGGCCTGGGTTACAGGAGGAGCAGCTACATTCTGGGTCATGGTGGTATGGAGTTGCCCTCTGACTCACTGAAATTCATGTAGAGGGGCCATGGGTAGTTTGTAGGGACCCTATAATCAGATAATGCAGTTTTTGCTGCTTTATTCTATTTTTTAAACCATATCCTCTATTTTCACCTTTTGAAATTGTATATGTGAATTTCAGCTAAGGCGTTTGTGATGTCATTATGTTTAATATATAATGCACATTATTTAGCACTTTGTTGTGGTCTTGTAGTTGGCATGTAGAGTAGACTAATTATTATTTCATGATTGAGGAAAGAAGTAAAAAGTTGCATTTTTTATTGCTAACTGTGTGTTATTAAATTGTAAAGTTGTGAAGTTTCCACTTACAGTGTCACAAGATTTTTTTATGAATAAGAAAAAATGACAAACTGTGCTACCTCTTACAGTATGACAAATGTTTTAACAAATACACAGCCTTTTCCACTTATAGAGTGAAATATTTTTTTCAAATACACTGCGTTTTGCACTTAGTGTGACAATATTTTTTATGAATATACCCTGCAGCCCCTGCCCCTAAGTGGACACAGCAGCCCCTGCCCTGGATGGAAACATAAGCTCCTGCCCTAGATGAACTCAAAAACCCCTAGATGACACAGCAGCCCCTGGATGGACACAGCAGCCACTTCACCTGGATGGACACAGCAGACCCTTGATAAATGACAGAGGCAGCACCCCTGCACAGCTACATTGCTGATAACTGTGGTTAACACACTCATACACACAGAAAAAAAATACTTTTTTTTTTTTGGTACTTGGGAGGGAGAGCACCCCTGAACGAGGCAGCAGCCCCTTGATAAACAACACAGGCAGCACCCCTGTGCAGCTATGTGTCAGGATCTGCAGCTTCCAGCCTAAAGCACTGCATTATATACTGCCTATCTGTGTGCAGTGTCAGGTGCATGCTAATTAATTTCCCTGTCTATGCGCAGCTGCACACTTGGGTCTATCATTAAGGGAGACTTGCTCTGTTTGTGCCTTGTACCTGTTAAATTCCAGCTAGTCCATCACTCCATGTCGGTGATAGAAGTTTTTTCATACTTCCGGTTCCTGACTCCTGCTTGTCAGTCAAGTTCCTGAGTCAGTCTAGCTGTGTTTCTTGTGTGCCGTTTACTCCATCCAGGTGGCTCCACTTGCATCTCATCCTCATGTGCCACTTGCACCATCCAGGCAGCATGGATAGCTTCCTATCCCAGAAGTGTCTGTCACCATCCGGTGGCCAGTGTCATCCCGGTGGCATTGGTAGCAACTCTGTGTTCCAGGTGTGCAACCTCACCCACCATCCCCAGTGTCATCCCGGCAACACTGGCAGCCACTCTGCGTTCCAGATGCGCAAATTAGCATACTGTTGCCAGTGTCATCCCAGTGGCACTGGTAGCAACTGTGCGTTACTGGTGTGCTATTAAGCACACCATCACCAGTGTCACCCTGGCAGCACTGGTAGCAGCCCCACATTCTGTTGCATACCTCACCTGAGTGTCATCAGCCCAAAGGCTGCAATGGTCCTTGGGTCCCAGGTCACAATCAGCCCTGACGGCTGCTGCAACAGCCCAAAGGCTGCATCACACCATTAGTCCTTTGGCCATGACTATAAAGGCCACAATCAGCCCCCAAGGCTGCTCAAACAGACCAAAGGATGCTACACACCATCAATCCGTTGGCCATGACTATAGAGTCCACAATCAGCCTCCAATCCTGCTCCAAGAGCCCCAAGACTGCTTCACATCACCAGTCCCTTGGTCATGACTATAAAGGCCACAACCAGCCCCCAAGGCTGCTCCTACAGCCCACAGGCTGCATCACACCTCTTGCCCTCGGCACAACTAGCCCTCAAGGCTGTCATCAGTTGGCTCTACATTTATACCATTGATTCCCTCCAGGAATCATAACACTACATTGCTGATAAGTGTGGCTAATGCGCACAAACACACACACAGAAAAAGAAACACTTATTTATTTATTTTTTTATACAGGGGGGTAAAGCACCCTGGAACGAGGCAGCAGCCCCTTGATAAACTACACAGGCAGCACCCCTGTGCATATACATTGCTGATAAGTGTGGCTAACACACACAAAGGAAAAAAAACAAATCATTATTTTTTTTTACTTGGGGGGAGAACACCCCTGAACAAGGCAGCAGCCCCTTGATAAATGACACAGGCAGCACCTTTTCACAGCTACATTGCTAATAAGTGTGGCTAATGCACACACACATAGAAGAAAAACACTTTTTACATTTTTCACACTGGGGGTGAAGAGCACCCACTGATCAACACATCAGCACACTGTTATGACCAACTAATCTTTACCCAATAATAATTGTGAATGTCCAAACCAATTGGTTGTGGTTCCAAAGCACAAAAATTCTTATTAGCAGTAAAAAGAATAATACACACTTTAACCTAAACACAATCAGCGCAAAGACAATTCAATATACAGGTATAGCCGAAACATATGCTAGCACTCTGAGCTCAGATCTTGGCATCAACATATGAAGCCTCCATCTCGATTCCCAAAGGTAAGAAAAGATGACTGCTGGGTGAGGTCAGAGCTCCAGCTTATATATCCTAACACATAGTAGGCTAGACAATGAAATGACTTGGCAATATATCATTGGTCTTCGATCTTGTACTTTTTGATACGATGTAGTCCATAGGTCAGCTTGTCCTGAGTCAACAGAGGAAAGTTCAGCCATAGAAGGTCTTTTGTGTAACTTTTCCCACCTAGAAACAAGTCTAAACTGGCTAATAAACATTACATTACAGGGTACATTTCAATGCCTATCTCTCTATAATCCATAATTCACAATTTCCTCGCTGATGGAACCAGAAGTCTGCAAATAAACAGTGGTTTAGAATAGCACCAAACACGGTCTTCTTATCATGTACTAAACCTTAGATCTCAAATACAGTCACTTCATTACATAATTAATAATGAATATAACCTTGAATATTAACCTTAATGCTAGGGAATCTTTCTTTGTAAGTGTGCAATGTGTAAGTGTAAGTATATTAAGAAAAGAAGCTAGTTAGCATTGTGCATCTACGTGTTTGTGGGGTGTACCGTGATACGTGTTTTGCAGGGTAGTTCCTAATATGGGTATTAATAAATGTACATATAGTTTTAGTAAGGACTTTTAATAGTGTTTTACTGCATAGGAGACGCACAACGCTAAATAATAACATCGCCGTATGTACTGAAATTGTGTGAGATTCGCTCGTGTATAAGTGGAGGTATGAGCAACGGGGAGAAATGCAAGTGTGCGTTGTGTGTATATGAGTCTGTGGTGTATTAAAATAAATGTGCTTTAATGGAATGCTCATCTTATATGTATGAGAAAATGTCAGTATGTGTTTTGTGAGGACTATTAACAGTGTTCTATTGCGTAGGAAACGCACATTTGCATTAATAACAATATTGAGCTCGTACTTAATAGTATTGAGTGGAATTCCTAAAATGGCGCTGTGCTACCACTCGCAAAATGGCGTTGTGTTGTCATTCGCAAAATGGCGTCATGAAGATATTGATTTTACAGATTCTGTCTTTGCCAATCATCTGGCTTCGACAGTCCACCCTTTGATAGCAATCCAAGTGCTATCACAACCTGTGCTGAATCTGTTTAGCCATACATGGTGATGTAATATTTAGTGTTTTTTACGGTATGACACAGGTTGGTAATTTGAACGGTTAAATAATGTGTATCTGGAAGGGACATAAGGCAGCCCCTTATTTGCACACCGCGTGGACTCTAAGGGTAGGACCAATGGTGAAAGATGTGGGGAAGCACCAATCCATAAAGAGGAAGCCTTGAGGGGGAATGGAGACTACATTATCTAGGATGTTACTAATAACAGTAATAAAACATCATTGCATGCCTAAACTGGATCCATATTTTATCACCTGATGGTACACTCTAACTCAGGGTTGTAATGCAGTCCTTCATTTACCTCAGCATTCATGTTGTTACTACTGACCACCATCATAATTTCATTCCTTCAGTTTACCTTATCCTTACATTTTCTATATCTCAACACAGTAGGAACACACCTGACACATAAGCCAATTACTATGATGACAACCAATATGAGGATCAGGAGTTTACCTATACTAGCAACTATTTCCTGGACCCATGCTCCTAGACCGGAGAACCATTTAACTGGGTTCAACCAAGAAACTCATTATTCTACCTTTTCCTCTACTTCAGCATTATGGTTCTTCCGAAATTCCCATTTTAACTACAGAATTTCATCCATCTTCTGGTCTAACACCTCCTTGGGGTCACTAGTATCGTTTGTGATGTATGTGCAACACTTTACACCAAATTGGGTGGCTAAGGTCACACAGTACCCTCCAGTGACAGCTGTTAGATAATTTAACACTAGCCTATGTTGCACGAGTTCTTTCTTATAAGCTTGTATCTCCCTACCTGTATACCTAAATGTGTCATCATACATCTCAGTGATATTATCTATACATTTAGCAAGATCTTGAATATATCTGAAATTTAGAGTACCCCGAGTGATCCAGGTGGGATTTAATGCTACTAAAACTTGAAAGCCAGGTGTTTCACTAATCAATTGTGTGGCTTTATGTACATCACCAGGTATCATATTTCTTTTGTCTCTGTGTTCATACTGTGTGTGAAGATATGGTGATGGTGTGTTTTTATGAATACCAAGCATTTCACCATGAGTAAGGGTCATAATTTCTGGAACTACTCTTCCTAGGTAGCATAAACCTTCGGAACTCGGAGAGAGCCACTTATACGCTTTCCTTCCACATATAAAATACACATCATCAGGGAGTACATAAGGGAAGGTAAACATCATTATTGTCAAACACATTTCCATAGCAAGTGATCCTATTTCATGTTCTCCCATTTGACTCATACACATTTCTGGTTGTAATACCTTGGCACAATACCCTTCTGGTACCCAACCAACCATTTATTTGGAGGAACTTAGTGTATATTTATACCGGAAGTGTCTTCCATCTAGTCTAATTGTGCATAAAAGTTCAAGATTTATAGGTTCATTATCAGCTCTTTGTGAGAAGGTCATCTGATTATTCACCGTCACCCCCCAAATTCCTGGTTTATTGAAGTTGGTGATGTTCAAACATAAAAGTGATCTATCTACTTGGTACTGGTGAAGCTTAAAATTGGGTGGTTTGAAATTTTCCATCCAGTGCATCCCCTCTTTGTAATTCTAAAACCTCAGAGGTATTCAATGGGAATGGCACTATCCCTACATTATGCTGCCCTTGAGGCATGTGAGAGCACACCCAAAAGTTAGTTTGGTTTAAAACTTTGCCCACCATGGTATGATAATCCTCTAAAGGATACCCACCCCAATATGGGCTATACTTAGGTTGACACCGCTGGATGCATCTCTCATTGACTAGGGACCCACAAAACACACACATACAATAATCCTCAGACAATAGACCTTCACACTGTCTCCGAGTTTCCAACATAGCAGATCTCTTAACAATTACTGTACTGGGTTTGGTCAGATACTCCCCCAGTTGGTTTAGCACTCCTTCTCCCAACTCCACTCCATTGATATCACCACCAGCTCCCCTCTCTGTCCTCTGTCCTCTGTCACAGAAATCAGAGATCCCGAAACAACCCAAGATAATGAGAACTCTGGGAGAAAACACAAATTTCTTTAGCTCAGGTATCTCACTGTAACTTTTAACCCTCCCAGAACAGACTCGCAAGTGACAGGTCCACGTTATCTGCCTCAATTCCACCTTGTCTCTCCACTGGTTGGTTGACCTTCTTACAGTGAGTGGAATGGACCCTGGTATCTCTCTCTGCCACTTTCAAGGAAGTTGGTGTACTTGTCAGCAACACCTGATACGGACCTTCCCACCGATCTGTCAAACAACCAGAATGCAAGAAATTTCTGATCATAACAAATTCTTTATGTTCAACATCAAGACAGTTTGTTTCAGGCATATCATGTGACAACAATTTTAGTTTCTGCTGTTGCTGTTTTAACTGCTTACTCATTGTTATAAGATACCTTACAGTAACCTCATTGTTACTTTTCAAATCCTACTGCGGACTTATAATCAAATGAGGTTGTCTACCAAACAGTATTTCAAAGGGGGACAGAATGAGAGGGGGTCTAGGAGTTGTCCTGATACTGTGGAGGACAAGTGGTAGTACTTCTGGCCACCCCAGTCCTGTTTCTGCCATGATCTAACTTAATTTGTTTTTAATAGTACTGTTCATCCTCTCCACCATGGCACTGGCTTGCAGTCGGTAGGGGGTGTGAAGTCTACTAATAATACCCATCAACTTACACTTATTTTGGAAGACATCACCTGTGAAATGAGTACCCCTATCACTTTCAATAATTCTAGGGATACCGTATCTGTATACAAAATCCTGAACTATTTTCTTAGCAGTAAATGCAGCAGTATTAGTGGCAGATGGGTATGCCTCAACCCAATTAGAAAACACATCAGTGCACACCAATAAATTCCAGAGATTCCTACAGGGTGGTAAGTGGATGAAATCAATTTGTATTACCTGAGAAAGTCCATCGGTCAGAGGAATGTGGGATGGCTCGGTCGGAATTGTTTTCCCAATGTTTTTACTCAAGCAGGTCAAACAGGACATTGCTCTCTTTTCCACATGGGAAGAAAAACCGGGTGCACACCAGTATGGGAAGGTCAGGCATTGCAAATGCTGACACACTTGGACTCTCGTTGGGGATTTGTGATATCTTCTTAGAATACATGGTTCTTTGCTGTGCTTTTGCCAGCTTAAAGCTTTTAATTTTTCCTTCATGGTGGAAAATGCTTCCATCGTCATGTGAAGCTGAACCACTGGTCATGAACATAGGCCAGGGCCTTAGCCATTCCTTGCCACTCCGTGTTGTAAATGGCATACTGGCAAGTTTATGTTTCTCCTCAGACGATTTAAATTTATTTTTTGGGGTCATTTTATTGAACTTTGACTTTTTGGATTTACATGCCCTCTACTATGACATTGGGTATCGGCCTTGGCAGACGATGTTGATGGCTTTTCATTGTCTATGTCATGACTAGTGGCAGCAGCTTCAGCACTATGAGGAAGAGTTTACTTAATGAAATATATTTTATGAAATTCTAAATAAAAAATGTAAGGGTGCAGTAAAAATGCTAATACTCTAGCGTGTCGTGATTTAAGAAATATTTAAACCACTTCCTCAAAGTCTTGTTTTATCATACTTGAAATACTTTGTCTTTGTGTGTGGGAAATAGAGAAACCATCTGAAACATGAATGGCTTGAGGACTAATTACCTGAACCTTTCACCTATGAAGAAATAGTACTGTAATGTAGCAGTCAGAAAATGAGTGAAACCTATGAATATGCCATTGGTATTTAACTTATCTTACCTGTCCGGCAAAGTCCAGCATTGTCCACCTCCTCAGTGGTGTCCTATACGGAGAAAGCCAGCTGCTGCTGCTGATGACAGACTGTTCACTAATGCGTGATGGCCGTCTGTTCATAAACATTGTGCTTTAACCATGTGAGGACTCAGCAAAGCCTGGAAGGCATCTCTGAAGCCGGAAAGGCTTTGCTGGGTCCCCACTGTTGGCAGTGGGGACTGTAGAGTTACCCCATAGATGGCATAAATGCTATAAGCCTCAACAGAGGTAAGCTAGTGCTAAAGGTGCTATGCTGACTCTTAAATGGAGACATAAGCATGATATACTGTATGTGACATAATAAGAAGGTTTACAGGAATAGATAATATAAATATTGGCAGATCCTATTATGTTAATAGATGCTAGCGGTGTCCAATGGAGGTTAGTCCACACGGCTGATAGGTTGACTAGAGATTGGTTTATTAACCAGTAGAAAGCAGGTGCATAGTAACACAGGGATAATCAGTATGAAGCAGCCAGGAATGTATGGGGTTAATGCAAGTGTTCATATATATTAGTGGCAGCGGAGTATAAAATAAATAATCTATTCATAGCGAAACAATGGTAGAAATAGAGTCTCACCTGTAATCTACTATCTACGTGCAGGAGATGCTCAGGGGAACATCTTTCCCTAAACAGAATGGAGGAGAGAAGATGCACGGAAAACCATGCTTGCACAAGAGCGCAGTTGTGGAGGATGCGACTCTAGCAGTCCAGGTGTCCTGGCACCGGATGGAAGAGGAGACACTGCACATTCTCTCATTCAACAATAAAATTACCTTTGTAGGGTATTTATGTATTTATATAAGATTAGTAAATGAATGCATTTTTAAAATTATTGATTTATTAATATTTTTCCTATTGATGGGAATGAGACATGCAGCAAAGCCTGTTCAATCAATTGCAATACTGTCAAAGCATTTAAGCCTGTTATTGTCATGAGGGTTATATTGCAGCTACACTTTGCCAACTACAGTATTCTCTGTTGAAATTAGTCACTTGAAGCTTAACTGCTGTGAACTGTATACTATTAAGGGTACAATTTACTAAAAATTGTATCTGGCCAAGTTAGTATTCCATTGAGAGTTTCTTTTGATTTTCATACATGGAAATTTACTAAAGGCAAAAACTTGAGTAATCTGTCTGCACCATAAATGACAGTCAATACACAATCTGTCAAACTAAAAAGTACTTTTTATAGACACAAATAAAACACAGGTATTTACCAAGATTCATGTCTGCTAACACAATAATAAATGGAGCACACTTGGGACAAAAAAGAAGTATCAAATAGACTACCTCCTTAGCAGCGTGTTTAGCAGAACCATGCACAGATCAGTGTGATCTGTGCATGCGTGTGTTCAACAGTCATGAAAGGGTTAAAAAATATATAAAATTACGTACCCCTTCCCCCAAAGCATAACCAGCCCTGGACCTCTGAGCCTGGGTTGGTAGAGGAAAATCAGGGGATATACTGATATGGGGTTCCATCTATATTCCTTCAACCAGCATCGGGCTGAACCAGCCGGAGGGTTACACTACACCACTGAGACAAATATACCCCCTGTCATAATGTAAACCAACCCCAAGATGATGCATCACAGAGCTGCCAATCCTCAGAAAGTGGGGACCCCCCAATAATAGGGTCCTCCCCTTCTAAACACATGAACATTCCCTGGGCTGAAAGCCCAGGACTCTTCCCTGCATCTCTGGAGACAATGGATTCAGGGGTAATTTAAATAAATGGTTATTTTTTTATTTTCACATTGAAATTATAGGCACCAGCAAACCTGCCCTGTGGCATTTGCAGAACTACTAGTGCCAGGAGGCCGCTTGTACCGGTAGCCCCACTGTGGGAAAAAAAACATTTTAAAAAATGACGACACATGCAACAAAGGCAGGATGTAATAGAGATTGAGTCTGCTGGAGGTGCGGGATGCAGACTGATCTCGATATTTTTTTTAAAGGTACTGTCATTTACAAGGGAAAGCCAAACTGGCTTTGCCTTGTAAATTACTGCAATTTTAAAAAAATGATCGAGATCAGTCTGCATCCCGCACCTCCAGCAGACTCAGTCTCTATGACATCCAGCTCCATGTGTTTCCTATACCTTAGCCATTGTCCTTGCCAATGACTGGCAGGTGTATTCTCATACCATTTGGAATGGGGTACATCAGGAGCAGACTGACTAAAGGCCCCCATACATCAGCAATCAATTGTGGGAATTCTGCAACTTGAAGATGGATTGTGTAAAAAATCTGCAATGCATGGGCTTCACAGATCGCAGATTTCAGCCAAAAAGTGATTGGAATTGGTAAATAAGATTGTCCAACATGTTGTATTTCATAGATCAATTGGGGCTGTAGATTGCTAGTGTATGGAGATGATCAGCAGATTTGCAGACTGTTGCAAGTAAACTGTAAGTCCTACAATTTATATACTGTAGTGCAGCTTTGGGTTGATTTTTGGGGCGTGGGTCCCCTGGATTGCTTTAGTCGGTCTGCTTCAGGACATCACATTATAACACATTTCTCCTTTTTTGCACATTTTAACACTTCTACTGGTTGTTTAATATACAGTATATGTAATTTCACTTTTCTACTCTATGCATGCAGCTGTAACTGCTCTTATCTATCTTACTTTTCACTTCACCTTTCTCATTAGAATGATGCCCTGGGGTGGCTCGGCTAAGCTGGTTTGGGGGTGTCCTGCTCACTGGATTTGGACCCCTGTATGTTAGGGACCTACCCTACAGAGGTTACCTGCATATGTTGGGTAGGCCCATAACCTTGGCCATGATTATGCTAAAAACCTCTATTTATTGCAACATTTTTTTGCAAAATGTATTTATATATATAATCAGTAATTTGGAGTTGTTCACCTGTAATTTGTTTTTTTTGGGCCTTTCAAGATTGGAAGATCTGTATTTGCTGAAAAGATCTGTAAATCACTGAAAAAGATCTGTAATTTATGGGCGCAGATTGCTAGATTGGGAAATACTAAAATCGGGCAACAAATTGTTTAACTGTGGTTATCAGATTTCTGATGTATGGGGGCCTTTACAAAACAGAGATCAGTATAGCTTCCAAAATCACTTGAGTTTCAGATATCACTGCAGAACAGAGGGGGTGATTCAACTGCGGATTGATAAGCTATTGCAGTTGCTAACATAGAAGCAGCTGTGATATGGTAATGCAGCAGGAGGTATCATGCCTCCTGTATGCATTACTAATCTGAGCTGCATTCTGGAACACAACATCAGATCATCTGCGTGACCATTGGCTGGCTAAGTGACCCAGGGGGTTAGACAATGAAGATCTTGGCCTCATCACTCCCTGACAACTGTGACGACATGTATCTATTTTGGGAAACGGAGGCCATCACTACCCTCACCACGCTCATAAGCGTCATAAATAGACCATAAATACATGAGGGGCATAATGCTCTATAAATAGGACCCTAAGCCTTTGACCATTTCTTATTAAAAAAAAACAGTGATTTCAATATTGTGGTACACTTTGTACTCAACTAGTACTATTATTATTATTATGATTATGATTATTATTATTATTATTACTACCAATATTATTTAAAATAAATTATTTTATTACAGATGTGAGTGGACCCTCAGTATTTTGGATTTGGCAAAGTTTTTGGCTCTGAAATTATTTTCATGTTTTGGCTTTGCACAAAATTCCTTGTATGCTTTGATTTTGGTATTGGCATTGTTTTTTTTTGAATTTCATTAAAAAAGGTCAAAAACAGGTAAAATCATTTTATGTGTATTTTTTTTAAGTTTCTACATTACAATTAATATCAGTAGCATTCATTTAAAGACAATTTTAGCACAGCAAGAAGGAAAAATATATGGTTCATACCTGAGCGCTACTCCAAAAGCAGCTGGTAAGCACTAACTAAGGGTATACCTTACCCAAAAGACTAAAAGACCAAACAACATTAGTGTAGTGACACTGGGTGCTAATGGTAAAAAAGAGTAACAAATGTCTCTATTAATCAAAAAATAGGCTAAAATTTATTACATAAAATAACACAAAAATATATAAAGCCAATACATACTATTTGGATAAAGTGCATATAGTGTAGCAGCAAAATATATATGCAAATAGCACTGAAAAAAGTCTCAGAGTCTCTCAGAATAGCTCTTTATTAAACTGCAAGTGGTAGAGAAGCATTTAGTATAGCAGCATAAACAATATTCAAGATAACACAGTATCATGGACAGATGAAATGCACTAAAGGCCTGATTCAAGCCCGGTCATAAGGCTGCATTCACACGCTGCCGTCCACAGTCAAAGTATGCAAATCCCATGATTGGAAGCAAGACATTTGCTCGCCACTATGTTTTGCTGTGCGATTTAGATGTCCACCAGCCTGACACAAGATGCTCACTTTTCCTTAGTAACATTCGTCATATCCAGGAAATGTTTTAAACAATCAGTAACATCGGATGACATCGGACCCATACACACCACTTGTGGTTGACAGAGCCGTAACTAGAATTTTTGGTGCCCTGTGTCAGAAAGAGGTATGGCGCTCTCCCCACCGATTTTTAAATAGGGACATAAGAAAAAGGGCCATGGCCCCATATATAGCAGGAGCTAGTCAATATAAAATTTATTAATATACAGCAAAATAAACAGTAAAAAAGAAGAAAAAAAAATATATAAAAATAAATATTTGATAAATTAATATGTAAATAAATAAATAAACAGGAAAAACAATTGATATAAACAGTAAAAAATCACCATACGTATGGCTAACACAATTAATACACACTATCCAATAGAATATGTATATATTAAATAAATAAATATATATATATATATATATATCTACAAATACACATCTGCCTAAGACTAAACAGTCATCCTAGTTATACACTTGATTCTCAATGGCATTTATTAGCTATACAGATGTCAGCTTAGATTTTGAGAGTGTTGTCCTATATGTACTGGCCAGAAAAAAAAAAAAATGTATATATGTGGAAAAACACAGAAAAAAGAAAAAAATAATAACTGAAGATGTTCTTTGCTAGGACATCTAACTTGCATATGCCATAATTAGGAATCCAGATCATACAAATAAATTCAACCCCATTAGTATTGGGGATAACCGTTCATGGAGAGTAATTTCAGCAGGTGAGCCAAAAATATTTATTTGTTGTTACTTTCCAGAATAAGTAAATTAAAAAAGCATGCATGCAGAAATATATGTATAGCAAATGGCGTCCAAAGGTTTACGTCTTACATAATCCCAGAAACATTCGCTATATCAGTGTGCGTAGAATATTGTTATTGTTTCCTTGATCTAGGGCACTTTTGACCAATTTGTTTTTAAGATTCTTTTCCTTTTTATAAATAAATACTAGTTTGGGAGGTAAAATCGTAGATAAAACAACATCTTTTTGTAAAACATGCCAGTGTTTTTTAAAAATGTTTTCTAAAAGCAAGTGGTGTGATCCATATTGTGTGATAAAAGTAGAGATGTGCCCCGACCCCCGTGGTTTGGTTTTGGATCTGTATCTCTGGATTGGTTTTGCCAAAACTGCCCTTATGTGTTTTGTGTTTTGGTTTTGGATCAGTATTTTTTCTAAAATAATCATAAAAACAGCTAAAATCACATAATTTGGGTCTGTTTTGTTCCTACAGTATTACTAAACTCAATACCATTAATTTCTACTTGTTTCCAGTTAATTGTCATCCAGTTAAAGCCCAAAATTTGCAACAAGCTTGCTGGCTGACCAAGCTAAGTGGCAGCAGTTGGCGGCACAAACATGTGGCAGTTCAACACTAACATGGCACATCAGGAAACAAATGTTTTTATTATTCAAGAGAGGCCTGAGGGAGTTGGAGTATGTATGTAGTTGAAGGCAGGGACAGGAATGGTTGATTGGTAGTAAATTTAATTCCATTTTTTGATTCCGAAGTAAATTTATGAGGGAGAAGGGGAAGAGAAGAGGTGAGGCATTTACAAAAATATTTTTTACTCATTCACTTTCACATCAGTCCTTGCCACAGAAGAGTCCTTGAGTGCCTTGCCTGCTGCTACTGCTGGGAGTTGATTTTTTTTCATCCCAGAAGAGGACTAGGATGACTTCTAGTAGTGCTTTCCAAAACAATTGACTGTTAAATAATCCTTTGCAAAGCTTCCACATTGAAAGCAATTTCCCAACCTTTACAGGGTCATTAAAAAAACTGCCACTTAACCAGCACAGAGGCAATTTGGAGGCCCTTACACAAACTTGCTTTGCTTTACTTGAGCTACCCACCCTCCTGTGTGTACTCAGAAAGAGTTTTCAGCACAGCCGGGAACCTTGTCAGTAAATTCCCAAAATGTGGAAAAGATGATGTCCATCAAAATTAACTACAAATACTCTGAGATAGACCTTTACCACCAATTATGTGCAAAAATTACAGAAGCACCTGTAATGGTGGATTCCAGTGGGGACAAATTAATACTGTGTGAAGATGATGATGTATACATTACCACAGATTGTAACATCACCCAAGCCTATATCACCATTCCATCCTGTGTTGTGTATAAATTACTGCTGCGCTCCCTGTTAGATAGGGGATTCATTGTCCACTTTAGTGTATGTGAGCTTCAGTTTAGTCGATATCACACCACCTACACATCTTCTGGCCTGGGTTACAGGAGGAGCAGCTACATTCTGGGTCATGGTGGTATGGAGTTGCCCTCTGACTCACTGAAATTCATGTAGAGGGGCCATGGGTAGTTTGTAGGGACCCTATAATCAGATAATGCAGTTTTTGCTGCTTTATTCTATTTTTTAAACCATATCCTCTATTTTCACCTTTTGAAATTGTATATGTGAATTTCAGCTAAGGCGTTTGTGATGTCATTATGTTTAATATATAATGCACATTATTTAGCACTTTGTTGTGGTCTTGTAGTTGGCATGTAGAGTAGACTAATTATTATTTCATGATTGAGGAAAGAAGTAAAAAGTTGCATTTTTTATTGCTAACTGTGTGTTATTAAATTGTAAAGTTGTGAAGTTTCCACTTACAGTGTCACAAGATTTTTTTATGAATAAGAAAAAATGACAAACTGTGCTACCTCTTACAGTATGACAAATGTTTTAACAAATACACAGCCTTTTCCACTTATAGAGTGAAATATTTTTTTCAAATACACTGCGTTTTGCACTTAGTGTGACAATATTTTTTATGAATATACCCTGCAGCCCCTGCCCCTAAGTGGACACAGCAGCCCCTGCCCTGGATGGAAACATAAGCTCCTGCCCTAGATGAACTCAAAAACCCCTAGATGACACAGCAGCCCCTGGATGGACACAGCAGCCACTTCACCTGGATGGACACAGCAGACCCTTGATAAATGACAGAGGCAGCACCCCTGCACAGCTACATTGCTGATAACTGTGGTTAACACACTCATACACACAGAAAAAAAATACTTTTTTTTTTTTGGTACTTGGGAGGGAGAGCACCCCTGAACGAGGCAGCAGCCCCTTGATAAACAACACAGGCAGCACCCCTGTGCAGCTATGTGTCAGGATCTGCAGCTTCCAGCCTAAAGCACTGCATTATATACTGCCTATCTGTGTGCAGTGTCAGGTGCATGCTAATTAATTTCCCTGTCTATGCGCAGCTGCACACTTGGGTCTATCATTAAGGGAGACTTGCTCTGTTTGTGCCTTGTACCTGTTAAATTCCAGCTAGTCCATCACTCCATGTCGGTGATAGAAGTTTTTTCATACTTCCGGTTCCTGACTCCTGCTTGTCAGTCAAGTTCCTGAGTCAGTCTAGCTGTGTTTCTTGTGTGCCGTTTACTCCATCCAGGTGGCTCCACTTGCATCTCATCCTCATGTGCCACTTGCACCATCCAGGCAGCATGGATAGCTTCCTATCCCAGAAGTGTCTGTCACCATCCGGTGGCCAGTGTCATCCCGGTGGCATTGGTAGCAACTCTGTGTTCCAGGTGTGCAACCTCACCCACCATCCCCAGTGTCATCCCGGCAACACTGGCAGCCACTCTGCGTTCCAGATGCGCAAATTAGCATACTGTTGCCAGTGTCATCCCAGTGGCACTGGTAGCAACTGTGCGTTACTGGTGTGCTATTAAGCACACCATCACCAGTGTCACCCTGGCAGCACTGGTAGCAGCCCCACATTCTGTTGCATACCTCACCTGAGTGTCATCAGCCCAAAGGCTGCAATGGTCCTTGGGTCCCAGGTCACAATCAGCCCTGAAGGCTGCTGCAACAGCCCAAAGGCTGCATCACACCATTAGTCCTTTGGCCATGACTATAAAGGCCACAATCAGCCCCCAAGGCTGCTCAAACAGACCAAAGGATGCTACACACCATCAATCCGTTGGCCATGACTATAGAGTCCACAATCAGCCTCCAATCCTGCTCCAAGAGCCCCAAGACTGCTTCACATCACCAGTCCCTTGGTCATGACTATAAAGGCCACAACCAGCCCCCAAGGCTGCTCCTACAGCCCACAGGCTGCATCACACCTCTTGCCCTCGGCACAACTAGCCCTCAAGGCTGTCATCAGTTGGCTCTACATTTATACCATTGATTCCCTCCAGGAATCATAACACTACATTGCTGATAAGTGTGGCTAATGCGCACAAACACACACACAGAAAAAGAAACACTTATTTATTTATTTTTTTATACAGGGGGGTAAAGCACCCTGGAACGAGGCAGCAGCCCCTTGATAAACTACACAGGCAGCACCCCTGTGCATATACATTGCTGATAAGTGTGGCTAACACACACAAAGGAAAAAAAACAAATCATTATTTTTTTTTACTTGGGGGGAGAACACCCCTGAACAAGGCAGCAGCCCCTTGATAAATGACACAGGCAGCACCTTTTCACAGCTACATTGCTAATAAGTGTGGCTAACGCACACACACATAGAAGAAAAACACTTTTTACATTTTTCACACTGGGGGTGAAGAGCACCCACTGATCAACACATCAGCACACTGTTATGACCAACTAATCTTTACCCAATAATAATTGTGAATGTCCAAACCAATTGGTTGTGGTTCCAAAGCACAAAAATTCTTATTAGCAGTAAAAAGAATAATACACACTTTAACCTAAACACAATCAGCGCAAAGACAATTCAATATACAGGTATAGCCGAAACATATGCTAGCACTCTGAGCTCAGATCTTGGCATCAACATATGAAGCCTCCATCTCGATTCCCAAAGGTAAGAAAAGATGACTGCTGGGTGAGGTCAGAGCTCCAGCTTATATATCCTAACACATAGTAGGCTAGACAATGAAATGACTTGGCAATATATCATTGGTCTTCGATCTTGTACTTTTTGATACGATGTAGTCCATAGGTCAGCTTGTCCTGAGTCAACAGAGGAAAGTTCAGCCATAGAAGGTCTTTTGTGTAACTTTTCCCACCTAGAAACAAGTCTAAACTGGCTAATAAACATTACATTACAGGGTACATTTCAATGCCTATCTCTCTATAATCCATAATTCACAATTTCCTCGCTGATGGAACCAGAAGTCTGCAAATAAACAGTGGTTTAGAATAGCACCAAACACGGTCTTCTTATCATGTACTAAACCTTAGATCTCAAATACAGTCACTTCATTACATAATTAATAATGAATATAACCTTGAATATTAACCTTAATGCTAGGGAATCTTTCTTTGTAAGTGTGTAAGTGTAAGTATATTAAGAAAAGAAGCTAGTTAGCATTGTGCATCTACGTGTTTGTGGGGTGTACCGTGATACGTGTTTTGCAGGGTAGTTCCTAAAATGGGTATTAATAAATGTACATATAGTTTTAGTAAGGACTTTTAATAGTGTTTTACTGCATAGGAGATGCACAACGCTAAATAATAACATCGCCGTATGTACTGAAATTGTGTGAGATTCGCTCGTGTATAAGTGGAGGTATGAGCAACGGGGAGAAATGCAAGTGTGCGTTGTGTGTATATGAGTCTGTGGTGTATTAAAATAAATGTGCTTTAATGGAATGCTCATCTTATATGTATGAGAAAATGTCAGTATGTGTTTTGTGAGGACTATTAACAGTGTTCTATTGCGTAGGAAACGCACATTTGCATTAATAACAATATTGAGCTCGTACTTAATAGTATTGAGTGGAATTCCTAAAATGGCGCTGTGCTACCACTCGCAAAATGGCGTTGTGTTGTCATTCGCAAAATGGCGTCATGAAGATATTGATTTTACAGATTCTGTCTTTGCCAATCATCTGGCTTCGACAGTCCACCCTTTGATAGCAATCCAAGTGCTATCACAACCTGTGCTGAATCTGTTTAGCCATACATGGTGATGTAATATTTAGTGTTTTTTACGGTATGACACAGGTTGGTAATTTGAACGGTTAAATAATGTGTATCTGGAAGGGACATAAGGCAGCCCCTTATTTGCACACCGCGTGGACTCTAAGGGTAGGACCAATGGTGAAAGATGTGGGGAAGCACCAATCCATAAAGAGGAAGCCTTGAGGGGGAATGGAGACTACATTATCTAGGATGTTACTAATAACAGTAATAAAACATCATTGCATGCCTAAACTGGATCCATATTTTATCACCTGATGGTACACTCTAACTCAGGGTTGTAATGCAGTCCTTCATTTACCTCAGCATTCATGTTGTTACTACTGACCACCATCATAATTTCATTCCTTCAGTTTACCTTATCCTTACATTTTCTATATCTCAACACAGTAGGAACACACCTGACACATAAGCCAATTACTATGATGACAACCAATATGAGGATCAGGAGTTTACCTATACTAGCAACTATTTCCTGGACCCATGCTCCTAGACCGGAGAACCATTTAACTGGGTTCAACCAAGAAACTCATTATTCTACCTTTTCCTCTACTTCAGCATTATGGTTCTTCCGAAATTCCCATTTTAACTACAGAATTTCATCCATCTTCTGGTCTAACACCTCCTTGGGGTCACTAGTATCGTTTGTGATGTATGTGCAACACTTTACACCAAATTGGGTGGCTAAGGTCACACAGTACCCTCCAGTGACAGCTGTTAGATAATTTAACACTAGCCTATGTTGCACGAGTTCTTTCTTATAAGCTTGTATCTCCCTACCTGTATACCTAAATGTGTCATCATACATCTCAGTGATATTATCTATACATTTAGCAAGATCTTGAATATATCTGAAATTTAGAGTACCCCGAGTGATCCAGGTGGGATTTAATGCTACTAAAACTTGAAAGCCAGGTGTTTCACTAATCAATTGTGTGGCTTTATGTACATCACCAGGTATCATATTTCTTTTGTCTCTGTGTTCATACTGTGTGTGAAGATATGGTGATGGTGTGTTTTTATGAATACCAAGCATTTCACCATGAGTAAGGGTCATAATTTCTGGAACTACTCTTCCTAGGTAGCATAAACCTTCGGAACTCGGAGAGAGCCACTTATACGCTTTCCTTCCACATATAAAATACACATCATCAGGGAGTACATAAGGGAAGGTAAACATCATTATTGTCAAACACATTTCCATAGCAAGTGATCCTATTTCATGTTCTCCCATTTGACTCATACACATTTCTGGTTGTAATACCTTGGCACAATACCCTTCTGGTACCCAACCAACCATTTATTTGGAGGAACTTAGTGTATATTTATACCGGAAGTGTCTTCCATCTAGTCTAATTGTGCATAAAAGTTCAAGATTTATAGGTTCATTATCAGCTCTTTGTGAGAAGGTCATCTGATTATTCACCGTCACCCCCCAAATTCCTGGTTTATTGAAGTTGGTGATGTTCAAACATAAAAGTGATCTATCTACTTGGTACTGGTGAAGCTTAAAATTGGGTGGTTTGAAATTTTCCATCCAGTGCATCCCCTCTTTGTAATTCTAAAACCTCAGAGGTATTCAATGGGAATGGCACTATCCCTACATTATGCTGCCCTTGAGGCATGTGAGAGCACACCCAAAAGTTAGTTTGGTTTAAAACTTTGCCCACCATGGTATGATAATCCTCTAAAGGATACCCACCCCAATATGGGCTATACTTAGGTTGACACCGCTGGATGCATCTCTCATTGACTAGGGACCCACAAAACACACACATACAATAATCCTCAGACAATAGACCTTCACACTGTCTCCGAGTTTCCAACATAGCAGATCTCTTAACAATTACTGTACTGGGTTTGGTCAGATACTCCCCCAGTTGGTTTAGCACTCCTTCTCCCAACTCCACTCCATTGATATCACCACCAGCTCCCCTCTCTGTCCTCTGTCCTCTGTCACAGAAATCAGAGATCCCGAAACAACCCAAGATAATGAGAACTCTGGGAGAAAACACAAATTTCTTTAGCTCAGGTATCTCACTGTAACTTTTAACCCTCCCAGAACAGACTCGCAAGTGACAGGTCCACGTTATCTGCCTCAATTCCACCTTGTCTCTCCACTGGTTGGTTGACCTTCTTACAGTGAGTGGAATGGACCCTGGTATCTCTCTCTGCCACTTTCAAGGAAGTTGGTGTACTTGTCAGCAACACCTGATACGGACCTTCCCACCGATCTGTCAAACAACCAGAATGCAAGAAATTTCTGATCATAACAAATTCTTTATGTTCAACATCAAGACAGTTTGTTTCAGGCATATCATGTGACAACAATTTTAGTTTCTGCTGTTGCTGTTTTAACTGCTTACTCATTGTTATAAGATACCTTACAGTAACCTCATTGTTACTTTTCAAATCCTACTGCGGACTTATAATCAAATGAGGTTGTCTACCAAACAGTATTTCAAAGGGGGACAGAATGAGAGGGGGTCTAGGAGTTGTCCTGATACTGTGGAGGACAAGTGGTAGTACTTCTGGCCACCCCAGTCCTGTTTCTGCCATGATCTAACTTAATTTGTTTTTAATAGTACTGTTCATCCTCTCCACCATGGCACTGGCTTGCAGTCGGTAGGGGGTGTGAAGTCTACTAATAATACCCATCAACTTACACTTATTTTGGAAGACATCACCTGTGAAATGAGTACCCCTATCACTTTCAATAATTCTAGGGATACCGTATCTGTATACAAAATCCTGAACTATTTTCTTAGCAGTAAATGCAGCAGTATTAGTGGCAGATGGGTATGCCTCAACCCAATTAGAAAACACATCAGTGCACACCAATAAATTCCTGAGATTCCTACAGGGTGGTAAGTGGATGAAATCAATTTGTATTACCTGAGAAAGTCCATCGGTCAGAGGAATGTGGGATGGGTCGGTCGGAATTGTTTTCCCAATGTTTTTACTCAAGCAGGTCAAACAGGACATTGCTCTCTTTTCCACATGGGAAGAAAAACCGGGTGCACACCAGTATGGGAAGGTCAGGCATTGCAAATGCTGACACACTTGGACTCTCGTTGGGGATTTGTGATATCTTCTTAGAATACATGGTTCTTTGCTGTGCTTTTGCCAGCTTAAAGCTTTTAATTTTTCCTTCATGGTGGAAAATGCTTCCATCGTCATGTGAAGCTGAACCACTGGTCATGAACATAGGCCAGGGCCTTAGCCATTCCTTGCCACTCCGTGTTGTAAATGGCATACTGGCAAGTTTATGTTTCTCCTCAGACGATTTAAATTTATTTTTTGGGGTCATTTTATTGAACTTTGACTTTTTGGATTTACATGCCCTCTACTATGACATTGGGTATCGGCCTTGGCAGACGATGTTGATGGCTTTTCATTGTCTATGTCATGACTAGTGGCAGCAGCTTCAGCACTATGAGGAAGAGTTTACTTAATGAAATATATTTTATGAAATTCTAAATAAAAAATGTAAGGGTGCAGTAAAAATGCTAATACTCTAGCGTGTCGTGATTTAAGAAATATTTAAACCACTTCCTCAAAGTCTTGTTTTATCATACTTGAAATACTTTGTCTTTGTGTGTGGGAAATAGAGAAACCATCTGAAACATGAATGGCTTGAGGACTAATTACCTGAACCTTTCACCTATGAAGAAATAGTACTGTAATGTAGCAGTCAGAAAATGAGTGAAACCTATGAATATGCCATTGGTATTTAACTTATCTTACCTGTCCGGCAAAGTCCAGCATTGTCAACAGTGGTGTCCTATACGGAGAAAGCCAGCTGCTGCTGCTGATGACAGACTGTTCACTAATGCGTGATGGCCGTCTGTTCATAAACATTGTGCTTTAACCATGTGAGGACTCAGCAAAGCCTGGAAGGCATCTCTGAAGCCGGAAAGGCTTTGCTGGGTCCCCACTGTTGGCAGTGGGGACTGTAGAGTTACCCCATAGATGGCATAAATGCTATAAGCCTCAACAGAGGTAAGCTAGTGCTAAAGGTGCTATGCTGACTCTTAAATGGAGACATAAGCATGATATACTGTATGTGACATAATAAGAAGGTTTACAGGAATAGATAATATAAATATTGGCAGATCCTATTATGTTAATAGATGCTAGCGGTGTCCAATGGAGGTTAGTCCACACGGCTGATAGGTTGACTAGAGATTGGTTTATTAACCAGTAGAAAGCAGGTGCATAGTAACACAGGGATAATCAGTATGAAGCAGCCAGGAATGTATGGGGTTAATGCAAGTGTTCATATATATTAGTGGCAGCGGAGTATAAAATAAATAATCTATTCATAGCGAAACAATGGTAGAAATAGAGTCTCACCTGTAATCTACTATCTACGTGCAGGAGATGCTCAGGGGAACATCTTTCCCTAAACAGAATGGAGGAGAGAAGATGCACGGAAAACCATGCTTGCACAAGAGCGCAGTTGTGGAGGATGCGACTCTAGCAGTCCAGGTGTCCTGGCACCGGATGGAAGAGGAGACACTGCACATTCTCTCATTCAACAATAAAATGACCTTTGTAGGGTATTTATGTATTTATATAAGATTAGTAAATGAATGCATTTTTAAAATTATTGATTTATTAATATTTTTCCTATTGATGGGAATGAGACATGCAGCAAAGCCTGTTCAATCAATTGCAATACTGTCAAAGCATTTAAGCCTGTTATTGTCATGAGGGTTATATTGCAGCTACACTTTGCCAACTACAGTATTCTCTGTTGAAATTAGTCACTTGAAGCTTAACTGCTGTGAACTGTATACTATTAAGGGTACAATTTACTAAAAATTGTATCTGGCCAAGTTAGTATTCCATTGAGAGTTTCTTTTGATTTTCATACATGGAAATTTACTAAAGGCAAAAACTTGAGTAATCTGTCTGCACCATAAATGACAGTCAATACACAATCTGTCAAACTAAAAAGTACTTTTTATAGACACAAATAAAACACAGGTATTTACCAAGATTCATGTCTGCTAACACAATAATAAATGGAGCACACTTGGGACAAAAAAGAAGTATCAAATAGACTACCTCCTTAGCAGCGTGTTTAGCAGAACCATGCACAGATCAGTGTGATCTGTGCATGCGTGTGTTCAACAGTCATGAAAGGGTTAAAAAATATATAAAATTACGTACCCCTTCCCCCAAAGCATAACCAGCCCTGGACCTCTGAGCCTGGGTTGGTAGAGGAAAATCAGGGGATATACTGATATGGGGTTCCATCTATATTCCTTCAACCAGCATCGGGCTGAACCAGCCGGAGGGTTACACTACACCACTGAGACAAATATACCCCCTGTCATAATGTAAACCAACCCCAAGATGATGCATCACAGAGCTGCCAATCCTCAGAAAGTGGGGACCCCCCAATAATAGGGTCCTCCCCTTCTAAACACATGAACATTCCCTGGGCTGAAAGCCCAGGACTCTTCCCTGCATCTCTGGAGACAATGGATTCAGGGGTAATTTAAATAAATGGTTATTTTTTTATTTTCACATTGAAATTATAGGCACCAGCAAACCTGCCCTGTGGCATTTGCAGAACTACTAGTGCCAGGAGGCCGCTTGTACCGGTAGCCCCACTGTGGGAAAAAAAACATTTTAAAAAATGACGACACATGCAACAAAGGCAGGATGTAATAGAGATTGAGTCTGCTGGAGGTGCGGGATGCAGACTGATCTCGATATTTTTTTTAAAGGTACTGTCATTTACAAGGGAAAGCCAAACTGGCTTTGCCTTGTAAATTACTGCAATTTTAAAAAAATGATCGAGATCAGTCTGCATCCCGCACCTCCAGCAGACTCAGTCTCTATGACATCCAGCTCCATGTGTTTCCTATACCTTAGCCATTGTCCTTGCCAATGACTGGCAGGTGTATTCTCATACCATTTGGAATGGGGTACATCAGGAGCAGACTGACTAAAGGCCCCCATACATCAGCAATCAATTGTGGGAATTCTGCAACTTGAAGATGGATTGTGTAAAAAATCTGCAATGTATGGGCTTCACAGATCGCAGATTTCAGCCAAAAAGTGATTGGAATTGGTAAATAAGATTGTCCAACATGTTGTATTTCATAGATCAATTGGGGCTGTAGATTGCTAGTGTATGGAGATGATCAGCAGATTTGCAGACTGTTGCAAGTAAACTGTAAGTCCTACAATTTATATACTGTAGTGCAGCTTTGGGTTGATTTTTGGGGCGTGGGTCCCCTGGATTGCTTTAGTCGGTCTGCTTCAGGACATCACATTATAACACATTTCTCCTTTTTTGCACATTTTAACACTTCTACTGGTTGTTTAATATACAGTATATGTAATTTAACTTTTCTACTCTATGCATGCAGCTGTAACTGCTCTTATCTATCTTACTTTTCACTTCACCTTTCTCATTAGAATGATGCCCTGGGGTGGCTCGGCTAAGCTGGTTTGGGGGTGTCCTGCTCACTGGATTTGGACCCCTGTATGTTAGGGACCTACCCTACAGAGGTTACCTGCATATGTTGGGTAGGCCCATAACCTTGGCCATGATTATGCTAAAAACCTCTATTTATTGCAACATTTTTTTGCAAAATGTATTTATATATATAATCAGTAATTTGGAGTTGTTCACCTGTAATTTGTTTTTTTTGGGCCTTTCAAGATTGGAAGATCTGTATTTGCTGAAAAGATCTGTAAATCACTGAAAAAGATCTGTAATTTATGGGCGCAGATTGCTAGATTGGGAAATACTAAAATCGGGCAACAAATTGTTTAACTGTGGTTATCAGATTTCTGATGTATGGGGGCCTTTACAAAACAGAGATCAGTATAGCTTCCAAAATCACTTGAGTTTCAGATATCACTGCAGAACAGAGGGGGTGATTCAACTGCGGATTGATAAGCTATTGCAGTTGCTAACATAGAAGCAGCTGTGATATGGTAATGCAGCAGGAGGTATCATGCCTCCTGTATGCATTACTAATCTGAGCTGCATTCTGGAACACAACATCAGATCATCTGCGTGACCATTGGCTGGCTAAGTGACCCAGGGGGTTAGACAATGAAGATCTTGGCCTCATCACTCCCTGACAACTGTGACGACATGCATCTATTTTGGGAAACGGAGGCCATCACTACCCTCACCACGCTCATAAGCGTCATAAATAGACCATAAATACATGAGGGGCATAATGCTCTATAAATAGGCCCCTAAGCCTTTGACCATTTCTTATTTTAAAAAAAATGTGATTTCAATATTGTGGTACACTTTGTACTCAACTAGTACTATTATTATTATTATGATGATTATTATTATTATTATTATTATTATTATTATTATTATTATTACCAATTTCATTTAAAATAACAATTTTTACTACAGATGAGAGTGGACCCTCAGTGTTTTGGATTTGGCAAAGTTTTTGGCTCTGAAATTATTTTCTTGTTTTGCCTTTGCACAATATTCCTTGTATGCTTTGATTTTGGTATTGGCATTGTTTTTTTGTATTTAATTAAAATTGGTCAAAAACAGGTAAAATCATGTAATGTGTATTTTATTAAGTTTTTACATTACAATTAATATCAGTAGCATTCATTTATAGAAAATGTTAGCACAGCAAGAAGGAAAAATATATGGTTCATACCTGAGTGCTACTCCAAAAGCAGATGGTAAGCACTAAGAGTATACCTTACCCAAAAGACTAAAAGACCAAACAATATTAGTATAGTGACAATGGGTGCTAATTGTAAAAAAGAGTAACAAATGTCTCTATTAATCAAAAAATAGGCTAAAATTTATTACATAAAATAACACAAAAAATATATAAAGCCAATACATACAATTTGGATAAAGTGCTTATAGTGTAGCAGCAAAATACATATGCAAATAGCACTGAAAAAAGTCTCAGAGTCTCTCAGAATAGCTCTTTATTAAACTGAAAGTGGTAGAGAAGCATATAGTATAGCAGCAAATACAATATTCAAGATACCACAGTATCATGGACAGATGAAATGCACTGAAGGCCTGATTCAAACTCGGTCGCAAGGCTGCGTTCACACGCTGCCATCCACAGTCAAAGTATGCAAATCCCATGATCGCAAGCAAGACATTACCTCGCCACTATGTTTTGCTGTGCGATTTAGATTTCCACCAGCCTGACACAAGATGCCCACTTTTCCTTAGTAACATACGTCATATCCAGGAAATGTTTTAAACAATTAGTAACATCGGCTGACATCAGACCCATACACACCACTTGTGGTTGACAGAGCTGTAAATAGACTTTTTGGTGCCCTGTGCCAGAAAGAGGTATGGCGCCCCCCCCACCGATTTTTAAATAGTGACATAAGAAAAAGGGCCATGGCCTCATGGGGAAGTGCCAGGGAAGAGATAGGGGAGGTCAGGAGATGCTGGGCATCCAAAAAAAAGGAAGTTATAAGTGAGAATGATAAACAAAAATTATAAGGCCAAAATAGCACCCCCTGCCCTGCAGTGCCCTGTGCCATGGCACTGGTCGCACTATATTAGTTATGGCCCTGGTGGTTGACCATACCCTACTGCAAGCACTGCGAGTGCTCCTGTGTGTATTTTAGCCATGTGACGTGTATGCTGATGATGTAAAACAACCAAACAGCTTCAAATATATATGGGTGCTAACCTAAAGAGAGTACCAACAGATCAATTGGTGTAATTATATTTCTATGCAATTGACAGCAGACTATATATAGGTGGGAAGATTGCTCGATTCCCATCAACTGAATAGCACATCTACCAAAAAATATATATAACAGGCACTAGTCAATATAAAATTTATTAAAATACATAAAAATAAACAGTAAAAAAGAAGAAAAAAAATATATAAATATTTTATATATTAATATGTAAATAAATAAATAAACAGGAAAAACAATTAATACAAAAAGTAAAAAATCACCATAAGTATGTCTAACACAATTAATACACACTATCCAATAGAATATATATATATATATATATATATATATATATATATATATAGCTAAAAATACACATCTGCCTAAGACTAAACAGTCATCCTATTTATACACTTGATTCTTAAAGGCATATATTAGCTATACAGATGTCAGCTTGGATTTTGAGAGTGTTGTCCTATATGTACTGTCCAGAGAAAATAAAAAATGTATATATGTTGAAAAACACAGAAAAAATAAAAAAATAATAACTGAAGATGTTCTTTGTTAGACATCTAACTTTCATATGCCATAATTAGGAATCCAGATCATACAAATAAATTCAACCCCATTAGTATTGGGGATAACAGTTCATGGAGAGTAATTTCAGCAGGTGAGCCAAAAATATTTATTTGTTGTTACTTTCCAGAATAAGTAAATTAAAAAAGCATGCATGCAGAAATATATGTATAGCAAATGGCGTCCAAAGGTATAAATCTTATGTGATCCCAGAAACATTCGCTATATCAGTGTGCGTAGAATATTGTTATTGTTTCCTTGATCTAGGGCACTTTTGACCAATTTGTTTTTAAGAATCTCTTCCTTTTTATAAATAAATACTAGTTTGGGAGGTAAAATCATAGATAAAACAACATCTTTTTGTAAAACATGCCAGTGTTTTTTAAAAATGTTTTCTAAAAGCAAGTGGTGTGATCCATATTGTGTGATAAAAGTAGAGATGTGTGCCGACCCCTGTGTTTTGGTTTTGGATCTGTATCTCCTCTGGTTTTGAATCTGGATTGGTTTTGCCAAAACTGCCCTTATGTGTTTTGTGTTTTGGTTTTGGATCTGTATTTTTTCTAAAATAATCATAAAAACAGCTAAAATCACATAATGTGGGTCTGTTTTGTTTTTACAGTATTACTAAACTCAATAACATTTATTTCTGCTTGTTTCCAATTCATTTTCATCCAGTTAAGGCCCAAAATTTGCAACAAGCTTGCTGGCTGACCAAGCTAAGTGGCAGCAGTGGGAGGCACAAACATGTGGCAGTTCAATACCAACATGGCACATCAGAAAACAAATGTTTTTTATTATTCAAGAGAGGCCTGAGGGAGTTGGAGTATGTATGTAGTTGAAGGCAGGGATAGGAATGGTTGATTTGTAGTAAATTTAATTCCATTTTTTTTTCTGAAGTAAATTTATGAGGGAGAAGAGGAAGAGAAGAGGTAAGGCATTTACAAAAATATTTTTTACTCATTCACTTTCACATCAGTCCTTGCCACAGAAGAGTCCTTGAGTGCCTTGCCTGCTGCTACTGCTGGGAGTTGATTTTTTTTCATCCCAGAAGAGGACTAGGATGACTTCTAGTAGTGCTTTCCAAAACAATTGACTGTTAAATAATCCTTTGCAAAGCTTCCACGTTAAAAGCATTTCACAACCTTTACAGGGGCATTAAAAAACTGCCACTTAACCAGCACAGAGGCAATTTGGAGGCCCTTACACAAACTGGCTTTGCTTTACTTGAGCTTCCCACCCTCCAGTGTGTACTCAGAAAGGGTTTTCAGCACAGCCAGGAAAAATTAATACTGTGTGAAGATGATGATGTATACATAACCCCAGATTATAACATCACCCAAGCCTATATCACCATTCCATCCTGTGTTGTGTATAAATTACTGCTGCGCTCCCTGTTAGATAGGGGATTCATTGTCCACTTTAGTGGATGTGAGCTTCATTTTAGTCCATATCATCACACCACCAACACATCTTCTGGCCTGGGTTACAGGAGGAGCAGCTGCATTCTGGAACATGGTTGTATGGATTTGCCCTCTGACTCTCTGAAATTCATGTAGAGGGGCCATGGGTAGTTTGTAGGGACACTATAATCAGAGAATGCAGTTTTAGCTGCTTTATTCTATTTTTTAAAACATATCCTCTATTTTCACCTTTTGAAAATGTTTATGTGAATTTCAGCTGAAGCGTTTGTGATGTCATTATGTTTAATATATAATGCACATTTTTTAGCACTTTGTTGTGGTCATGTAGTTGGCATGTAGAGTAGACTAGTCATTTTTTCATGATTGAGGAAAGAAGTAAAAAGTTGCATTTTTTATTGCTAACTGTGTGTTATTAAATTGTAAAGTTGTGAAGTTTCCACTTACAGTGTCACAAGATTTATGAATAAGAAAAGAATGACAAACGGTGCTACCTTTTACAGTATGACAATTTTTTTTATGAATACACAGCCTTTTCCACTTACAAAGTGACAATATTTTTTCCAAATACACTGCGTTTTACACTTACAGTGTGACAATATTTTTTACGAATAAAGCCCTGCAGGCCCTGCCCCTAAGTGGACACAGCGGCCCCATGCCTGGATTTACACAAAGAAGCCCATGCCCTAGATGAACACAACAACCCCTAGATGGACAAAGCAGCCCCTTGATAAACAACAGAGGCAGCACCCCTGCACAGCTACATTGCTAATGTTGTTAACACACTCATACAAATACTTTTTTTTGGTACTTGGGAGGGAGAGCACCCCTGAATGAAGCAGCAGCCCCTTGATAAACAACACAGGCTGCACCCCTGTGCAGCTATGTGTCAGGATCTGCAGCTTCCAGCCTAAAGCACTGCATTAATTACTGCCTTTCTGTGTGCAGTGTCAGGTGCATGCTAATTAATTTCCCTGTCTATGTGCAGCTGTACACTGGTCTATCATTAAGGGAGACTTGCTCTGTTTGTGCCTTGTACCTGTCAAATTCCAGCTAGTCCATCACTCCATGCCGGTGATAGAAGTTTTTTCGTACTTCCAGTTCCTGCTCGTCAGTCGAGTTCCTGAGTCAGTCTAGCTGTCTCTCATGTGTGCCATTTACTCCATCCAGGTGGCTCCACCTGCATCTCATCCTCACGTGCCGCTTGTACCATCCGTGCAGCATGGAGAGCTTCCTATCCCAGAAGTGTCTGTCACCATCCGTTGGCCAGTGTCATCCCGGTGGCATTGGTAGCAACTCTGTGTTCCAGATGTGCAACCTCACACACCATCCCCAGTGTATTCCCAGCGACACTGGCAGCCACTCTGCGTTCCAGTTGCACAAATTAGCATACTGTTGCCAGCGTCATCCCAGTGGCACTGGTAGCAACTGTGCGTTACTGGTGCGCTATTAAGCACACCATCACCAGTGTCACCCTGGCAGCACTGGTAGCAGCCCCACATTCTGTTGCATACCTCACCTGAGTGTCATCAGCCCAAAGGCTGCAATGGTCCTTGGGTCCCAGGTCACAATCAGCCCTGAAGGCTGCTGCAACAGCCCAAAGGCTGCATCACACCATCAATCCCTTGGCCATGACTATAAAGGCAACAATTAGCCCCCAAGGCTACTCCAACAGCCCAAAGGCTGCTTCACACCATCAATCCCTTGGCCATGACTATAAATGCCACAATCAGCCTCCAAGCCTGCTCCAAGAGCCCCAAGGCTGCTTCTCATCACCAGTCCCTTGGCCATGACTATAAAGGCCACAACCAGCCCCCAAGGCTGCTCCTACAGCCCACAGTCTTCATCACACCTCTTGCCCTCAGCACAAGTAGCCCTTTTTTATATTGGGGGTAGATCACCCTGGAACGAGGAAGCAGCCCCTTGATAAACTACACAGGCAGCACCCCTGTGCAGATACATTGCTGATAAGAGTGGCTAATACACACACACACAGGAAAAAAAAAACAATTATTTTTTTTTACACTGGGGGGAGAACACCCCTGAACGAGGCAGCAACCCCTTGATAAATTGCACAAACAGCACCCCTGTGCAGCTCTGTTGTTGATTAGTGTTACTAATGCATGCACACACACACAGAAAAAAACACTTTTAAAAATGAATCACATTTTTTTTACACTGGGGGGAAGAACACCCCTGAACAAGGCAGCAGTCCCTTGATAAGGCAGCACCTTTGCACAGCTACATTACTAATAAGTGTGGCTAACACACACACACATAGAAGAAAAACACTTTTTATTTTTTTCACACTGGGGGTGAAGAGCACCCACTGAACAACACAGCAGCACACTGTTATGACCAACTAATCTTTACCCAATAATAATTGTGAATGTCCAAACCAATTGGTTGTGGTTCCAAAGCACAAAAATTCTTATTAGCAGTAAAAAGAATAATACACGCTTTAACCTAAACACAATCAGCGCAAAGACAGTTCAATATACAGGTATAGCCGATACATATGCTAGCGCTCAGAGCTCAGATCCCGGCATCAACATACGAAGCCTCCGTCTCGATTCCCAAAGGTAAGAAAAGATGACTGCTGGGTGAGGTCAGAGCTCCAGCTTATATATCCTAACACATAGTAGGCTAGACAATGAAATGACTTGGCAATATATCATTGGTCTTCGATCTTGGACACTTTGATACGATGTAGTCCATAGGTCAGTTTGTCCTGAGTCAACAGAGGAAAGTTCAGCCCATAGAAGGCCCATTGAGTAACTTTTCCCGCCAAGAAAAAAGTCTAAACTGGCTAATAAACATTACATTACAGGGTACATTTCAATGCCTATCTCTCTATAATCCATATTTCACGATTTCCTCGCTGATGGAACCAGAAGTCTGCAAATAAACAGTGGTTTAGAATAGCACCAAACACGGTCTTCTTATCATGTACTAAACCTTAGATCTCAAATACAGTCACTTCATTACATAATTAATAATGAATATAACCTTGAATATTAACCTTAATGCTAGGGAACTTTTCTATGTAAGTGAGCAATGTGTAAGTGTAAGGATATTAAGAAAAGACACTAGTTAGCGTTGTGCATCTACGTGTTTGTGGGGTGCACCGTGATACGTGTTTTGCAGGGTAGTTCCTATCATGGGTATTAATAAATGTACATATAGTTTTAGTAAGGACTTTTAATAGTGTGATATTGCATATGAGATGCACGATGCTAAATAATAACATCGCCATATGTACTGATATTGTGTAAGATTCGCTCATGTCAAAGTGGAGGTATGAGCAACGGGGAGAAACGCTAGTGTGCATTTTGCGTATAGAGTCTGTGGTGTATTAAAAGAAATGTGCTTTGAAGAAATGCTCATCTTATATGTATGAGAAAATGTCAGTATGTGTTTTGTGAGGACTATTAACAGTGTTCTATTGCGTAGGAAATGCACATTTGCATTAATAACAATATTGTGCTCGTACACAATAGTACTGAGTGGAATTCCTAAAATGGCACTGTGCTACCACTCGCAAAATGGCGTCATGTTGCCATTCGCAAAATGGCGTCATGCAAATATTGATTTTACAGATTCTGGGCCTGATTCAGACCCGCTCGCAAGCGCTGAGCAGTTGCCCAAATGCGCATGTGGACGACAGAGGCGCCTTCGTTGTGTGCAGGTGCGAGACCTGAATAACGACGGGGAAGCCGTAGTGCCCCCTTTGGTGGGCATGATGGGGGCGTGGCTGCCCAGACGGAGGTGTTCCCATGGGAATGCCTACCATCTGGGTCCAGCCCCACTGATATCACTAGTGATGTCAGTGTGAGTTATTTTGGCTCTGATAGAGCCAAAATCACTCCAAGGCTTGCGGTCAATGAGACCCTACCGTAAGGGTCTCATCACAATCCCGATGGTCGTGATGGTCTTGACCATCGCGACCATCATCATGGATGCTCGCATAAGCTGTGGGTGGTAACCCACAGCTATGTGTGCTTCCAAAGAGGCCGCATTGCAAAAAAAAAATGCCCTGATTCAGAGCGGGCGCTCGTTCAGAGCATCCGGCTCTGAATCAGGCGCTCTGTCTTTGCAAATCATCCGGCTTTGACCGTCCACCCTTTGATAGCAATCCAAGTGCTATCACAACCTGTACTGAATCTGTTTAGCCATACATGGTGATGTACTATTTAGTGTTATGTACGATGTGACACAGGTTGGTCATTTGAACCATTAAATATTGCGTATCTGGAAGGGACATAAGGCAACCCCTTATACGCACACCATGTGGACTCTAAGGGCAGGACCAATGGTGAAAGATGTGGGGAAGCAAAAATCCCTAAATAGGAAGCCTTGAGGGGGAATGGAGACTACATTATCTAGGATGTTACTAATAACACTAATAATACATCATTGCATGCCTAGACTGGATCCATATTTCATCACCTGATGGGACACTCTAACTCTGGGCTGTAATGTAGTCCTTCATTTACCTCAGTATTCATATTGTTACTACTGACTACCAACATAATTTCATTCTTTCGGTTTACCTTATCCTTATATTTTCCATATCTCAACAAAGTAGGAACACACCTGACACATAAGCCAATTACTATGATGACAACCAATATGAGGATCAGGAGTTTACCTATGCTAGCAACTATTTCCTGGACCCATTCTCCTAGACCAGAGAACCATTTAACTGGGTTCAACCAAGAAACCCATTCTTCTACCTTTTCCTCTACTTCAACATTATGGTTCTTCCGAAATTCCCATTTTAACTGCAGAATTTCGTCCATCTTCTGGTCTATCACCTCCTTGGGGGTCACTAGTATTGTTTGTGATGTATGTGCAACACTTTACAACAAATTGGGTGGCTAAGGTCACACAGTACCCTCCAGTGACAGCTGTTAGATAATTTAACACTAGCCTATGTTGCACGAGTTCTTTCTTATAAGCTTGTAACTCCCTACCTGTATACCTAAAGATGTCATCATACATCTTGGTGATATTATCTATTAATTTAGCAAGATCTTGAATATATCTGAAATTTAGAGTACCCCGAGCGATCCTGGTGGGATCCAATGCTACTAAAACTTGAAAGCCAGGTGTTTCACTAATCAATTGTGTGGCTTTATGTACATCACCTGGTATATTTCTTTTGTCTCTGTGTTTATACTGTGTGTAAAGATATGGTGATGGTGTGTTTTTATAAATACCAAGCATTTCACCATGAGTAAGGGTCATAATTTCTGGATCTACTCTTCCTATGTAGCATAAACTTTCAGAACTCGGAGAGAGACAATTATACGTTTTCCATCCACATAAAATACACATCATCAGGGAGTACATAAGGGATGGTAAACATCATTATTGTCAAACACATTTCCCTAGCAAGTTATCCTATTTCAGGTTCTCCCATTTGACTCATACAAGTTTCTGGTTGTAATACCATGGCACAAAACCCTTCTGGTACCCTACCAACCATTTCTTTGGTGGAACTTAATGTATATTTATACAGGAAGTGTCTTCCACCTAGTCTGATTGTTCATAAAAATTCTAAATTTATAGGTTCATTATTAGCTATTAGTGAGAAGGTCATCGTCTGGTTATTTCCAGTCACCTCCCAACTTCCTGATTTTTTGGAGTTGGTGATGTTTAAACATAACAGTGATCTATCTACTTGGTACTGGTGAAGCTTAAAATGGGGTGGTTTGGACCTAAGAAATTTTCCATCCAGTGCATCCCGTCTTTGTAATTCTAAAACCTCAGAGGAATTCAATGGGAATGGCACTAGCCCTACATTATGCTGTCCTTGAGGCATGTGAGAGCACACCCAACAGTCAGTTTGGTTTAAAACTTTGCCCACCATGGTATGATAATCTTCTAAAGGATACCCACCCCAATACAGGTTATACTTTGGTTGACATGCTGGATGCATCTCTCATTGACTAGATACCAACAAACCTCGCACATAGAATAATCCACAGACGATAGACCTTCACACTGTCTCCGAGTTTCCTTCATAGCAGATCTCTTAACAATTACTGTACTGGGTTTGGTCAGATACTCCCCCAGTTGGTTTAGCACTCCTTCTCCAACTCCACTCCATTGATGTCACCACCAGCTCCCCTCTCCATCCTCTGTCCTCTGTCACAGAAACCAGAGATCCTGAAACAACCCAAGATAATGAGATCTCTGGGAGAAAACACAAAGATAACCACAGCAGACCACTCCATTGCTGAAAACAATGATCTACAAATTTCTTTAGCTCAGGTATCTCACTGTAACCTGTAACTCTCCCAGAACAGACTCGCAATTGACAGGTCCACGTTATCTGCCTAGATTCCGCCTTGTCTCTCCACCGGTTGGTTGACCTTCCTACAGTGAGTGGAACAGACCCAAGTATCTCTCTCTGCCACTCTCAAGGAGGTTGTACTTGTCAGCAACACCTGATACAGACCTTCCCACCGATCTGTCAAACAATCAGAACGCAAGAAATTTCTGATCATAACAAATTCTCCATGTTCAACATCATAACAGTTTGATTCAGGCATATCATGTGACAACAATTTTAGTTTCTGCTGTTGCTGCTTTAACTGCTTACTCATCGTTATAAGAAACCTTACAGTAAACTCGTTGTTACTTTTCAAATCCTCCTGCAGACTTATAATCAAATGAGGTTGTCTACCAAACAGTATTTCAAAGGGGGACAGATTGAGTGGGGGTCTAGAAGTTGTCCTGATACTGTGGAGGACAAGTGGTAGTGCTTCTGGCCACCCCAGTCCAGTTTCTGCCATGATCTTACTTAATTTGTTTTTAATAGTACCATTCATCCTCTCCACCTGGGCACTGGCTTGCGGTCGGTAGGGGGTGTCAAGTTTACTATTAATACCCATCAACTTACACTTATTTTGGAAGACATCACCTGTGAAACGAGTACCCCTATCATTTTCAATAATTCTAGGGATACTGTATCTGTATACAAACTCCTGAACTATTTTCTTAGAAGTCAACGCTGCAGTATTAGTGGCAGCTGGGTATGCCTCAACCCAATTAGAAACTACATACTTGATATTCCTGCAGGGTGGTAATTGGATGAAATCAATTAGTATTACCTGAAAAGATCCATCGGTCGGAGGAATGTGGGATGGCTCGGTAGGGATTGTTTTCCCAATGTTTTTCCTCAAGCAGGTCAAACAGGACATTGCTCTCTTTTCCACTTGGGAAGAAAAACCTGGTGCACACCGGTATGCTCTCACCAAATTGCACATACCTTGCTTTCCAAAGTGAGTCAGACCATGGGCTGCCTCAGCCAGGCTTGGGTAGTATGCCTTGGGAGCCACTGGCTTACCTTGTCCATCTCTCCAGAGTCCAGAGGACTCTTGCCCACATCCCTTCGACCTCCAGACTGCCTTTTCCTGAATGGAACACAAATTTTACATCTCAATTATTTTCTGCATATCATTCATTTGAAACATCATTTGGTTAATTGGCATGTTCACTTTTAACCTTGCTGCCCATTTGGCAGCTTCATCTGCCCTGTTATTGCCCAGTGACACTGGATCGTCCTCACATGTATGGGCTTTACACTTTTTTACGGCCACTGCCTTAGGCAATTTGATAGCTGTCAGTGGTCCTTTTATATGTCGTGTATATGCGATTGGTGTGCCTGCTGCTGTCATAAAATTTCTTAGATGCCATAGAGCACCGAAATCATGTACAACCCCAAAGGCGTACCTAGAGTCAGTGTAAATGTTAGCAGATTCACATTTTACTAACTCACATGCTCTTCTTAGTGCCACTAACTCCGCTACTTGGGCTGAGTGAGGTGGACCAAGGGGTTCGGCTTCTATAATGTCCTCATCCTTTACAACAGCATAACCTGTACATAACTCTCCAGTGTCAGTCTGTCTATGACAACTCCCATCCGTGTAAAATGTCACATCTACATTTTCTAAAGGTGTATCATGTATGTCAGGTCTTGCAGTAAAGGTCTGATACAGATATTCCATACAATCATGTGCATCAATATAACTGCAGAACTCACCTTCCACCAGCGACTCACCTCTCTCCACCCTTTTTGCATCCTGTGGCACATATGGTAAATACGTTGCTGGGTTTAATGTACTGCACCGCTTAATGGTGATGTTTGCAGGTGCTATTAGAGCTAGTTCCTATTTTTTGAACCTAGCTAAGGAGACATGTCTGGTTTGAGCAGAATTTAGCAAAGCAGATACAGCATGGGGAGTATAGACAATCATATCATGGCCTAATACTAAATCCTCACTCTTACTGACCAATGGAGCAGTTGCTGCTACATTTCTTAAACACCTTGGGAGTGATCTTGCCACAGTGTCCAATTGTGCACTGTAGTATGCTACGGGCCTACTGGCATCACCATGTTTTTGTGTGAGGACACCTGCTGCACAACCATTAGCTTCTGTACAGTACAAATCAAAAGGTTTTTCATAATCAGGTATTCCCAAAGCAGGTGCTCTTGTTAGACTATCCTTAAGGTTAAGGAAAGCCTGTTCTGTTTCCTCTATGTGTATGACACGATCGGGCTTTGAGGAAGAGACTATGTCCTGTAATGGCAAGGTCAAAATAGAAAAACCTGGGATCCACATTCTGCAGTATCCACACATTCCCAAGAAGGTACAGATTTGCTGTTGGTTACATGGCAGTGTCATGGTCTGTATAGCCTGGATTCTGTCAGTGGTCAGATGTCATAACCCCTAGGTTAGGCAATGTCCCAAGTATTTAACCCTGGACTGGCATTGCTGTAGTTTGTCCTTAGCAACCTTGTGTCCTGTTTGCCAGAGATGAAGCAATAAAAGTTTAGTACAATTTAAACATGATATAAACTAATCAGAACACAAATTATAATCATCCACATATTGTATTAGAACAGATCCATTGGCAGGTTGAAAAGATTGTAAACTGTCATATTAGGCCTGGGAGAAGATATTGGGGCTGTCTATGAAGCCCTGGAGAGATCGTGTCCATGTGTATTGTACCCCCTTGTATGTAAATGCAAATAGGTACTGACAGTTAGGATAAAGAGGGACAGAGAATAAAGCAGAACAGAGGTCAATGACAGTAAAATGGGTTGCATTTGGTGGGATCTGCATTAGAATGACAGCTGGATTTAGCACTACGGGGAATTGGCTCTCTACTACCTTATTAACCCCTCTAATATTTTGTATCAGCCTATAACTCCTCCCACCACTCTTCTTCACAGGAAAGATGGGACTGTTGGCTACACTCGCTGTAAGGACTAAAATTCCCTGTTGTAATAACAGCTTAATTATGGGATAAACCCCTATCTCTACCTCCTGTTTTAATGGGTACTGGGGAATTTTTGGAGCTTGCCTACCACCTTTTAGATTTACCATTACGAGAGCTACATTTGCCATCAATCCAGATTCCTGTCCATCTTTGGTCCAAAGTGAACCTGGTATTTGGGATAACATTTGATCTACCTGAGATGGATTTTTACCTGAACCGGTAGAGTGAAACATTAACCTTTGGGGAGTGTCCAATATATCCCTCACCTCTTGTGCCACTCTCTCTGGGGTATCTAAGAATATACCATCAGGGGTACAATATATGACACATCCCATCTTACGTAACAAATCCCTTCCCAGTAGGTTAGTAGGAGCCGTGGCTGCCAGGAGATAGGAATGCCTGGTATGCAATAGCCCAATAGTAACCTCTGCCAATTTGGTTAAAGGATAATGTTGCACTAAACCCGTTACACCCATTGCTGATATTGTCCTGCTGGTCACCTGTAAGTTGGATGAGAAGTTTAGTACTGATCTAGTTACCCCTGTGTCTACAAGAAAAGGATGTTTAGTACCAGCTACATCAACCATCATCACCGATTCTTCCCTAGTACTTCCAGTTAACATGACTGGCTGTAGCTACAGGTCTGACCTGACCCCTATCATTGACTCTCACTCTCCAATACAACATTTAAGGCCACAATTGCTGCAGGTGACTGTGGGAAATTCCCTGCATTCTGCATATATCCCTTATGTGGATATCTAGGTACTCCCTGGTTAGGGGGACCTACCCTCTTCACCTTACAGTTCCAAATTACATGTCCAGTTTATTTGCAGTTAAATCACCTTCGTGAGTGGGGTCCGGGAAAAAGTTGTTGTGTGGGTTGGGCGGTAGAGAAAGATTGTGAGTGTGGGTAGGGATTTTGAGGGTAATATGGTGGCTGTTGGTAGTATGGAGGTGCGCATGCCCTACCAGCATTACCTTCAGTAACGCTCCCTTTCTGTGCGTGTTCCCTCCCCTGCATCACACCCCCAATGCTGTTCAGCGCTGCGTGCGTGCTCCCCTGCATCGTGCGTGCGATGCTGGTTTGCATCGCGTGCACACCACTAAGCCACGTATCCCCCTCGTGCTGCCACAAGTTTAAACAATCGTTATACTTTATCCTTTTCTTTTGAGATTTCACCATACAGATGCTATCTCGGACATTGTTCAATACCTCCTTATCAAAGCTTCCAATTTTGGTAAAAGGTTTCACATTCGTTCTCTTCATCTTAACCCATACATCACAGTACGCAGTTGCATACGCACCGTACTTAGTATGCATTATATGCCGTGCTGAACCAATCGTCGCTTCCAAGGGCAGCACATCATCTAACATCTCTACCATTTTCTTGGCTCCCATCTTGGGAAAGTAAAACACTAAACTTTTCAAAAGAGATTTAAATCAGTGAAAGAATGTCAAGGCTACTTTCACTTACCTGTGGGCAATTTAACAGGCCACGCCCACACACCTATGGAATAACCAGGTTGCTTCCACGCACTAAGTCCTTTTTGAATACTTTGCACTTTTATAGAATTTAAGCATTCCAATAACACTTACCCTTTTCAGTCCCTGCACACACCTGCACCGCTTCACCATTTAGCAAGTTCCTGCACACACCTGCACTGCATTACCTTTCAAACACACCATTGGCCAAATCTGATTAAATTTATCACTCCAGCTAGTCCCTGCACACACCAGCACTGCATCACCATTCAGCAAGTCCCTGCACACACCTGCACCGCATTATCTTTCACACACACCATTGGCCCTGTGAGTCACCTGACCACACCCCCACCACCGGAAGTGCACTGCATAAGAACCTCAGAAGCATTGATCCTCTCACACCTCCTTGAATAAGGCACCTGTGCCGAAATGCGTTGGAGACCCTCACATCAAACCTGACACTGATCCAGGCTGACCTCCACTAAAAATCCCAATCCCCACCAGGGACCACCTGTGCAGAAATCTCTCAGCCCACCTGCCCGCTGGTCCGCACCGCTCACACCTCCAGTGACTGGCTCCACACTGGACCAGGCTCTCTCCCCCCCTCCCAGGCATGCTCAACAACTGACACCTGGCCAGGGTTGTCTCCACTGTTGATCCCCATTTGCATGAGGGACCATCAGTGCAAAGAGCACCCCGCACATCTGGCCATAAGTCCACACAGCTAACATCACCAGTGACCAGCTCCATCCCGGTCACACCTTCCATATTCCCCCTTCCTCCTCAGCTTTTTTCCAATCACTATACTGGGCAGACAACCCCTCCTCCCAGTGGTGGTCCAAGCACACACGTTGCAACCCAGCCTCCCAGCGGCTCATCATCCACACCTTTGGTTCCACACCACCAGCGGCACAACCTAGAGCCAACCTCAGCTGCACACTCCGGTCGCTGACCTCCAAAGACCAATCAGAGCAGCCGTGCACCTGCAGCACACAAGCAGCACGCTGATCCAGCTCACCAACAAACCTGCAGCTTCCAACCTATCTGCAACAGCTGCAATGTCGACCTACATCACCATAACAAATAACCTACCAGTAGGTAAGTACTGCCAAAACTCGAACCAACACGAGGGATGCCGCACAGGTGTTCCAACCCACTCTACACATCCCCCCACACCCTGAGACTTCCTAGACTGTCGACCATAGGGTGACGTGCAAGGTCACTGAACTGCACGGGAAGGAGCCCCCTGAAAGGGTCCACCTTCCTCCCCAGTCTCATCACCACTCATCACTGAACCCCACCCACCTGCCCGGGATCTCAACAGAGCAGCATTGTGACTACTCAATAAAAGATTTTGCCCCAAACTACTGTGTCTCGCTTGCCTCATTTTGATCCTATCTTATTCCCCTTTTCACATTACTCCAAACTACACTCCATACCCACTCACACCCTCCTTCTCACTCACAAAACACCACCATCACCAGAAGAACCATTCCACTCACAAATACACACAAGTCATCACCATCACCCCTACTAGTAGGGAGAGCACACCATACCCCCCCTACCCCCATACGTATTCAGTGTGGGAAAGGTACTTCCACACAAAGGTGCAGCACCCCAAAACCTCAACACACCACCCCCTGGTCAACAAGAGCTCAGTTCTACCGCCCATCTTCATATATAGGAAGCACATCCAGAGCCCTTAAAACAAGAATGGCGGAACACTTACGGAATATTAAAAAGGGCCTGGATACTCATTCATTGTCAGATCACTTTTAAAACAAACACAAATGTTCTATTAACCACACTGTTGTTTGTATGGGCATAAAGAATGTAAAGAGCAATTGAAAGAATAGAGACAAGGAAACACGACTCAAACAGAGGGAAATTGAGTGGATCCATAGATTAAAACAATGATCCCAGATGGTCTGAATAAAGACCTCAAACTCAAGTTGTTCCTTTAAATACGATATCTCTCTCTACCTCAATTTTATTGCCTTCTGCCTTTTTACTGTTTTTTATAGTTTTTATTGGTGTTTGATTGGATTTTATGTCTTTCATCATCTTTTGTAATATACCAGTACTATGTATTTTATCCATTATCCCTAAAGTATATTTTTCATATGTCATTTTGGGATTTATTGCACTGTAGATAAACTCTGTTGTCCCATAGTCTCCCTTGTTCACTGTTAGTCTGTATTCATAATACTAAACACTAACCCCTTTTCACCCTCCTTATTACTAGCATGATTGTGAACCTGCCACAACAAAATGGCCAATGGATCTGATTATGAATAAACCACAACAAAATGGCTGAAGGACAACTTCCAGGCACTAGAAGACCACCAGTCACTGGAAGTTGCGAGAACCAGAAATAGGGTCGGTTCTGGAACAAAAATGACTGGACACCACCTAACACTCCGTAGCCTTCTGTATATAGATTTTAGAGGCAGAAGAACACAGCACCAATCAGTAAAACCATTGAGGGGACATTTAAATTAGACCGCAAAACTGGAAGTGATGCCGAGACCACTTCCAGTGACGTGATTGGCACCAGATTTAAATGGATTCAACCCTGCACACAGCCTTGACAAAGAGCACTCTATCTCGAAATGCGTCATCGTTGATTTGCAGCATCCACTGCTGTCTACCAAACTAAAGCTTGTAAGTGTCTAGAACAGGGTGTTATCTGGATCCCCTGTTCCTTTACCAAGATTTGACACTCACCACCACCATATGGTATGGACTAATGTGATACACCCACTTCGATATAAAGTTGTGCCAGCATAGATAGTCATGAGTGTTTCCAGTTTATATATATATATATAAACTGTCCCTGCAAGGGGGAGAATATGGTTCTGCCCAAGCAGAAAAGCCCAGTGAAACTTGGGGTCCACAAGGCAGGATGCTACCAAAGGACAGGAAATAGGGGAACAATACATTGGGAAGTATAGAGAAGCCGGAGCGTTCAGGGTACCCAGAGGAAGGAGATATAAGGGGCTGCAGGACTAACAGTTGGAGTTGTTGCCTGAGGAAGTTAAGTGGAGCTGAGCTCTTGTGCTAAGGGACCGGTTCCTAAGGGGTGTTGCTGGCGGTGCCGCTGAGAGAGAGGCAGTAGTTCCTGGAGTGAACGGTGGCTGAAGAGAGCTCTGAGGCACGGCTTACCTGTTAGAGCCGGAGGACAGGAGTGTCGATCCGGGTGTGATGAGAGTCAATGTTGCAGTCCGCAGACATCGTAGAGGCAGGGAGAACCTATCAGCAGGAAACAGAAGGCAGTTGGGAAAGGAGGTGCGGCTGGGGTGGAGACTGGCAGCCTGATGCTGCAGCGGAGGGGCGGCTAGTCCTGGACAGCTGGTTGCAGTAACTGTCTCTGCAGAAGTAGAGACGAGATGGGGGTGAACCAGCAAAGCCAGGTGGTAAGAGACTGCACCATATGCACATCCCATTACAGTGGCTACTACCCACCCACTGTTATCGAGAGTCAGTTAAACCCAGTGCCCTAGCAAGTTTACCGCCAATTAAAAAGCCTCTCTGGACACCCCTCACTGTGACACGGCCAACCGCTGCACATGTTATTAAGTGGCTGTCACCTTTGGAGATACTAGCAGCAGAGGGGGACACAGTGGAAAAGACTTGCTGTAATTAGACAATTTTGAGTAGCTACATAAACTAGCTAATGTAGAGCAATGGAATCTGAATATTGAGACAGACTTCAGGGAGCTCCGTGTTTATAGATACATTTGTTACAAAAATAACGACAGATAGAGGATTTGTTTATATCTGCTAGATAGTACCAAAATAGCAACAAGTGTCACTAGTGGAAGTGCTACTAATTACTACACATTTCTGCTAACATAACAATTCAGCTGAGACTGTCAGCAAGACTTCCCCATTCAGTGGGGAAGGAGTGAAATAAGAGACAAGCCAGTGCATACTGTGAGATTCAGGAAAGCAATACAAACAGGGACCGTTTAAAGTTGGTGCTAGCATCCAATAACCCGGGAAACGTAGTGTACACCAACTGGACTTTAAGTATATATGAGCTCATGAACTTTTAGGGAGTCTGGCCAGAAAGTCTTGGGAAAGTAGTTAGCATATAAACTGGTTAAATAGAGACTGATATTTCTTTATCATTACTGTATGATAGATACACTGGGGGTACTGATTATAAGTATTCTTGATAAAATGTTGCTTAAACTGAATTGCATGCATTAATCTTTTGACATCAGCAGGAGGAGAGGAATATTAGTTGACAGCAAGGAGGCTGTGTTCCTGAACAATAAAACTAGATTCATTGTTTTGTTCGTGTGAATTGTAATTGTCATTGTAAACGAATCTGTAATTCTCGCTAAAGAAGTGTGATTTAACATGCTATAATTTCTGTTACTGCAAATAAACACATAATACGTTTCTTTCAAACTATTGTATACTTACCTCTTTACCTCTCTGTAAACAAAGAAATAACCTAGGAACCCAACTCTTATGATACATGTACCCAGTTTAAGGGTGTTACACTATTGCCTATTTGCTTCTTTCTAACATGCATTATAAATATTTTTTGGAACTCATTTAAACTGTCCATGATACTGGAGTATCTTGAAGTAGCCATGCCAGAGCTGTGAGGTATTCTCTGTCTGTTGCTAAACACCAGTGGCGTAACTAGAAATTTTGCTCCCCCCTGCCAAAACAAATGTGGCGCCCCCTACTGCGATTGGGGTGGGGACGGGGGGTGAGTGTAGGCGAGGTGGAGGGGAGAGTGAGATGTCAAACTTATATATATATATATATATATATATATACAATCATCTTGCAATGTACCTCTAACTTTTACTGGCTGTCCACTGTATACAATATATATATATATATATATATATATATATACACTCCACGATAAGGAACGGCACTCGGAGACTTGAAACAACAAAAATGTGTATAATTCAGTCAACACATGTTTCGGGGATACAACCCCTTCATCAGGACCACATACAACAAATGACAAACAAAACACAAACCCCTTAAATACCCCCCTAGGTATGTACCTGTATTCCAGTCACCCACGCTGCTCACCAGTCCTGCCAACGAGCTTCCGCTGCTGCACTTCCGGTATCTGCCAGGATGTGTCTCCATGGTAACGCAACGCTTGCGTTCCACAGCAATCAACTTCCTGTGTACCACCCGTACCTGCCGCGGGAGCACACCATGGCGTGGGACCTGTAGCCAGTGTTAGTGAACCCGTCCTGCCCACATATAACTGGATAAGAAGCAATGACACAAACATTACACATAAAATATATAACAAGTGAGCAAACCCACAAATACCCCTCATTATGCTTTTACAATTACAAGCAACCCCACCATATAGATTACAGTACCATAATACTATTAATTCTCTGAAAAACACAATAGATGCTAACCAAATCATATATAAATAAAGGGAATGAAAATTAAAACTAACCAACTGACCTAAATGATACTGTTCTAATTAATTTTATCATTAAGTCCCCTAGGACTAATCGTATCTAAGCGTACAATCCATTGCGCTTCCCTAATAAGGAGACTTCTAGCCCTATTTCCACCCCTTAAAGAAGGGGGTACATGGTCAATCATGAAATATCTGAGTGACGACAGTGGATGACCTCTCTCCTTGAAATGTTTCGCCACCGGTTGGTCAATTGTTCTACCACTCAATGACCAGCGAATGGCAGAGCGGTGGGCTGACATCCGCTCACTGAATTTACACGTTGTTTGACCAATGTAACTCAGTCTACATGGGCATACAATCATGCATACCACATGTGTGCTACTACATGTCAAAACATAACGGATATCGTAGGACTTGTTATTATGGGGGTGTTTGAATTATTTACATGCAATCGAAAAAGAGCATGTAGTGCAATTGTTGCATTTATAGCAACCAGGTGGTTTGCGGTAAACGTTAGGTAAATCTACAACACCCCGGCCAGTGATGTCTACGCTTAAACTTAAGCGTAGAGAAATTGATTACCTGTTACACAGTATATCCCTCTCGGAGTATTTCAGGGAACATAAGATCCCGAGAGGTTTTAGGGTGCGTAATGTACCCACCATTGGGCAGTTTGTCCGCAGGTGGATAGGCATTTTGAACAAATGCGCTTTCAACTTGATGGTGGCAGTTATTGAGGAATCCAATAGGGACCTTGCAGTAACCAGGAACAAAATTGCTGTCTTTGAGAGAGACCACAAAAAAACCCTTGAAGATGAACCCAGTCAAAATTGGATGAATAAAATAGAAACACAATGTGATGCTTACAAAAGGAACTTGAGTAAATTTGAAAAGAATAAAAAATTCGGGGTGGATTCTGACTATGATGAAAACCGTGTATATAGGTGGTTGGCAGGGGGTGAGAATTCACAATATCAATATACGAACAACACAAGATGCAGATCATGGCAAAAAAAGGCTACCGACACATCTCGTGAAGGCTATACATCAAATAGTAACACAGATAGTGATTTTGTTATTTCGGAATCAGAGGATCAAACATCCACTCAATCTGCCCCTTTGGATTTAGGGGGACCCAACACCGTAAATGTTCTTTCCAAACCCCCACCCGTAGGGGACGGCAAAACCAGAGGGGGAACCAAAGAAGGAAGGAAGGTGACAACGAGGAGAAGAGTTTAATCTTCAATCTCTCACAGAGATCATTAACTCGCCTAGAATTGCAGGTCCCGAGTAAGGGATTAAGTTTCGTACCAACCAATGCCTTTAGTGCTTTTGATTGGAAATGGGATGCTCACAGATTTGTTCGTAAATTACAATTGAAGGAGTTTATCCAGCGAGAGAACTCCCCTATTGAGAGATCGGCAGTGGATGTTTATCTTACTTCTGTAACAAGATCTACATTTGATTCGATGTCATCTAATGCATCATTAAAAACATTTGGATGTTTACTGGATGATGCGGTTACCAAATTTAACAAAACCCCTGTGAAACTTAGATTTAATTTGTCCCGTGAGGAAACTCAAGCCCTCAGGAACCTGGAGGGGTATGAGGACATCATCATTAGGCGAGCTGATAAAGGCGGTGCCATTGTTATCCAGGACATTGGAGTTTACCGAGCGGAGATTGCCTTGCAATTAGCCGAAAGTGAAGTGTACACTAAATTACGTAAAGATCCTACGTTTGAATATGAAAAAGAACTATTTGGTATTCTATCCACGGCCAAGGAGGAAAACAAAATAACACAGAAGATTTTCAACGCCCTGTGTGTCCAGTATCCCCTCACGCCTATATTATATACCCTGCCAAAAATGCACAAGGATAGCACTAGACCACCAAGGAGACCGATTATATCGGCTCGTGACTCCCTTTACCAGGCTACCTCACGGCTGTTGGATGTTATCTTACAACCATTGCTTCCTTTATAGGGAACTTTCCTTAAAGATACCACTTCTTTTTTGAAGAAATGAAATGATCTGGGTAAAGTGCCAAGTGGCACATTATTGTTCTGTTTAGACGTCCGTAGTCTATATACGGTTATCCCTCATAGGGATGGACTACTGGCTATGAGAGACTTTCTGAAGTGTAATTTATCTCCTTCTGTGTTTGACCATAATCTGTTCCTTACTCTGTTGGAATTAATTCTATATAGTAATTATTTCCTGTATGATGGTAAAGTGTACTTACAGCTACGAGGGTGCGCCATGGGGTCGTCCGTGGCACCCTCGTATGCAAATGTATATATGTTTGCAGAGGAGCGTAGATTATTCTTTGGTGACCCTGATATTGTGCAGCATATTCTTTGTTGCACCCGGTATATAGATGATGTGTTACTCCTATTGATCGGGGGGGTTGACTCTTTTGAAAATCTCATGTCTAAGATCAATGAGTCTGAGTCCCCCATTAAATTTACATATGTTTATGATCTTCAGGAAATCCATTTTTTGGATGTAAAAATTAAAATTAATAATGATGTCATTGAAACAGAGATATTTCAGAAAGAAACTGATAGGAATAATTTTTTGATGGCTTCCAGCCATCATCCAACAGCATTAAAACAGGGCCTACCACTGTCGCAAATGATGCGTATTGCTCGCATCACAAGCGACAGATCTAAGCTCCCGGATTTAATTGACAATCTGATCCAAAGGTTTTTGGTCCATGGATATGATCTGAGAAATTTGATGGTACTAAAGTCCAAAGTGCTCAATATGTCCAGGGAGGAGTTACTTAATCCAACTAAAAGGGCAGGACAGCGGTTCATACCATGGACCAGTAACTATACAGTTGCTAGCCCTATTATTAAAAGAGCCACTAAAGCTTTATGGCCTATTGTAACTTCTGATAGTGAATTACCTTCATTTAAAAACATGCGACCTCTAGCAGCATTTAGAAGAGGTAGGAGTCTTAGGGACAGGCTGGTGAAGACAGACATCACTGGCCGGGGTGTTGTAGATTTACCTAACGTTTATCGTAAACCACCTGTTTGCTATAAATGCAACAATTGCACTACATGCTCTATTTCGATTGCATGTATATCGTTCAAACACCCCCATAATAACAAGTCCTATGATATCCGTTATGTTTTGACATGTAGTAGCACACATGTGGTATACATGATTGTATGCCCATGTAGACTGAGTTACATTGGTCAAACAACGTGTAAATTCAGTGAGCGGATGTCAGCCCACCGCTCTGCCATTCGCTGGTCATTGAGTGGTAGAACAATTGACCAACCGGTGGCGAAACATTTCAAGGAGAGAGGTCATCCACTGTCGTCACTCAGATATTTCATGATTGACCATGTACCCCCTTCTTTAAGGGGTGGAAATAGGGCTAGAAGTCTCCTTATTAGGGAAGTGCAATGGACTGTACACTTAGATACGATTAGTCCTAGGGGACTTAATGATAAAATCAATTGGAACAGTATCATTTAGGTCAGTTGGTTAGTTTTAATTTTCATTCCCTTTATTTATATATGATTTGGTTAGCATCTATTGTGTTTTTCAGAGAATTAATAGTAATATGGTATTGTAATGTATATGGTGGGGTTGCTTGTAATTGTAAAAGCATAATGAGGGGTATTTGTGGGTTTGCTCACTTGTTATATATTTTATGTGTAATGTTTGTGTCATTGCTTCTTATCCAGTTATATGTGGGCAGGACGGGTTCACTAACACTGGCTACAGGTCCCACGCCATGGTGTGCTCCCGCGGCAGGTACAGGTGGAATGCAGGAAGTTGATTGCTGTGGAACGCAAGCGCTGCGTTACCATGGAGACACATCTTGGCAGATCCCGGAAGTGCAGCAGCGGAAGCTCGTTGGCGGGACTGGTGAGCAGCGTGGGTGACTGGAATACAGGTACATACCTAGGGGGGTATTTAAGGGGTTTGTGTTTTGTTTGTCATTTGTTGTATGTTGTCCTGATGAAGGGGTTGTATCCCCGAAACATGTGTTGACTGAATTATACACATTTTTGTTGCTTCAAGTCTCCGAGTGCCGTTCCTTATCGTGGAGTGTACATTATTGCTGATCTGCGCACCGGAGCTACTTATTTGTGTTGGAGGGAGTGCCGGCAGGTTGTGGAGTTTTTATATATATATATACATATATATACACTGTATACTGCATACAGTGTGTCAGTCAGTAAAAGTTAGATGTACTTTGTGAGATGATTATATATATATATATATATATATATATATGTATTTGTGATTAGAGATACATGTATATATATATATATATATATAATTTTAATCTCACAATGTACATCTAACTTTTACTTACTGTCACACTGTGACTGTGTGCCGCAGTCAGCTTTTGTCACTGCCAGTGCCAGCCTCAGTTACCTCCTCCTCCTCTTCTCTTGCTGACTCAGTGCTGACAGGAGCGACATGGGGCCGGCATACAGCTGGACTCGGAGCCGTGGGGATGAGGCTCCGCAATGGCCCATGGGAGGAACTGCTGTGGCCAGGCATGTGCAGCAGCTCCCCCTCGGCCATTTTCCTTTAGCTTCATAGAGCGCTTCTGCACATCTGCAGAAGCTTTCCCTAGAGACCAAGTGGGAAATGCTGCTGATCGGAGCTGAGTTCCGATCACACGGCAGCCGTCCCCCACAGCAAAGTTAATCAGCCAGCTGCACAAGCCATTTAAGGGAGGACGGAGCTGGCCCAGCTAAGCCTGGATTAGTGTCTACCTTATGCTACTGTCCCCATGTCCACCCCCTGCCAGCGCCCCCAAGCCACTGCAGGGTCTGTGGGGGCTGTTGTTACGCCACTGGTAAACACCCTTTAGGAGATGACAACACAGAATAATAATTATAATAATTTGTACATTGCTAATCAACCAATTGGCCAATTAATAAAATTACACCCAGTTTGCAGCCTCCTCTCTGTCATGACAGTAATTCAGTCACTATGTTTGATCCATCAGCCATGTGTGGTCTATCAAGTTTTTGGTTTTTACATTTTAACATCATTTTAATGCATAATGCTTGAAAAAATTGCTTTTGTTTATTTTTTTGCATACTGTAGAATTTTTGAACAGTGTTAGCATTTAGGTTGTTTGTAAATATCAGCATTAGTTTTCTGTAACCGCATAACGTTTAAAGGAATTTTAATGTTAAGTTCATGTTTGTTGTTTTAAAGATTGTTTGATAATGATATATTTACTAAAGTTAGAGCTTTTTGAAATGGAGATGTTGCCCATAGCAACCAATCAGATTCTACTTAACATTTAACTAGGACCTTTTAGAAGATAATAGCTAGAATCTGATTGGTTGCTATGGGCAACATCTCCAATTTTAAAACTCTCACTTTAGTAAATATACCCCTTAAACTTCCTTTTTTTGGTGTTATTCCATTCCATTCCCTTCTCTGCTCACCAGGTCTACATCATAGGAATCCACGGCAGCAAGCATCAAGAATGTTTACCTTTGCTGCTGAAGTACAAATGTTGCAGACTTGTGGGAAGAGCCTCCTCATCTCCAATAATAGGGGGTATTTGTGTTTTTTGGTGCTCCCAAAAAATAAATATAGAATAAGTTTAAAATGTTTTTGTTCTTGTTGCAAGGTGGTCCAAAACATCCAGTAATTGTTTTAAAATCAAAATGTAAAATATTTCATATAAATTTATTTTATTTTTATAAATATTTTGGCCTAGGGCTCAGAGGTCATCTTTGTGATTGGCACTGTTGACATCTACAGTTTTATCCTAATTGTCTTAGTCAACATCCTCCTCGTTGCTTATTTCAAGAAGAAGAATATGAAATTGTATTTTCCCAATATTAGTTCATCGCCAATTGAATCTAGAATTGCATCATAAGGGTGACTGTGGTGCTCCCAAAATGGAGTTAATTTTAATGAACAGAAATGTCTTTACATTTTCCTGTAGTAGCCTCCTACTTTGATCACTCACAATGTTCCCTGCTGTACTAAACACCCTTTCAGCTAACACACTGAAGGGAGAGCAGCTCCAGAACCTCATAGCTCGCGTGTACAAGCTGCTCCAAATTTCATTCTTTTCCTCCCAAAATTCCAATAGACACACTTTGATTCTAATTTGTGTATTGGCATTAAAATATTCCTCAACCATTATACAATTTGAAACATCATCACAATGAGATGTGGTAGAGTTGACACTGTTAAAATTGTGCATTTCATTTAAGCCATCTTAAATTATAACATCCTTTCAATCCAATTAATTGTCTATTAATCTCTGAGAAAAATATTTTTCCTATCATAATTATTATTACTACTGCTAATAGCACTAGCAGGAGCAGAGGATGTGGCAACTGACACTTGGTCCATCAACTTTCTCACAATGATCTCTTTCCATGTCTTAAGATCTGGGTCATTTGGAAAATAAAACACATAACATACAGTAAGACTATTATCAATTATGGTTGACAAACTGTAGTCATCATATTGTAATATATTGCACAGCCTTAAAACATTGCGAAGGGAAAGAATATATTGATCTACTAAGCCAACATACTTTGCAGAATTGCTTGCTTTCATCATATCCTCCTTCAGCTTCTCTAAATGCTTTTTGAGTTTAATTAATTAAGGGTATGAATTTAGTCAGGCTGGCAGTGTCAGAACTTATATTATTTCAATTTCAAATGGCTTAGCTTGCATATAGCTGAAAGGATCCTCTGGTGAGTTGAAATGGAATAGAGATGGAATTTGGTATCATAGGCACATGATGGCTGAAACATGTTGCAGATATTGGGCACAGGTTAAGTGCCAACATAGCTGTCATGGCTTTGGTGATGTGCTATGCAACAGGATGATGACTTTATAACTGTACTTGCTTCCCCTTTCAATTGATTGTTTCACAGACAATTGAAGGAAATTAGGCTTACTCTGGTTCCCTGTTTTAGAAGATAGTCTGCTCCCAAAAGCAGCTGCTCTAGTGCACAGGGATTCTTTTTGGGAACTACGGATTGCATTACAGAAATCAGATTGCAATTGTTCCAATAATACAGGACTACTACTTAATACTGTACTTGAGGAGGCCAATGGTGACAGTGTTGGCGGTGAAGATTGCATGAGGAATTTATCTTAGCTGTTGATGGTTGTTACTGGACTGCTTATTGCATATGATTTCACATTTTGGAATGATTACATGATTACACTGTAAATGATTGCATATGAGTGCCTATATAGTTAACATCCCTACCTCAACTTATTTTGTTGCACAAAGGCTACAGATGACTTGACAAACATTGTCTTGGTTTGGGTAGAAACAGCTTCACACCTGAGAGGTGGATGTTTTGGTATTTTGTACTTATGTGGTGTGACCACCAGTGACTGCCATACTTGGAGACATTCATCACCCTCACCATTATCATCATCATCTTCATCTTTTTCACGTATGACAGTCATCATCATCATCCTCATTGTCAGATACACAATTATGCCATCATACTGTAGCAGACTAGCAACATTTACATTTTTATCCTCTATTTGTACATCTTCCTCAATACTGTTATGATTCCAGAAGGATTAGATAGATATTAGGGAACAATGTATAGAAGGCTGGAGTCCCAAAAGCTAGCACGGAGAGTTCTTCGAGACCCAGGCCAGGGGCGTGGAGTCTAACCTGCCGGCGGTTTGCAACAGGGACCCTTGCAAGGAAGTTTGGACTTTGCGGCATCCGACGGGCAGGTCACGGCCCCCTGGCTGAGTCACTCCAGACTAGCATAGAAACAGGAAGTAAAGCAGACACAGTGTGGTTTGAAGAATTCTAGCTGGAGTAACCAGAGCCAGCAAAGCAGTATACAAATCTGGGATGTAGCAGGCCATCTACTCAGGATTTTAGCTGGAGGATGGCAAACCAGCAATGCAGGATACAAACTGGAGTTGCAGCAGGCCAGCTACTCAGGATTATAATGAAAACATTTGTTATTGACACTGGCACTCACGTTGCAGATTGTGAATAAATAGCTGATTGGTTAGAATGCAGCTGCCAGTTGAAGAAAACTGTGCAATATTTCCAAAGATATATAATAATAAACTGACTGCGCAATCTTTTTTTAAAAAAAAGATTGTGCAGCCAGCTAATTATTATATACTCAGGATTATAGCTGGAGGATGGCAAATCAGCAATGCAGGATATGAATAAGAGTTGTAGCAGGCCAGATACTCAGAATTCAAGCTGGAGGGTGGCAAACCAGCAATTCAGGAAACAAAACAGAATTGTAGCAGGCCAGCTACTCAGGATGCAACACTAGAACCAACAGGACCACTGGCAGGAAGGGGAACACAGGCACCAGTAACAAGGAATCGGTATGAAATACCGCCATCCGCATGACCGGCAGTTTGATTCCCGGCATCGGCAGGCCGACAGAACAGCAGAGCCCGGCAGCGGAAGACCAACAGCGCTGGAAATCCCGATCATCCTAAAAGTAAGTATATACTAAACTAACCCCCTAACCCTAACCCCCAAGTGCCTAATCCTAATCCCCCCTTTAAGTGCCAAACCCTAACCCCCCTTCCCAGCTATTTAAACCTAATTTCCCCGGGGGGGTGCCTAACCCTAACCACCCCCTGGGGGTGCCTAACCCTAACCCTCCCTCCCCCTAGCCTAACCCTAACCCTCCCGGGAGCCCTAAACCTAATCCTCCCCCACCCACGGCCGTCTGCTCGTGGCACCTGGCATCCCTTTGATCGGGATGCTGGGTGCCGGTCTCCCGGCATCAGGAAAGTGACAGGTGTTTACAAAATAAACACCGGTCATTTATCCCATGCCGGGATAAAGCAGTTGGGAAGCCTACTGTCGGGTTTCCGTCAGCCGGCTTCCCGACTGCATACCAGTAACAAGGACCAGGGCTCATGCAGCAAGCAAGAGCTACTGATGTGCCCAGCTATAATGTGGCAACACAGCGCTATCTCTCACGCCACGCATGGCGCGCCACACACCATGCCATGAGTCACGCCACAAGGAAAGTTTATTAGAGAAAAAAGTCATTACGTGTAATACAACATTTTGCCCACCAGATGTCACTTTTCCTAAACTACATAGTGCATGCGTCTGATTTCATTAAGTGTAATACAACATTTTGCCCACCAGGTGTCACTTTTCCTAAACTATATAGCGCATGCGTGTGATTTCATTGCGTGTAATACTACATTTTGCCCACCAGGTGTCTCTTTCCAATGTACCGTACGGTATGTTCTGTATCACCGGCCGATGATTGTTTGACAGAAGCTTAGACATTAGACTTTACAAACTACAGAACTCTAGTAATGGGTGAAGTGTGTGGCCTAACGGTCTAATGCCTAGTCTCACTGCTTCTCCTCTCTTCTTGTTCCGTGGGTTCGAGACCTTGAAAATACAGTATGTTTTTTTAATTTATTTTTAAAATCTTCACTTAAAATATTCAGTATTCAATACAGTACATGTGGAGCGCATGTCTACCCAGTGCTTCGGGAGTCAAACAGCGAAACTAGGATTTTTATTATTGTACATACAGTACTGTACCTTAGAACGCAAACTTGCGTCAATGCCAGCGCTGACATCAACGCGGACATTATAGTGATTTATTATGACCATCAAGTGGCAATTTTCCCTGTTAAAGAGACTGGTTTCTGCATATCAAACTGACTGTGCGTTTAAACCGCAAAATTGCATCAATGTCTGTGCGTGCCCAGTGGTCGGATTTTAATCACAATGGAATGTGTGCCCCATGTCCAGTGGAGCCAAGCCATACATTAAGTAGCGCTATTTTATGGCGCATGCCCAGTTGTCTGTATTGCTAACAGTACTGTAAAATTTTCACACTAGAGCCATTCTGCACTGTCCGAGACTTACAGTACCGCACAGTATACACAATAGTAAATTCATTACTACAGTACATAAGGTGCTACAGTAGTGGACTAACAGCAGTTTGTAGGGCAGATGCAGAGCGCAAACTTGCGTCAATGAAAATGCTGTCTTAGACTTGGTAACATTAGTAATTTAATATGTTTAGTAACTGATAATTGACTGTGTATAAGAGAGGGGTCTCTATAGTACAAACTGACTCAGCGTTTAAACCGCAAAATTGCGTCAATGTCAGCACAGTTTGCGTTGTGGTAACTTATAGCCAGTTCTGATGGGTTACGGTACAAATAGGATCTCTGGCTTGTGCCCAGTGGTGGGGTTGCAATGCATTGCCAGTGGTGCTGCGCCATAGCCATACCCTTGTAGCGCTATGGCTATGTACTGTACGCAATGGCATACAGTATGGAATATCATACTGTACAGTACCAGGTCATGATTCACACACAGTGAAAGTGTGTTATTATTACACTGACTGTGTAATAATAATATTAAAAATAAAAAGTGTAACCTTGACTGTCTAATAATAATGAAAAGCTTCATTATTAAGCTTCCTGGTTTCGAACCCGGGTTGTACAGACGTCTGCAATGTAGAAGTTCGATTTCTTACCTCTACGCTACAGATGCCTGAGTACTGTACTTCATCGTTTGGTACTGTAGATGTCACATAAAGTACTGTAGAGGACTAGGAGAGACTTGTGAGCAAGGGCTTAGGTGATCCGTCTTGCTTACACTTCTCTCCTTATGTTCGAGACCTTTATGATTTAATTTATTTTTTTAATGTTCACTATAGTACTGTAGTTCAGTCTTGTTATCCAACCCTTACAAAAATCAATCTATTGTACTGTATATGTGCCCAGCTACAGTACTGTAGTTTGTTGCTCCATACGGTATGCCATACAGTATACCGCATTGTTGCATGCTACACTGTGGCGTATTGAGTCTCATAGCACTGCGCATGCCCAGTTGTCTGTATTATACGGTACTTATAACTGTAGTTGTAAGTACAATACAGTAGACATTGTAGTGATTCCCTGACTCTAGGAACTACAGTACAGTAGATGCAGTAGTCTAGGGGGCTAATGCCTAGCCCTACTGCATCTACCATGTTCTTGTCCCGCTGGTTCGAGACCTTTAAAGTACATACTGTATACGGTAATTTTATTTTGTTTTAAATCTTCACTAATACAGTACATTATCCAGAAATTCTGGTATTTCTATGCCACAGTACTTTGACCAAAAAGTGTAACCTTGTTAATAAAAAATAAAAAGTGTAACCTTTCAAGCTTCGAACCCGCAAAAGGGTTGTACAGGCAGTGTAATGTATTGGTTTGATTATTTACCATTACACTACAGCCGCCTGCAATACCAAGTTTGCACCTGGCTTGAGTGTTTCCTACAATACTGTACGTCATCGTATCTCAGGCGCATGCCCAGATCAACTGTATACCCATTTAGCGCTTTTTTTTTTTACTAAACTCAGTACATTTTATATATTACGGGGTAAATGTACTAAGATGGTATTGCTATTTAGTGATGTTGCCCATAACAACCAATCTGATTCCAGGTATTACTGTACAGTATCTTCTAGAAGGTGCTACTGTAGATAAATGCTAAGTACAGTACAATCTGATTGGATGCTATGGGCAACATACAGTACAGTAACTTCTTAAATAGAACTCCCATCTTAGTAAATTTACCCCTACAAGTTTCACTTTTTCCCCCCAATTTTTTTTCTTCCGCCCCCCAAAATGAAAGTGAACTTTTAGTGTGTTCTGACTTTTTAAAAAAAATTTACGCAGTTTACAGTACCTTAAGGGGACGTTGAAGGCTTCCCGCACCATTGCACCCCAATTCACCAAATTTTTCCGCCTGCTATTCATACAGTAGGTGAAACTTTTTTACATACTGTCTTACTGTACATTGCATTGACTTCCCGCCTACAGTAGGCAGAAAAGCTTTCAAATTGAATACAGCGATAATTTCACGCCTGGCAAAATGATGTAATCTCCCAAACTGTTTTTAGCCAATCCCGTGTTTTGCTCCAATGGGTGAAAAAGTGCCAACCAATTTTCTCCCAACTGTCATCTCACAGACTGTGTTTGAAAAATGACAGTTGGGAGCTGATTGACTGACACCTTATAACTTTTTTATCACTTCTCACTGTCTAACACTGCTTAGTACAGTAAATAGACCCCCTTGGAGTGAAAAGACGAGACCAGCTAAAAACAGTAAATAGACCACCCCAAAATTGAAAACGTCCCACAGTGTATACAGTACTGTATGTCTACTGTACTGTATTCTACTGTAAGTGCTGGGCAGCTGTGAAATCACTGTGATGGGCAACAGGGAAACTGTACAGTATATGACTGTGGGTGTCAAACCCCATCGGCCGGCGTGCCCCTGGTGAGTGAAATCCTGGCAATTAGGACAATACACCCCTGCACCTGTGTGTTATTGACTTTTTGTACAGTACCTTTTTAATAACAGATGCACATGTTGGGTCTCAGGTGTACTTAAAGACTGAATTACATATAGTACAAACACCAATTGTATAAATTAATGACAATTTTTATTTAACCTACAGTAACATGCTTTACAGAGGGGGGGTGGGGGAACTTGTTTAGCTTTCCACTCCTGTAGTCCTTTACTGTCACATGCTTCTTTCTTCTGCCGCTGGCATGTCCTGGAGTTCCAAGCTGGACACAGACATGACTGCTGTATAGTACCTACAGTAGGAGGAAAGAGATGACGTGAGAACAGTCCTTCCTCAATGCCGACCGATACGCCCTACTGGGGGACCGAGGACTACACAAAAAGAGTTGGCTTTTAATTTAAAATCATCACTGGCACTTTTGGCCTCAGATTCAGAGTTTCACCTATACCAGGTGCAGACTCTACCGTGCATCAGAGTGCAAGGTCCACTGTACACCCTGAAGAAAGGAGGATAGGCAGAGACAAACAGACAGTAAAAGACAGACACAGGTTCTCACTGGAGATGCTCTTGTTCTTCATCCTGATTGATCCCACACACCCTGTACTGTAGGAGAGAGAATCCGCTGTGCAGGGCCCTTCCCTGCTCTAACAGTGTCACACTAATCCACTTCTCCACATTAATATATGCCCTAACTAACCAGACTAACAATTTTATTAATAACTACAGTAATTTGTATTATACTGTAATTAAGCCTGGTGGTGAAATACTGTAAGCAGTGCCCCTAGGCCCACAGCCCATAATATAACGATAAAAAAAAAAATACATGAAACAAGACAGTATTTGGGTGCCCCAGATGGAGGTGAACACCAGCTGTGTGAATATGATAACAGAGCACTAACATTACCAAAAATCTCACCTTATCCTGATGTCGAAGGGACCGCCACTCTAACCATACAGTAGATGTACAGTAGAAGCCTGTCTCTCAATTCACGGTGCACCCACTACTGTATGTCTGCAACTATGGATGTGGATGTTGAAGCAGCCACTACTACTGTACTGTATATGAACTAAAGGAACCTGAAAACTTTAAACATCTGCATTACAAATGGCAACATCAAGCGCAGTAGCAGAAAGTGGCAGCTGCAGCACAATCTGTGACAATGCCAATGTGTGCCTTGGAACAGGGGTCAATGTACAGTAGGTGAAAGGAAAAGAGGAAAAGTATGAAGTACAGTACATAAGGTACAGTAAGGGAAAGTTATTGTAGACAAAGAGCTTATAAAATAAATTAGGAGAATACTGTATAATGTAGGGACAGAAAGCACAACCACAATACTGTACATACAGTACAGTATGGACACAGTGTACAGTACTTAGCAGTCCGGATCACAAAGTGAAAAGAGGAAGTTAAACCCCTCCTCCACATTACAAATTATATACAGTACAGTATAAGCTACATAGCAGTTGCTTGACCGTTTCTTTCGATGACAACTGGTAAGACTCTATGGAGATGATCAATATAATTGTTACACTGGGCATGTGTCAATACTGTTCTCCAAAACTTCATTATCCCATCCAAAAGTTCCTGTTTAGTTGTTGGTTTCACATCAGACCTGATGAACCTCTTCAACTGGGCCCAGACCATTTCAATGGGATTCATGTCCGGTGACCTACAGGTAAGTAAACAAAAAATATTCAGTCACAGTACTGTACTTTAGTAAAAAGTGTACTAGAATAATTACTGCTTGGTCCTGTACATACTTTTTGGTACAATAAACAGTTAATACAGTACTATAGGACAATACTCACTCTGGTGGTGTGCGTTCCCAATTTATCCCTCTCTCTTCCATGAATTTTGCTGAAGCCGAATGTTTGGGATCATTATCCTGGAATAATCGATGTCCTGATGGGAAGCATTTTCTCACAAATGGCACCATAGAGCAATCTACTATTTTTTCTTGGAAGAAGGTCTTAAACCATGATGCCTAAAGAGATGAGAAATTGTCAGTAACAAGCATACACTGTACAGGACTGTAAATAATTTTTAGAACAAGCATTACTGTACTGCACCTTCAAAAATATAGATCGGTCCTGCACCCCAACGAGATATACCTCCCCATACATGGACTTTTAACGGATGCTTCGGACGTGGTTTAAGTGAGAGATGTGCGCGGTGTCGGAAGGACAGTCTTGAGAACCTCTCGAGAGAAACCGAAGTTTCATCTGTGAAAATGACGTCATTAAAATTCTCTCCACTATCTATCCACCGTCGTGCTTGTTCAACTCTCTTTACTTTATTAACATCCCTTATCATGGGATTTATCCTGTGAATTAAAAACAAGTTTTAGTTTACTGTCATGTAAAATCAGTGCATTATTAATATACAGTATATATATATTTTACAGTATGTACAGTACCTTGTAGGGCCAAAGTCCATCCCAGTTCCTTATGCATCCGTGTGATGCTGGAACAGGAGATGTCCAGGTCACATTCTGCTTTTAGAATACGTTTGATTTGTAAAGCTGTACGCTCATCATCCTCACAAGTCAATTTGTGCACAATCTTTTTGACGCTCCTACGGTAGAACACATACAGAGCATATAGCAATTATTGGACAGTTAGTGTTGAAATTGGAACACAATACAGTACCAATCTAGCAACATACAGTATACTGTAATAAAAAAAGGTTGATGTAATGTACCTACCATGTGCATTTAGAATGAAATCTATATCTGGTCTGCGTTCTCTCAAATGCATGATAGCGCACAGTCTGTAAACTAACAAGAACACCACACTCTTTCAGCCTGGCATGGATCTGTCGTGTTGTTTTGTGTTCATTTTTCATGCTTGCAATTATCTTGCTGATGGCTTTGCTGATTTTTGCCATGTTTGATGACAAAATCTGTGTAAAGTACAAAAGAGAAATACGTTACAGTACTGTTGCTGAGTATACAGACTGAGTACAGTATACAGTACATAATTTAATGTTCAGTATCTTAAACACAGGGGGTTATTACATTCTTACTGTACATCAGCCATAACATGTACAGTATAACCAGCTAGTAAATTTAATTTTGCAGGCTGTGTTTAATAAATGATAGTTTTGAGCTAATTTGTGATATATATTTCTCAATTTAATCTCACATCAAGCTTTCATACAGTATGCCCCTAAATACGCAAATATGCATCTACCGTATGAAGGAGACAAACAGCACAATAAACACAGCAATATTGCGACTGAAACTAAAATGGCCGTTACAAGATGGCGATGGTCACTCATGGGAGACTATGAGGGGCAGCGGGAGGCTAGGGAACAATGGTTGTGTGTGTGCTAGTTACTCCATACACAAATAAGCCTCTACAGGGATGTGTGAAGGACGGGGCATACCGAGGCAGCGGGATGATAAACACATCAATATTGCGACTGAAACAAAAATGGCCGCCGAGCAAAACAAGATGGCGACAGTCACTCACGGGAGACTATGAGGGGCAGTGGGAGGCTAGGGAACGATTGTTGTGTGTGTGATAGTTACTCCATACACAAATAAGCCTCTACAGGGATGTGTGAAGGACGGGGCATACCGAGGCAGCGGGACGATAAACACAGCAATATTGCGACTGAAAGAAAAATGGCCACCGAGCAAAACAAGATGGCGACGGTCACTCACGGGAGACTATGAGGGGCAGTGGGAGGCTAGGGAACGATCGTTGTGTGTGTGATAGTTACTCCATACACAAATAAGCCTCTACAGGGATGTGTGAAGGACGGGGCATACCGAGGTAGCGGCACGATAAACACAGCAATATTGCCACTGAAACTAAAATGGCCGCTGAGCAAACAAAATGGTACCGTATATGCATTGAAAAGTCACTGCGCAAATCAGCGTCTAACACAGCAAACTGCAAAATGACCGTGAACCTAGCAAGCTCCCATACTTACAGTACCAGCGGGTTGATACTATAGGAAACACCTGTAGAAGCTCAGGGTACTCAGGGTACAGCAATGAGCAGCAACAACAGCGACTTAGAAGTCAGGCAGCGTAGCAGGTAGTAGTAGTAGTAGTAGTAGTAGTAGTAGTAGCTCAAGGGTTCGTACTGTTGACACGTGCTGATGAGACAATCCGAGCAGCAAGTCCATACAGTTAAGTAGCAGATTCACAGTGTGGATAGCTAGTGCGGTCTGAGATGCTCTTTTATGCTACCAGAGACAAAAGAATTCCTTCCCGCAGAAAATCTGGCCGCTGATTGGTGTATTTGAAAAATGCACTTCCTTGTGGTCCAATGGCATGGCAGAGTTTCGGCGGCAAGGTTTTCTTTGTCTCTAGTAGCATAAAAGAGCATCTCAGACCACACTAGCTATCCACACTGTGAATCTGCTACTTAACTGTACGGACTTGCTGCTCGGATTGTCTCATTGGCACGTATCAACAGAACGAACCCTTGAGATACTGTACTACTACCTGCAACGCTGCCTGACGTCTAAGTCGCTGTTGTTGCTGCTCATTACCGTGATCTACCTCTGCAACTCTGCCTGACTTCCGAGTCACCTTTGTTGCTGTACCGTGAGCTTCTACAGCTATTTCCTACAGTATCAACTCGCTGGTACTGTAAATACAGTAGCTTGCTATGTTTTTGCAGTTTGCTGTGTTAGACGCTGATTTGCATAGCGAGGTGTTGTGTTTATCATCCCGCTGCCTCGGTATGCCCCGTCCTTCACCCATCCCCGTAGAGGCTTACATGTGAATCCAGTAACTATCACACACAAACTGATCGTTCCTAGCCTCCCGTTGCCCCTCATAGTTTCCCGTGACTGACCGCCGCCATCTTGTTTTGCTCAGTGGCCATTTTTGTTTCAGTCGCAATATTGCTGTGTTTATCGTCTAGCTGCCTCGGTATGCCCCGTCCTTCACCCATTCCCGTAGAGGTTTACTTGTGAATCCAGTAACTATCACACACACATACCGATCGTTCCTAGCCTCCCGTTGCCTCTCATAGTTTCCCGTGACTGACGGCCGCAATCTTGTTTTGCTCGGCGGCCATTTTTGTTTCAGTCGCAATATTGCTGTGTTTATCGTCCCGCTGGCTCGGTATGTCCTGTCCTTCACCCATCCCCGTAGAGGCTTACTTGTGAATCCAGTAACTATCACACACACATACCGATCGTTCCTAGCCTCCTGTTGCCCCTCATAGTTTCCCGTGACAGACCGCCGCCATCTTGTTTTGCTCGGCGGCCATTTTTGTTTCAGTTGCAATATTGCTGTGTTTATTGTCTAGCTGCCTCGGTATGCCCCGTCCTTCACCCATCCCCGTAGAGGCTTAATTGTGAATCCAGTAACTATCACACACACATACCGATCGTTCCTAGCCTCCCGTTGCCCCTCATAGTTTCCCGTGACTGACCGCAGCCATCTTGTTTTGCTTGGCGGCCATTTTTGTTTCAGTCGCAATATTGCTGTGTTTATCGTCCCGCTGGCTCGGTATGTCCTGTCCTTCACCCATCCCCGTAGAGGCTTACTTGTGAATCCAGTAACTATCACACACACATACCGATCATTCCAAGCCTCCCGTTGCCCCTCATTGTTTCCCGTGACAGACCGCCGCCATCTTGTTTTGCTCGGCGGCCATTTTTGTTTCAGTTGCAATATTGCTGTGTTTATCGTCTAGCTGCCTCGGTATGCCCCGTCCTTCACCCATCCCCGTAGAGGCTTAATTGTGAATCCAGTAACTATCACACACACATACCGATCGTTCCTAGCCTCCTGTTGCCCCTCATAGTTTCCGTGACTGACCGCTGCCATCTTGTTTTGCTCGGTGGCCATTTTTGTTTCAGCCGCAATATTGCTGTGTTTAACGTGTGTTTGCATTATTGCACAAGTTTGCACATTTAACTTTGAGACTAATGGTTTTAATGGTCATGTACACACTAAGTTTTGATTTATGTAATAAAAATAGCAAATTTGGCGCTGTACTTTACAGTACTGTACTGTATATCAGTTGAGATATTCTCACATTTTACTGTTGAGCTGACACCTACTGTACCTTACCGTACAGTATATAATTAGGGAGTGTATTTTATATACCTGTATTTATCATATTTATTATCTTGTGCCTCTATACAATCTCACAATAGTAATTAGTGCTTTAACAGTTTTAGCGCTGTGTAATCTCCTATATTTACCTGTATATACTGTATAACACACGCACAGTCTTAGGAGACAGAAAGAGTACTGTAATTGTTTACAGTGTTGTAATGTGAAACATTTACTGTATACAGTACATGTACAGTATTTCCACTATTTTACTTAACATTGTATTTAGTGTCTTTATACTTGTGTATTTCAGAGTGCACCGAACTGTCAACATGGTGAAGAGCAAAGGTTTTTACAATGGAAACGAATCTTGCCCACTTCCACTGACCAAAAGGCTGAGTGCACTAGTCCCACAACGGTCTACAAGCAAACCTTCCAAGAAGAAAACAGGTAAGGAAAATTTACAGGTACCTCTTCTAGTCAAGGCAAGGAAGAATGCAAAGGCGAAGAACAACACTTTGCAAGTGGACATCGGAGAAAATGGACCAGGGAACCTAGAGCAACCCATGAACATCCCGAACCAGGAGGAAACACCAGTCATTTATGGGCCAGAAGAATTGGACACCTTTGAGCCTCTTGTTGAAGATGTATCCTGCTCACCAACTCGGCGAAAACTGTCATTCCAAGAAGATAACGTATGCACATGTAGCTGTGCCAGGATGGTGAGAGACCTCGTCGGAAAAGTTGGTCAACTGGAAGTGAAAATTGACAACTTGAAAGAAGAGCTGAAGGACGGGCTGAAGGACACCATTGCAGAAGCAATGAAAAAAGCAATCTGGCAAAGTAAAGAAGAATGGCAAGAGGCCGCTGCCCAGAGTACCAGGAAGAGACATGACCAGGCAATCCAGTATGAAATGGTCACACCGGATGAATTTGAGCCTGAGGAGAATGACGATGATTTCAACTTGGAGACTGACCCATCCTTCCACTTGCTACATATGGACAATACAGTGGCATCAGAGCACTTGGACATGACACCAGTGCCATCATGCAGCCTGCCTCAGTGGGAGAGTACACCAGTGGCATCACATCGCCTGCCAACGGTCAGTTGAAGAATTAAGGATCAACAATGCAAGCATGCCTGTACTTTCACCAGGAACGCCTGTCATGTCGAGCACGCCAGCATCACTGACTGTATTTGGAACACCCTTACCGGATATACCACTGGCTGTGATCAACGTTGACAAGGACAATAAAATTTACAGAGCTGTGAATTGTGAGATACATCGATATGTGCAAGCAATATTTCAGGAACACGTGCCCTACGACCTGTATTGCAATTGGACAAAGCGGGTGAACTTTGATGGAAGTCGGAAGAAAGTGCCAATCCCCAACAATTTAAGAGAAGATATCCTCTCAAGATGCCGGACAAGATTCAGGATTGGAAAAGAAGAACTTACCCGGATAAAGGACACGCTGAATGGGGTGCTGCGCATGCCAAGGAAACATGCATGGAGGACAGTCACGCATACAAGTACAGATCTGCAATCAACAAACACGACTTGAAGGGACTTGTCAGAAGACAGGAAGACCCGGCGCTGCCGCTGTCCTGGACGTGGAAGTGGCAGAAGAAAAAAGCTGAGGACAGGAGAGGACAAGAGGGGTGGAAAGCAAAAGAGCTAAAGAAGTTCCCCCCCTCAAAGCCTCTTCCACCATAACAGATAGGCCCTATGTGAGGCCAACGGAACTTTAAACCAACCTACAGTAGACCAACAGGTCTGAAGAGAGGAAGACCCATGTGAAGAGAAAAGCGGAGGACAGGAGAGAACTACAGGGGTGGGAAGCAAAAGAGCTAAAGCAGTTCCCCCCCTCAAAGCCTCTTCCACCATAACAGGTACCGGTAGGCCCTCTGTGAGGCCAACTGTACTGTACATTAATTTATATTGTATTTTGTTAGGCTGGTGAGATACAGTAGTATTAGTGTGACACTATTAGAGCAGGAAAGGGCCTTGCATGGCATATTCTCTTTCCTACAGGGACCTCTGTGTGAGATTGAGCGGGACAAAGAACAAGAGTATCTCCGGTGAGTACTGTATTTACCATAACATACCTGTGTGTCTGTCTTTTACTGTCTGTTTGTCTCTGCCTATCCTCCTTTCTTCAGGGCATACAGTGGACCTTGCACTCTGATGCAAGGTAGAGTCTGCACCTGGTATAGGTGAAACTCTGCATCTGAGGCCAAAAGTGCCAGTGATGATTTTAACTTAAAAGCCAACTCTTTTTGTGTATTCATCGGTCCAGTAGGGCGTATTGGTCGGCATTGAGTAAGGACTGTTCTCACGTCATCTCTTTCCTCCTAGGTACTGTACAGTAGTCATGTCCGTGTCCAGCTTCGAACTCCAGGACATGCCAGCGGCAGAAGAAAGAAGCGGGGTACTGTAGAGGACTACAGGGGTGGAAAGCTAAAGAAGTCCCCCCCTCTGTAAAGCATGTTACTGTAGGTTAAATAAAAATTGTCATTAATTTATACAATTGGTGTTTCTACTATATGTAATTCAGTCTTTAAGTGCGCCTGAGACCAAACACGTGCATCTGTTATTAAAAAGGTACTGTACAAAAAGTCAATAACACACAGGTGCAGGGGTGTATTGTCCTAATTGCCAGGATTTCACTCACCAGGGGCACGCCGGCCAATGGGTGTTGCCGCACACAGTCATATACTGTACAGTATCCCTGTTGCCCATCAGTGATTTCACAGATGCCCAGCACTTACAGTAGAATACAGTACAGTACACATACAGTACTGTATACACTGAGGGACATTTTCAATTTTGGCGTGGTCTATTTACTGTTTTTAGCCGGTCTCGTCTTTTCACTCCAAGGGGGTCTATTTACTGTACTAAGCAGTGTTAGGAGACAGAGTGAGAAGTGAGAAGGTGTCAGTCAATCAGCTCCCAACTATCATTTTTCAAACACAGCCTGTGAGATGACAGTTGGGAGCACATTGGTTGGCACTTTTGCACCCAATGGAGCAAAAACACGTGGTTGGCTAAAAAAAGTTTACTGTTGTCGTGTATTTATTTAGTTAAAGCTTAGACAGAGATAAAATTGTAGATACAGTAAATAGCACCAACCAATCAGATCCTAACTGTCACTGTACAGGCTGTGTTTGAAAAATTACAGTTTCAGTAGTAGCTAATTGGTTGATGCTACTGTATTTACAGTTTCTCCAATTTTATCTCTCTCCAAGCTTTATTAAATCACCCCTTAAGAGTGGAGTGCAATTAATAAAAGTACGGAATGGGTGACTTACTGTACTGTATTTTCTTACCTTTTAGTTGTTACAGTATCAATAAATGTAAATACAGTATACTGTACTTTATCCACAGAACCAAGTAAAGACAGAAAACGTTTTACCAAATAAAACAAATTTTAATAAAAATCATAAATAAACAAAAATAAAGTTAACAAAAAATTAAAAAAAGATCCACTAGGTGGTGGGCCATCTGCCTGTACAGGCCTAAAAAGAACATAATTTGTTCTGTGGAGAGAAAAAAAAGGGTACAGTATTACAACACTAATACACAATATTGTACAATCTTGACACTAACGTAAATACTGTACTCTACCTCTAGTCAGGCGTGGTCCCTGCCTCCCTTGGGGTCCCTGCCTCCCTGAGGGACAATGACTGAAGACTGAATTGGAAAAAAATATATTCACATTAACAGTGCTGTATTTATCTTTATATGGTATGGTGCTACTGTAAATGGTTTGGCTACTGTAGCTCCTAACAAAGTACTGTACAGTACATAAACAAACAGAACAATACAATGGCTACAGTACGGTACAATGCAAGAAAAGTACTATACAGTTTAAACATTGCTAGACCAAAGGTGATTATACTGACTGAAGCTGGCAGACAGAGGGATACTTTTGGTGCGGTGTAGATACAGTACAGTAACCTCCCACAATTTAATGACTATTACTTTACAGTATCTGCAAAGCATGTTTGCAAATGATTGATGACCCTGCACTGAACAACTGCTTGTTCGGAGTAGGCTCATCACTTACTGTACTGACAAACAACTGCATGATTACAATGTCCTAATCATGCAGTGGTTGTCATACCAGTATCTTTAAGTGGATGCCCACCTTTAGAGTGATGTCCTTTATAAAAAAAATTAAAACACAAAGTGTGTAAGGAAAAGAGGTTGGAGATGCATCTTTGTAGTACAGAAGAGAGAGAAAGAGATGCTGTGAAAACAAAAAAGGAGAGAGACAGTACAGAAGAAGACAATGTACAGTAGTGTAGGGTACAGTACTTACATGGCCTGTGAGCCCTGCTTGACCAGTGGGGGGCTGGGTCTGTGGCAGGGGTCTTCCACATTCCCGCACTGTGGGAAAAAAAAAATATTCCTGTTACACAAGTACAGAAACAATTAGTGTGTAAGGAGAAGAGGTTGGAGATGGGTCTTTGGAGTAAAGGAGGAGGAGAGAGGCACTGTAAAAAGGAGAGCACAATGTACAGTAGTGCACGGTACTTACTCAGGGCAGCAAGCCGTGTTCTAAATGGTCCAAAGGAGACACGAGTCGGTGCTGGTGGGGGTGCCGCCGTTGGTGGTGGTATGACTGTGGACAAAGAACAGTTTCCATCAAAACCATTTGGAAACAAATAAACTGTGTAATGGTGCGTACACACTACACGATATGCTCCCTGAGTCGCCCACTTTATCGCCTAGTGTGTACGCACCATAAATCTTGAACAGAGCCTCTATAACAACAAAAAACAAACAGACAGAGGAAGAAAAAGAGAGAGGGAGGGGGTGAGGAAGAGAGAAAGACAGAGAGAGAGAGAGAGAGAGAGACTGACAAGGGTAAAAAAGGAGAGCGATACAGTGCTGTATAAAACAATGTGGTGTACTTTACTTATGCAGCATGGAGATGCCAGTGGGAGGTGGTGGTGGTGGTGTAGCCACCATTGTTGGTGGTGGTATGACTGTGACTGTGGACAAAGAAAAGTTTCCATCAAAACCATTTGGAAACAAATAAACTGTGTAATGGTGCATACACACTACACGATATGCTCCCTGAGTCGCCCACTTTATCACCTAGTGTGTACGCACCATAAATCTTGAACAGAGCCTCTATAACATCAATAAACAAACACAGACAGAGGGAGAAAAAGAGAGAGGGAGGGGGAGAGGAAGAGAGAAAGACAGAGAGAGAGAGAGACTGACATGGGTAAAAACGGAGAGCAATACAGTGCTGTATAAAACAATGTGGAGTACTTTACTTACATGGCACGGAGATGCCAGTGGGTGGTGGTGGTGGTGGTGTAGCCACCATTGTTGGTGGTAGTATGACTGTGACTGTGGACAAAGAACAGTTTCCATCAAAACCATTTGGAAACAAATAAACTGTGTAATGGTGCGTACACACTACACGATATGCTCCCGGAGTCGCCCACTTTATCGCCTAGTGTGTATGCACCATAAATCTTGAACAGAGCCTCTAGAACAATAAAAAACAAACATAGACAGAGGGAGAAAAAGAGAGAGGGAGGGGGAGAGGAAGAGAGAAAGACAGAGAGAGAGAGAGAGACTGACAAGGGTAAAAAAGGAGAGCGTTACAGTGCTGTATAAAACAATGTGGTGTACTTTACTTACGTGGCACAGAGATGCCAGTGGGTGGTGGTGTTGGTGGTGGTGTAGCCACCATTGTTGGTGGTGGTATGACTGTGACTGTGGACAAAGAACAGTTTCCATCAAAACCATTTGGAAACAAATAAACTGTGTAATGGTGCGTACACACTACACGATATGCTCCCTGAGTCACCCACTTTATCGCCTAGTGTGTACGCACCATAAATCTTGAACAGAGCCTCTATAACAACAAAAAACAAACATAGACATAGGGAGAAAAAGAGAGAGGGAGGGGGAGAGGAAGAGAGAAAGACAGAGAGAGAGAGAGAGACTAACAAGGGTAAAAAAGGAGAGCGATACAGTGCTGTATAAAACAATGTGGTGTACTTTACTTACGCGGCACGGAGATGCCAGTGGGTGGTGGTGGGGTAGCCACCGGGGAGACGCCGCCAGTGGGTGCTGGTGTTGGTGGTGGTAGGACTGTGGACAAAGAACAGTTTCCATCAAAACCATTTGGAAACAAATAAACTGTGTAATGGTGCATACACAATACACGATATGCTCCCTGAGATGTCCACTTTATCGCCCAGTGTGTATGCACCATTAATCTTGAACAGAGAGAAATAGAGAGAGGGAGGGAGAAAAAGACAGAGAGGGAGAGAGAAAAAGAGAGAGAGAGAAAAAGATACAGTACTCTACTTACGCGTACAGAGGCCAGGGAGCTGTGGCTCCGGCTGCTCCTGTTTGAATTTTTTCACTGTGTGTTTAAGAAAAAAAGATGATATGGTAGAAAAAATAACACCTACATACTGTACATAACACCAATACAAACACACAAAAAACGAGAGTGATACAGTAGAAGACAATTTATAGTACTGTATACTGTAGTAGTGTAAGGTACAGTACTTACATGGACAAAAACCCAAATTTGGGTCAGTGGGGGACTGGCGCCGAGGCTTTCCTTGTTGCAGAACTGTGGTGGGAAAAAAACAGAATGTTCCTGTTATACAAGTACAGTAGAGAAAGAATTACAGTAGGGCCTGATTCTGATCCGCGCGTAACCGGGTTGATTGTCCGGCAGTGCACATGCGAGCACCGGAGCAAGTGAGATGGGTCTTTGTAGTACGGGAGGGAGAGAGAGAAACTGTGAACGTAAAAATAAGGAGTGCGATACAGTAGAAGACAATGTACAGTAGTGGACGGTACAGTACTTACACAAAATGGATTGCCTCCTTTTCCAGTCGTCCCTGG